>VXBX01007997.1:985650-1226305 GCA_013400415.1 Scytalopus superciliaris | reverse complement strand
TCCCCCCCCCACAGCAAAGAGAGGCATTTTAAATCCCAAATTGCTCTTTGGACCTTTAATACAAGTATGTTCCACTTTTTCTATTTTCATGCTCTTAATCAAACTGCCAGTCTGATAAGTCCAGTCTTATGTTTCCTTCATAAGCAAGCTAATTCCAAATTTCTCAATTGGTTACATGTGTTCCTGTCATGGAAATCCAGTTGTTCTGTTTGTTCCAAAATGGGGATATCAGAACTGACTTTGTGCCATTTGCTGTCTGCTTAATAGTATCTTAATACTTTCAGTAGATGCCACTCCTTCACAGTATAAATCGATCACTTTATTTATCTTTAGTCATTAATCCCCTGTGAACAGAAACTGTAAAATCCTTTTTTTTTTTCTTTTCTCTCACTGTTTGTAGTTAACCTGGAAACTAGCAATAATAGTTTGAATTACCCTTTTCTGCATATATTAGACTCCTTAAAGTTTCCCTTCATCTTGATCGGGTAGAATTAACTTCATGATTGAAATTTCTTTAGTACCTAACCATCTTCTTTCCTTAACCTGAGGACTGAGATGTTATATTCAGAAGTTGCTGCTATATTCTTTACTTATACTAGTGTTCTCCCCTTTTCAATGGAGTTTTGAACACAGCAGTGCGCACAAAATATAGATTTATTTTTTCTTTTTTTTTTTTTTTTTTTTAAGCATAAAGTAAGGGTTTTNTTTTTTTTTTTTTTGAGGAGAAAGTTGACGGTTTTTCAGCTTCTTGATCTATCAGACCGAAGTGGATTTGTTAAAAAGCAGCTTGCCTTTTCCTGTTTGTTTTACATTACCTGCTTTTCACCATGAATTATACCAGTTCTCTTTTTAATTCACGTTTCCTAAATCTTTGTTTTATATTTTCTGATCTGAGACTCAGGCAAGCACAGCACATCAGAAACAATCAAAATGTTAATGTAATTTCGAATTACTTTTAAGTCCAGCCCTGGTGCTCCCTCTTCCTAGAGAATGACCTTCATTTTTTTCCCTGCAGGGATGAAATCTTCCTTAGGCAACTGTAGGCCGTAATATGCCAGTGGTTTTTAAGCAGAATTCCCCATTGATTTCTTCAGGGAGTTCCACTTAAAATGCGACATCACGGCAGAGCTCAGTCTAGTTACATATATCAAATGAAAGGATGCAGTTCACATACTTTTGAATCCTGTGTCTGAGCTCCAGTGGCCACTAGAGGGAACGAGAGATCCCAGACTGTTTCCATTTCAAACGAAACATTTTTGTTTTCTCTCATTGGTTTTAGATTAATCTCTAAGAAAAAACTGCTGATCTGTATTAGCTATTTTTTTTAATTATAAGAACATTAAGCATGGACAAAAATGTTTGTGATTCTTAACTTCACTGTATGTTTTCTAGCTCTTCCACAGAAATCAGGTTGGTCCCACAAAAAGACTTGCAAACCATTAGTACAAAAATTAAAAAAAAAAAACCAAACCAAAACAAAAGGGTTTTGCTTAAGGAGATACCTCTTTTTCCCCTTATAGAGCTTTAGAGCTACTGGGAAAATATTGGATTAGTGCTGCAAACTGTCGGGGCCTTCGCTTATAATACTGTCAGACTGTTTATTCCAGCTACTAATGACTATGGAAGAGTAGGCATTTTATGTTACTGAAAAATCTAAATTGCATTCCAGACAGGTTGACACTGATGCTTCAGACTGCAGGTTTGCAAGATGATAATTCCTAATCTCAATAGAAAAGAGGTGTCAAGTTCAGTTTCACTAAGGGACTGATTATACTTTGCCTTTTAACTAGAATGCTATAGAAACAAGCCAGTTGATTTGGCTCTAAAAGTGTTTTCCCTTCATGTTTTCTGCCTGTACATAAGCATAGTGTGCATAAGCTCCTGTGTTCCTTTACGTTTCTGGCTTCCCATTCTCTGTAAGCATAACTCAATCTTACACAAGCTCAATATTTTCTGTGTTAATCCTGAAGGTGCATCAGGAATTGAGTATGAGGATGCTTGAAATAGATTGGTGCTCCAAGAAATAGGGACTTCCTTTGGGGAGTGGGGAACAAGGTTGAAAGAAAAATAGGCACTTTGTGAATTGAAATATGTCATAAGAGTCACTCAAGTCTTTCTGTTTCTTTGTTTGAAGAAACTAGGGGAAAAATGAGGAATGTTAGGGTCCTCCCTGTATTTCCATAGAAGTTAACAGAATCACACGTGTGAGTAGAAATAAGCTGTTCATTGGTGTGGAGTTTGTCCTTCACATACCCAGAATTAAATATATTCAGAATGATACTATGCTAAGCTGTGTAGGATCCTAAAGAGACATAAAGAAAAAAAATCTCATCTTATGTTCTACAACATCCATTGAGGTTCATACAAATTCTTGTCCCAAGTGCTTTAAAGACCATCCTGAGTGTATAATACAGCTAACACAAGGCAAATTGTTTTAATACCCCTTTTGAAAGGGGAAGGAGGAGTGATATTGGTGAGAAAATCCCAATAATGAGATCTTTTGGGGTGTTTTGATAGCAGCTAGTGTAATCATGAAAAGTGGTGAGCATGCTGTTGCAGCCTTTTCAAGACGAATAATGTTACACTTAAAAAGAGGCTTAGAATGAATTTACTGATAAAGCAAGCTTTTATAAAGTCTTCAGTATATACAATACTTACTGGCACGGGACCAAATGATCTAAGAGAAATATGTTCATGCCCTAAAATAAATAACTTTAGGCTGTCTTATGACTTTCAAAATACATACTAATTTAAGACTAGATCTAGATATCTTTTGTCCTGAAATAACTCACCTAACCTCAGTATTTGTACAGTGTATATTTGGATCACTTGCGAATATTAACATGATCCAAATTGTTACCCTGCGCAAACATTTACTAAGGCAGTGTGAGGTAAAGTCTGTAGTTTGATGGAACTTAGAATGCCAATTAAAAATGATGACTTATTTAATGCCAACAGGCCATACCCTGCAGTGCTTACTCAAGCAAAATTCTAATTGACTCCAGCGGGAGGTTTGCTGAAGTAAGAACAGTGGAGAGGGGAAGAGGCATAAGCAAAGGCACGACCTCAAATATTACTCCAGGTATCATAGGGGGGAGCATTTTTTATTCCCTGGCACCAGTGAGGAGCCTGCCTTGCTTACAGAGATTGGAAGAACAGGGACTTCTCGGCATATCTGGAGCTCCCTGCAATTGTAGCTCACTTCAGAGAATGTTTTTGCTGAAAGGTAACTTTGCACTGAAAACTGCAGATTTAATGATAGTGAAATAACTCATGAGCTGGTATGTGGTTTCCCAAATGGATATGGGAGGATGAAATGGGAAGTAGGAAGGGAGATGGAAGTACCCACAAAAGTAAACTTTTACAAGAATCTTTTTATTTTTTAAATTATCTAGAGACAAGGTATCTCAAGAGAACATAACAAACAAACAAAAAATGAGATTTCCATCTCTTAGGCTTTATTTGGGGGTCTTCTGGTTCTCCATGTGCTGCTCCCAGCAGCCAGAAAAACCTGTGCATTTCATCATGAGTTAGTAAGGTATAAGGAATGTCATCCAAGTAATTGGTGTTCTGTTTGCTGTCCTTTTCTATCCATTGTTTGACTAGTACTTTTATGTGCTTTTTGAGCTCAAAATAAGCCATCTGTGCAGGATTTGGGTTGCTGCTACTTTGAGATGTGTTCACTAGACAGACATGTTGGAAGGGTTTCCTCTGGCTTCGTCACTGGAGTTATTCCTAAGTGCTTTTGACAGTACCAAAACCCCTGGAGAGCAGACCTGATTGATTACTATTGACTGACAGATTAGTTGGTTTGTTTGGTTTTTTGCAGGTAGTAAGTTACTCTCTATTCAGCTATAAATTACACTGGTTTAGTTACCTTTATTTTTAATAATGCTTTAATTTAGTATAGGTCTTGCACAATTTTTGTACTACCACATTTCAGTCAGCAGAACAACTTTATTAGAGACTGATACATGTTAAGAGGTGTGTGGTAAGATGCTGAACCAAAATACTGCTTGAATTTTTGAAAGCTAAGACAGATCAATTTAATAGGCTTGGCTTTTTATATCTACTTGTTTTTAAATTATAGAAACTTAAACGTGGCCATTTTTAATTTATTTATGTACCTCTCTAGTTATGTTTGTTTTACCTTCTCCGCTTTGTTCTCAGAAAACAGAAATGCTTTAAGAAATGTGGTCCTTTTGAAGAGCTCTGCCATTTATTGTCAGAAACACTGTTTTTTAACTAATTTACTATATCATTGTGAGCAAATGACGTCTCACTCTGATTTACCATTTTTGTGACTTTATTTTTAGATTTTTGAAATTCTTGAACTTTGCTAATTATCCTGAGAGATAAGCAGATGATCTGTTTAGGGAATAGATAAATTGCTGTTTGGTGCAGCTCCTGTGCCAGCAGTAGAGATGTCAGCTGTTGCCTTGGTGGTAGAGGATTTAGTAAGCTGACATGGGCATGTCAAAGACCCAGAAAGGCACATGTTCAGTGCAAATTCATTTTTTTAATCCTTTCTAGTCTCTATACAAGAGGAAAAATGGTAACTCTGCATTGGAGGGCTGAGCATTAAATTTAGAGATGGAGCCAAATATAAATAATAACTTTGTTTTTGTATATGACATCTCCACCTCTGTGGTGTCTTTCTAGCACAAAGATTATTGAAGCTATCTGAAACTCGTTTACCTTTGAATCTTGGGCGTTTTCCTCGTGTTTGTGGTCTTGTTCTTTAAATGACAGATATTTCAGAGGAGCATTCAGTTGATTTAGAGCTCTTTACTCAATGCCATTTAAAACTATGTTCAAATCACTGGAAATTTTTGTCTTACATTTTGACATCAGCAGTTCTGTATTTTGCAAGAATTATAATCTGGTAAGACTTTGTTCTAGATCAGAAACATGTCGTTACCGTAAATGATGTTTTTCTTTAGTAGTGTGGCACTCCATTGTGACTAGGACAATTGTCATGGTACCATATGTCATAGTAGTAGTAATAAATAAACTGGACAATAACCCTGTATAGATTGTGCTTCAAATAGCTTTCATACTGTACCCCTGCTCCCAACTGCTTTAAACAAACTGCATTTTGCAAGTCTGTAACACTTACCTGGGTAAATTTAGATTTTAATATTTAATATGCTTAAAAGCTAGTAATATCTTGAAGTAAATGTTTACTGATAAATCTTGTGATTATAGATAACTAATTCTAAATTAGTAATTTATTGTTCTGTCAAAGTTTCTTCTAATAAAATTTGGTCTTTTTTTTTTTTTTTAAATGTCATAGGAACCTTCAAATTTTTGTGGGCTATTGAGAATATTTTCCAAACCATGAGGTATATTACTTGTGTTCTTTCATAAGAAGAGATTGGTTTTGAATTTCACAGTCTAATGAAATTTGGCACTATAAATACAGTATACAAAAATGCAGTACTTTGCTGATCAGTGAAAAGAAAAAATCCCCCCCCACCATGGAAATTTAAATTAATTAAAAAATGTGAACAAACTCACCAACAATTTGTTTGTGCTACTTATTAAGCGTTTCCTTATTAAATGCTTTATACTAAATGTGTGTCATAAAGGCAATGACAGGCCCTAATTGCATGTAGGCCTTTAACTTGGATTTAATGTGATGGTGGTGGTTGTTTTGTTCTGTCACAAGTGCATGTCTTTTAACATGGAGTTGTTAGGAGAGCTGACAGCTATTTAGATGGCTCATAATCAGGAAATGTTTCATGTAACAGATCTGGTTTTGTAGATAAATTTTTCTATTGGTTTTTGCATTCTGTATCTGAAAATTTAATTTATTGTATCAAAAACTGATTTAAATAGACTTGCAATTCAGGGCAACTTTGATCTGTCTCTGACTTAAAAACCAAACAGCTTTATCTTTCTGTCATTTTATTTCACAGATACGTAATAGCTTCAAGTGCTTAAAAGCCCCACAGTGATCTAAATATTCTCTTTCTCCTAGTCTTTTTTATTGGTTCCTGCAATTCAACAGTGCAGGTGAAATGATAAAAACTGTGCATACTTTTTTTAATGGTTGACTTCAGTGTAAACTGTATGAGATTTTTTTTTTTTGCCTTTAGCTATAGCCTTTAGTTTCAGCTGATTTCCAGTAGTGTTCTTTGTGGAGGCTGTGTTTGAGTGCATATTCAAAGACTTAACCACGTGCATGGGTATCTGCAGGGCAAGTGACTTCTGCAGTATTTCTGCTGACATTAGAGACCTCCAGTGATCATAAAATCAGGGGCATGCAGAAGTATGTTCCAGGTCAGGACCACATGTTTCTGTGGGCTAAAATGTATCCATGATGATTGGCCAATATTTTATAAACAGGTTTTTTCTCCTTACAGTTTGCTTCTTGGTATATATCTTGTGTGTGGCCCTTATAAAAGATGTATTTGTTAACAAAAGTGGCTTTAAATGAGTTTGTGCTCCTGAAAGGCAGCCTGTTTCCAAGACCTATGCCAACTGAAACACATCCTACTAATTACAACTGTAGGAGAGACCAAGCGAATAAAAGATTGAACTGTGCTTGTGGCAGTCATTCATCATACAGGAGGACACACGTGGAATTTATTCTCGTTATTACTTTCCCAGCCTGGACACTGGTGACTGTTCTCTTCTGCTCTGGTTGTGCACTCTTGCTGTTTGAGCTTTCCTGTTGAGCATCCTTTTATGTTTCTTGGAGATTGTAAATGTTTGTATTCTAGATTTGTTCAGTTTAAAGAATAATAATTATATTTGCTTTGTAGGAACTGTGCCATCTAATCCATATTAAACAGTGCAACTATACATGTAGACTAGTTTCCAAGGAAACATCATCCCCTCTTCTGCCCCTGAACCCCTCCTGGAAATTTTGAAAGCGAAGTGTCTCACTTTAATCACACCCTGTTGTTGCCATCCTAATCCTGAACTCATATTCCTAACAAAATTACAGCTTTTTAAATGTTTGCAATGCCGTTGTGAAGTTTACCATGCATTCCAAATGATTTAAGATACTTAAATGGTATTGGAACAAATTACTGCCTTCATTATGACAGACAGCAGATGAGTACATTATACTACTTAGTCTCAGCTTCTTTAACTAAAATACTGTGATTGTTTTCCATCCAGTAGTTCTGTAATTACTCTTTATGTTCACTGTAAGGATTAAGATGACACTTTTTCCTCTCTTTAAATGGCACAATCAATATGAATCCTGGGCATTGTTAGGAGGATGATCAATTATTTAATTTATGTCACTGTGGGTAGAATGGTGGTTTAGGCTGGGCAAAATTTGGCAAAGATAGTTTGTTACTTTTATAGTTTTGATTCCATTGAAAGAATTCTTTGGTAAATTTCAAGAAGTTGAGCATATTTACTGGATTACTGCAGGAGTCTAAGGTTGTAATTTGAGCAGCATCAAATTGCATTCATACTTTCATCACTAGATACCCTCTTTGGCTTACTGATTAAGGAAAAGCAAATTTGATGCCTCAATTAAAGACAGGATCGACTGATGTTTGGATTTGTTGGTATGAGATTCTCCCTCCAGGGTTTACAAAGAACAGAAACTGTTGCTGCAGTTTTATGCCATCTGCTGGGGTGTCTGCAAGGATCCATTGCATCTGTGTTGTTCGACTTGCTCCAGTTTCTAGTCTTTCCAACAGTGTTATGTTGCTGTATGTGCTGGATGGATGTCCTGGTGGTCAGATATGAAGTATGGCAGGTCGTCTGCTCTATGTTTATTGGTACGTTGACCAAATTCACACTGATTTCATATCATCTGCAAATAAACCAGAAAATTTTGCCTACTGTACTGTCTTCTGAGAGAGCCAATAAAGACATGGTGTTTAGACAGCCTTTGTATTTTATTTGTTTAAAAAAAAACAGGCATAAAGTTAGTGCTCTGATAAAATATGATTTTTTTGAGAGAATTGTGATCTGAATTGGCAACTGTGAAATTTTTTCAGATATCTTCATATTTCTGATGAATTGTTTGGAGTAACCAGTATGTGCTGTGGCAAAATGTCAGAATTTTATATATGAGGAATCAGATACCTTTGTGAGGACAAGAATTTAATGACATACTGCTGGTATTTATTTTACTTTATCAGTGCTTTTCTTTCAAAAGCGCTCCCAATGAGCTAATGCACCCGCATAGGATGCAGGCATAGTGGCTGTCTGAGCAGTTGAATCTGGGACCTCTTGTTCCTCCCCCTTGGTGCAGGGGCTGTGGTCCTGCTGGAGCCAGCTTCTGGGGATGTAAGCATGGGAAGGATGTGGTGGAGAAGGGAATGCTGCTCCCCTGGGATGCTGAAATGACCCCATGTCATCAAAAGAAAAGTGTTTTCATGGAAGTATTGCTGAGAAAAGAAACTGGTACTTACTGTAAGCATGTCTTATACAGACTACAGAACACAGTGATAAATGCCAGAGCTTTGCTCACAGACGTTTCCAGAAGTCTGATAAAGTCAAGCACGCTTTTCCAAGGACTCTTTGCCATTGCTTTGAATTACTCCTAAGGAAATTACTTGGAGACCCAAGATGGTAACGGATGTAGTGCAGAAATAATTGATCCTTCTTGTTTATTAGGTTGTGTCCCTGTTGTGGAAGTTTTGTCAATAACAATAACACTGTAGAGGTGTCTGTCTGCAGTTAAGTCTGTAGCTAGATCAAACATTTCATGGAGTTCTAGTTACATGATTTCTCCTTGAAGAAGGTGATGTATTATTTAATTTGTAACTAAGTCCTGGGACATCTTGAAGCACAGCATTGTTATTTATCTTTGCTATTCCAGGCAAAAGTCCACTGGTTATGTACAGTACTAGCCTGAGTTTGTGAAAATGTGGCTTGCATACAGTTGATAAAGATTTTGGAATATTTTCAGAGCAGAATTAAACAAGTAATTTTTAAATTAGATTTGAAAGTGTGGGGTGTTTGAAGGAAACCTTTGAGTACAGTGTTTACTGAGCTCATGCCTGTAGTTCTTACAGTCATTTGATTTGTATTTTATATTTTTTTTGAAATGCATTTGCTCTTAAATGCCAGCCTAGCACAAGGAAGGTATATCCTCAGTCAGTACCAACAGTCCCATTTGTTTTCTCTAGTAGTAATAAAGACTAGTTTGCCTGGGTCCCGTGCTGAGGTTCTGTGTGAGCTCACAATTAGCAAGCAGTCTTGCTCAGGGTTCTCTTTACAATTGTTTGGGTGCTGGACAGTTAAACTGCTCCTGTGTTGACATTTCTAAATGTTTCAGCAATCTGTTGCTGCAATTGGTATGCTGGTCTTTGTGCATTAGTCACATCGTGCAAAGTAGTCTCTGATGATTTTCTTTAGTAACCTTCATATGGTGAATTAAACCTTGAGTTCGAAGTATCTGATTCTAGTGACCTTCACATCAAGGAGGCTTTTTATTTAAGCTTTTAGCCTCCCATCAGACAAGCATGATCATCAATAAAAATAAAATAAATGTATAGTCTTTCACTCTCTGCTTGAACAGAAGTGTTCATAAATGTATAGCTCTTAGTTTGGCAAATACAGGCAGTCTGTCACCTACATTTAAATTTTGAAATTTACTGTAGTGGGGGTCATTTCAATTCAAAAGAAAGTATTTGGTAGATGAGTTGGCAAGCAGTATGACTTTGTACTGTTTAAGGGGGCTCTGCCAAGAACTGGCTGAAAAGTGCTTGTTGTCTGGTTGTACCTCTTGAAATGAGAAGGCAGAAAATGCATTTGACTTCTGTAGAATGAAATATGAGACTTCCTTAGGCATTGAAGGAACTGCCATATTCTAGCATGTAATTCCTTGTGATCTCTGCCTTGAAAATGCAAATGAAGGGAGAAGAAATTTGATGACCAATGGCAATCAGTGAGAAATTGTCAAGTGAGGGACACAGCCATACAATAAAGCTACTCTTAGGAGTTACTCTATGGCAGTTCCAAAACCCTTGTCCTGAAATGCCTGTATAGTGTAGGCCATAGAGCATATTCAAAATATGCTATGGATAGTTTGGGACAATATTAAGGAAAGTCATCCTGGAAATCAGAAGATCCAATGATAGTGAGAGTCCTGGGAATTTTTCTCTCACTGTCAATCCCATAATCATGGGCTGCCAGTATTTTTAACAAAGTATTGCTCTCTTCATCTTGTCTTCTTGCAAGTGGGCTCTGGTGTGCTCTGCTTAGTGCAGCACGTTCTCAATATAGTTGATGCTTCATTAGTGCAGTTGAGTGATGGGGCCTCTGGGGCAATATTTGTATGACACTAGTAACAGCAATGTAAAGAAACCCTTTGAATCGTGTGCAGTTTGGATCTTACTTGTAGGAACTAGAGAGTGAAAGTATTTATTACATTTGTTTCAGATTAGCTGTTTCCTGCCCTTACTAAATTAAATAATCTTTCTACATTTTTTCCTTTGTACAGCCATCTATTTTACTTAACTCTTCCACTTTCTAAAAGGAAAAGAACAGTATGAAGGAAAGAAAAACCTTTGGTTTTTTAATGCTTGGGGTGAGTGGAAACCTTCATGGCATGGCTGAGGAGAGCACTCCCTTGTTATAATTCATAATCTACATCCAGATTAATCAAAGAAATCCCAGGGGTAAATATTCAAGGCTCTTTGGGAGTAGAGAAGATGATGTGGTCCAGAGGTGAAAAACCTTCCCAGCAATTTCCCTGCCACAGTCCTCTGCCACTTAAAGTAAAGGCAATTTACCTCTAATCTGCCATTCTGCAATTGGTTTTTTCTTCATAAGAATTTAGCCTCACATTTTAGTCTGGTTCAGAGATATCCCTGTGGTCATACTGGCAAAATACTTAGTGTAAGATTTAGTCAGTTGGATGGATTTTTTTATTAATTAAAACAATGTAAGACATCTCTGTGAAGAGAGTTGATAAAAACCCCAAGGTTTTTTAGCTGTATTGTCCAGTCCTGATGATTTTTATACTTGAAACAGTTGCTGGTTAATACCTGACAGTAAATACTAAATCTGTGTGTGGTGGCTGACAGATTAAGCACTAGGGATTCCAGTGGAGATTAGACCACCCGTTCTCAAAGTGCAGATGTCAGTACTATTTTACGTCACAGTGCTCAGTTTAGCTGCCTTATGTTTTGCATAAAACCAGGGGCTGTTTTATCATCCTTTCCCCCACTTTTTCCTGTTTTCTTTTTTTTTGTTATGTTTTTTTTGTTTGTTTGTTTTGGGTGTTTTTTTGTTTGTTTGTTTGGTTGGTTTTTTGTTGCATGTGTCCCATTTTCTCATTTTAGTTGCTTCACAGTGGTGCTTTTGGCACTGTTCATCCTTGCGGAGATCAAGCGATAACTGATGCAGCAGAAACATCAAAGGCAATATAAGGCTGTGAGCCTGCTACATGAGTTAGGTAGGTGGCCCTTTGGTTGAATCTGAGCGAGAGGAGAACAAGGTAGAGGATTTGGGAGTGGGAGTTGAAGTGAGGCAGTTTAGTTGCAGAATAAAAGTAAGGAAGCAGAGATGGAAAGCTAAATGAGACATGACTTCGGGAAAGTTGTGTCACGTGTATGTGATACTTGTCAGAGCTGCTGCCTTTCAGCTGGGTTCTCGCAGTTTGCTAGCACTCACATAGTTTACTAGATATTGTGTTTATGGATTAATCTCAGATGCACTTTACAAGTATACTTATGAATTCATGTAGAACAAGTAAAAGTCATAAAATAAGTATTTCCTGCCCTGAAGCCTTAAAATCAATGTGGGGAGAAGCAAGTTATGTGCATAAACCCAGCAAAGTGAGAGAATGGATTCACTTCCACTAAGAGCAAGAATGCAGCCAAGTCTGAACAGAACTATCTGCATGTAACTGATCACCATTACTTAGTGGTGTTGGAGGATCTACTGAACAGGAACAAATGCTCCTAATAAGCCTAGTAATATTATTAACAGGCCTACCCTTTGTAGAAAACATGTCATTAGTGACTCTTGTTAGTTTTCACTGCACTCAAGGGATGGAGCGTTGGAATAGTGCCTTAGGGAGACAATAGCCTTGCATCACTGTGAGTATTTAAGGAGAAATTGTCTGCTTCTCTTGAGATATCTATTTTGCTCCTTTTCTGGGAGATATTCTTTAGTGTGTTTGTATTGGAGGTGTGCAATTAAAGGTTCTTTGGCCTGTTTCTTTCCTTCAGTGAACCCTGAAAGAAATTAGCTTTTATTATGTAGAACTCTGCATTAATATGATGATTATATTATATTGCATACATCAGGATTTCTGCTAATTGCCTGCCAGGAGTGAATTCCTCTTCTGCACTCTGCCTGTTCCCCTTACGTGTTTTGACTTTGGTGAAATCAGGGTTCCTTGGGAGCATCAAAACCAGGTCGTAGCTGACATCTGGATAAGAAGTAGGTCAGGTCAGCGTAATCTCCAGGAAGCTGGTGCAGAGAATTCCCTTGCCTCTCTTGGCAGTGATTTGCTTACAGGCCTGTGATCATTCAGGTTTTTTCTCTGGCTTAGCCTGGCAGGAGCTCTGGGAGTGTTTCCACTTCGTGCTGCAGAGGTGTGGTTTGGCTTTTGGAGCTATCTGGACTTCCTTCTGCTCATTAGGTCATTGCAAAGGCTTTGTGTAACATTGGTGCTTTGCCTTTTTCTGTTCTGTAGGTACAGAAGGCTAGGTATTTCATTCCTAAATTGAAATGCATAATTGGGGCTTTAATGGCAGAAAACCTATCTGATTTTGAATGTGCTAATCCTTCAGAGTTTAATTTGTGGTAGGAACTTCTGGTGACCCAATGCTTATTTATTTAATTTTAAGTAAGTCTGAATGTGATATGGGCATAAAACTGTTTCAGCTGGGTTTGTCAAGATGAAGAGTTAATATTGCTGTTGAGCTGCCATGTTTTGATGCTGCAAGGTTGTACTGGATGGCAATTCAGTTATGTATATATCAGTCTTTTTTTCTTGTCATAACTTTCTTGGTTTTTTAAAGCAGCTCTCTGGTGATTTATGATCTTTTCAGTAGAGTGGTTTCCTGTCCTTGAACCAAACTTTTCACATGCAGACACTACTGCAAGACATTTCTTTTCAGTCAAGTGTGTATTTTAACTCTGGTGTTAGTGACCTTCACACAGGAGGTATTGACTGTCCCTTTTATAGGCATGATCCTTCAAGCCCCATCTCACTGGCCTCACATTATGTGATTGCCTTTTCGTTCATGTTGTGCTTCAAGGTGGGATGACTGTAATAAGCTTCATGCTACCTCTGATGGCTCTATCAAGTTGGAAGAGACATAGACTGCATCTTTATTTTGTATCAGCTGCATGTCTCATAAGGACACTTTGCTTGTTTTATCATTGTGAAGAGCACCCATCCACTTGTTTTAACTGAAGGCAGTGATTTTGTTGTCTGTACTTTCTGAAACTCCACTATGTGTATTTATTCTTTGGTGGTTTTTGTATATAATTATAATCTGTGTACTTCCTTTAGTTTCATGACTGATTAATTCTGTTTGTCTGACAGTAGCTTTGCATTATTTTCTTGTGTAATTCTGAGGAAATTTGCATGGTGTAGTACATGGACTAAGGTTCATTCAGTTGTTTAAACTTTGTTTACTTGTCTTCTTTTCTATACCTGGTATTGTCTTTGCTTTGCAAACAGGGCACTGCGTTCATGTTACTCATGCAAAATGTTATCTTCTAAGCCACTGATTCCTCTTGCTCCCGGCTTCACTATGGTTCGTTATTTCCTTTACCACAATCAGTGCAAATGACCCTCAGTACTAACCATTGCTTTGCTATCTTGGGTATTTTAATTCCTGATTCCCACACATCTTTAGGAAGTTCAGCTATGTTTTGTACTTGTGTGTTTGGTTTTTGCTTGCTTTCTTACCTTCTGAGGTATCTGGATGAATGGAGTTTTAAGCCTGTACCACACGGCATCTCTGTTTGAATGGGGTCATGCTCACTAGGTTTGCGTGTATCTGTAAGTCTTAACAGCGTTCCTGAGTATTCTTATATGTGTCCTATATTTGTATTTCCCCTTAATAATCAATTGCCCATTAGTTTATCTTTTTAAGACATAACATGACTGGCCATTTCATGCAGCTTGGCAACCAAACAGTCTGTTTTTTCTCCAAATTCATTATTATGCTTTGCTGGTATATGAGAGAAATAGTGGATTGAAAATGCTTCAAGAGTTCTGTGTAAAGTCTCCTGGTTTATGCTGAAAAATCCAAATGCTGTTTGTAGTTTGTGGCAGCTGTTGCCCATTACAGATGATAATGTGACTGCTCTTATTCCAGTTCTCTCTGTCTAGCTTCACTGCAATTTTTCATTGTGATCAGGAGGATTTCCAGTTTCTAACTAAATTCTTTTCATGTCTGTCTGCCCAGGGACAGGACTCTGGTCCATTGTCATGATCAGTTTTTCCTTTGTGTGTGTGTGCAGGAGGGAGATTCAGTATTCTTGGCTTCTGATATCAGGTAGCTAAAGGAGATAATTAATTTCTTTCACCAAGTTAACTGGAGAAGAATAAATGGAGAGAGAGCCAAGGAGTCTTAACATGAGCTTTTTTGCCTTTCTGTTTGTGTATATTCCCATCTCACCAAGTGCTTTTAAAATGCAGAGCTTTCTAGACATTGCTTCGTATGTGAATATGCCATAGAATTACCTATTGAGTAGCAGTATAATCATAAAACAGCAAGCTTGTGAAACTATTATCTTTTCTGTTGGGTTTGGCGGGTTTTGTTTGTTTGGGTGTTTTGAGGGGGGTTGTTTTTTTTTTTTTTATTTATTGATATATTTTTTTTTTTAGTTAGCTCATCTGAAAATGAGTTGGACAGAGAATGGTTGCCTCATGAATGGACATTTTATATAATCCTTGGAGACTTGTGAATGAAAAACTTGATTGAACTGCAAAATTGGTGATAGTGATGGGCCATCTTGGTTCACACTAGCTTTATTATTGCAGCTGCACACTGAGTGGTTTCCCCTGCTCGCCTGTACATGAGCTTTCTTCTCTGCACACAACCGTCTCAACAGCTTACATTCTGAAAAAGAACATAAATACCTTGCTTGTTTAGATCAGTTGTCTGTGTAGCCCATTGCTCTGTTCCAATAGCAGCAGCACTCCCTTGTAATCCCCAGCATACACCGTCAGTGACTTTGGGATGTTGGAGATGCATTCCTGCCTCGTTATCTGTTGACGGACTAATTTTGCAAGAATTTCAGAATGTCTTCTCCTTTTGCTGTAAGATATATTAGTTGAAGCTTATTGAATTGCTTTAGTATCTGTTAGCCTGTGCACCTGCTCTTAAATGATCTGCCTTCTTTTGCATTTGGTATAATTTGCAGTGCTAATTTATTTATGACCATTGAGTATTTTTGAAGTCAGATCCTCTGCTCTTACCAGTTCTCCATCTAATACTGATATCCTGCTCTAAAATATTGATCGTAATTCTGCAGAACTGCTGGATCATGTTGTGCATATGCTAGTCTCCAGGAAGGTCCACCTTTTCCTCAGCAATTCACCTGAGTGTAAAGCTGGAGCCTGTTCTTTTTTTTTTTCCCACAGGGTCCCTAGCAGAGTCCTGCCCACAAGCTGTGCCTTGCCCTGCTGCCTGTTCCCTCTTGTCAGTAGTTCCTTAGCTCTGTGCCTGCTCTGTGCTCACTCAGAGCTCTCACAGATTTCAGACTCAGCTCTTCCTTGGATTGAAGGCTGACCTTATGGATTACAGAAGTGGCTCTGTAAAGAACTTTGTGCCCTGCTGAATGAGGGCAAGACATTTTCCATAATGATTGCTTGGAACAACTGACAGCTTTGGCTGGAGGATGGTCCAAAGTCTGTGTTCCATGTGCAGACATGCTCATCACACTGCAGCCAGGGGGAGAGGCATCTGGATCTCTGCATTCCTATACTAAACCTTGGCTGCCTGAGCCCCCTTGTTTCCCACTGAGAGGGCTGCATGTGTACAGGTCCTCTTCCACTTTGGTCATAGGTGGGAATGGGAACAGAAGAGATGTTGTTTTTACTAAAAGTTTCCTTCATAACTTTTGGCTTTTCTGGAAATCTCAAAGTAAGTTATTTCTAAAAATAATTTCCTATCCTTGTAATTAAGTTCTCACCTTAGAGCTCACCTCAGAGATGTGTTTCCTTTTTTTTGTTAAAAAGAATTGGTTCAATTATGCTGTAATTTTTGTCTTGGCAGTATCCTCAAAGAATCTCAATTGATCGGAGATGAGGTTTTTTTTCCCCTTCTGGAAATACATCAAATTTGTTTTAATCAAGCAAATTCAATTTCGTTGTTCCTTTTTTTGATCTTAAGAGAGCACTTTTCCTTTACTCAAGTTTGTCTAAACTCTCTGGTTCCCTAGGGCATATGCATGAACTTCTGTGTTAGAAGTACATTTATTGTTAACTCTAGGAATCTTCTTTGGCCTGAATCTGTTTATAAAAAAAGTCTCTTCTGAATTCTGTGAGAGATCTGGTATCATGACTTTGTGCCCTTCTAGATAGGTATCCCCTACTTTTAAATAGTATCTTCTACAGCGTGTTAGAAATAAACTGGGATTGTCTTTTTTCTCACTGAAGATGCTTATTTAGCCAAAGCTTTTAAAGTAAATATCTGTGTTTTGTAAAGATGTCTTAGTTAAAAAGTGTTATTGATTGTGACTGAAAAATTTGCACTTAGGTGCAAGCATGTAAATGTCATTCATAGTTCTGGATTTCTCCCACTACATGTAGTACATGAAGTACTATATTTAAAATACTATATTTTAATGTTCTAGATAGTAAGGTGAAGCTCTCTACTAATTTCATTATGCTAAGGCCTTGTCCATCTAAACTGAGGTGGTGGTAAAAATCTTAGAACCTTAAGAAACTAATTAAGGACAAGAACCTCTTAGTCTTCAAATAAAGAGCGAGGAGAGCAGTGCTTGTTCCAAGGAGCTTAACAACAAAATTTATACAAGTCCGTCCGTTTAAAAATGGATTTAAACTGTAAAGTCACAATATGAATTTCTCAGGCAAATTATCTTCAGAGGGATACAAATGTTGGGTTTCTATCAATAATATTTTTCAAAGGTGAGGAACTCTGTAATATATTTACTCTGGGGGGTTTTTGGTTGGTTTTTACAGGGCAAGGATTGTTTGGCTGGATTTTGCTTGATAGAGAAAAATCAGTTTATGCCTACTCCCTAGACTGAATCACTTAGTTCTGTGCAGGCCTTTTAATACTGAAGACACTATTTTCAGATTTTGTCTGCATCTTGCTTATGTTGTCAGGAGAGGTACATGCTGTCACATTCCAGTGCGTGCAGGCAAAGGTTTGTACAAATGCCATTGTACACAACCTTGAAAACTGGGACTGTGGGGGGTGTTTATTGACAGAAAGCAGAAGAGCCAGAGGGAGGGCAAGTGTAGTTGAAATCATCTTATTACAGTTGAAAGCTGTGAAGATCTGGCTCATTAATTATTGGTGGTGAGGGAAGGGCCATTAGAGGGTGATATTTTTTGGTATTTGACCTCTCTGTAAAGGCAGAGCAAGAAATGGCAGATGGGGAGTACTGGAAAGAAAAGGAAGATGGTTTATTTCATTTCTATCAGACGAGGCTCTGCAGGACGGAAAGCTGTGTGGAGTCTTGAAGACAATGAAGTGATGGTCACATGAACTCAAAGTGGCAACAGTGGTAACTCTTTACCTGCCAGTGATTTCTGAAAGAAAAGTTGGGGTGAACATTGCAAGGAGTGGATGAAGTTGAGCTCTGCAGGATTTAACAGTAGTTTCTTTTTTATTTCAATGGAAGGAGATCCAATAGAAATAATCAAAAAACGTAAAAACTTTGGGGAAACTAAAAGATAAGTTTGGCAGCTCTTTGGGGCATTTGAAAGGAATACATTTTTAGCAGCTATGTGAAGGAAAAAATCATCAAAACGGAAACAGTAGAGGCCCAAATTAGTTTGTACTGATGTGCACACAACACAAGGATGTGCTTTGGAAATGTTCTATAGGAAGTAGCTTCTAGACACTGCAGCTTTCCTTCTTGAGGGGGAAGAGTCAAAGCTGACCCCCCGACGATGGGCCCAAGTATTACAACTGCAGTGAGTGTTTGCAGAAATATCCTGCAGTATTAACCAAGATCTATCGATTATTTCTCACACATGTACTGTGGATTCAGAGAGCAAGATGAGCAAATCCTTGTTTTTCTTCTCAGCAGAAATGTCAGGGAACAAACATTGGCTACCTTTACTAGAATTTGTGCTAGCTAAAATAAAAAGCAGTACTGTAAGGGAATTGGAAAGCTCTGTAACCTAACTAAAAGAAAATGTCAGTGGTTTTGGTTTTTTTTTTTGTTTGTTTGGGCTTTTTTTGTTTGTTTTTAATAAGGCTTGTTTTAGAATTATTATATATGCCTGCATAGAAGTGTCTTTTTTTTTTTTTCTGAAATGACAGGTAACAAAGTTGGAAATTATGTTCAAACTCACATTATTCTGATGGTACATTTTATTATCCTTCTGTTTTCCTCTACTACTATTCACATTGCAAAGAAAGATATTAATTGGCTGATGGTATTCAGGGCATGGAAGTTATAGGTAATCCTAGAACTGGTTTGTAGATCATGATAACTTTATTATTTCAACTAGTTTATGTACCATAAAGGTCAGTAATGCACAAGAAAATGATGCTTAATTTTTCTTCAAAGTTTTAAAAAAATATGTAGTGCTTTTTCATCAATTAGCATCAGGAGAGCAAATAATAGTTATATTAAACTGTGCTTGCTATATAAATCATAAATCTTGTTAGCAAAGAATTAACATCATAACTGGTAATTTAAAAACTGCCTGTAGCTCTGAATAAGGATTGGCTGTAGACATATTTTAATGGTATTGAAGAAGTAAAAATAGATCTCTCTAGAATGAGCCTTTCTGGTGGCAGTGAAATTAATTATCTGCTCTTTTATGAAGTGGTAGTGTCTGTCTTAGTTGTGAAATGGTAATGTGTTATAGAAAAGACTGGCTATCTTTTCCCCAATTTGTGGCCCTGATTCTAGATTTAAAAGGAAAAAATTCTCTTTTTTAAATAATGGAAAGACTGGGTGGTATCACCAAAGGACATGGACTTCTCTCACTTTTGTTGGCTATTCAGGTACAAATGCATGAAAATTGCATGACTTCTCAGATGAGGATTAATAATAAGGAAGTCAAGGAGAAATTTTTTTTTCCCCTCCAGCATATCAAATATGTTTGGTATGTTTCTGAGACAACAGACAAATTGCTCAGTTGCACGCTCCAAGACGTTAGTCCTGCTGCCTAATGAAGTAGAACAAGACATAGAAGAAAAATACACCTCTCTCATTGGTTTGCCTGTATCTCATTAATTATCTTGTAGTTTCTTTCAGTGTATTGACAACTTCAAAATGGAGCCCTTGCAAACAGTAAAATGTGGTTGGCAGTGTATGTTTCGCTTGGGTTTTGTTTTTGTTTAGGGTTTTATTATTTTTTTCCTGAGAGGGCAGCAGAGCAGTGTTATGTATGTTATTAATACGAATTAAAGACAGTCCAGTTCACTGAAGACATTCCCCTCTTACATTCTTTGTGGTTATACTCAGTCTTATTTTCTTGTTGGCCTCGTGTCCATCCTTCTCTTCAAAATAGATGGAAAGTACTACATGAAGAACACCTCAGTCCTGAAAAATGACTTATGTTAGTGTGAGTCTTAGCATGTTCTATTCTCTTACCATGGGACTTATGTAAGACAATTCATGCTCATGTATTTTGAGGTCTTCAAAAGCAGTTTGCTGCTATCCTCCCTCACTATTGCTGGTAGCTTTGGTCTGAGAGAAATGTGCTGTGCAAGTATTTTGTTGCTC
Organism: Scytalopus superciliaris; assembly: GCA_013400415.1. Classification (NCBI taxonomy): domain Eukaryota; kingdom Metazoa; phylum Chordata; class Aves; order Passeriformes; family Rhinocryptidae; genus Scytalopus; species Scytalopus superciliaris. The sequence goes on along the minus strand of VXBX01007997.1, from coordinate 1,206,472 downwards.
TTTTGTAATTACTACTAATTACTACTTAAAGACTTTGCCCAATTTGTTGCAGCTAGGCTTGATCAAAGACTGATATAAACAGACATTATGGCTGGACACTTGTGTTTATTAATCTCTCAGAGCTTAGAGGACTCAATTAGAAGAGAAGAACACATAATGATTGTATGCAATGCAAAAGAATAAACCAAATAATTTCCACAACCTCTTTAATTTTTTAGATACTTTCCATTTGGTTAACAGATGTGTTAGTCTGTGGTTCTGCAAGCAATTTCACATTCTGTTTATACATTTTTAATGTTTCTGTGAGCCACAATGTGTAGACATTAAATACAAAATCCAAGTTCACGTGCTGGGTGTTTTAAAGGAAGAACCCCTATTTTTCATGTCTCTCTTTTTTTGCTGTTTTTGCCTTAACTTGTTTAGTCATTTGGAAAGTGTTTAATGCAGCCTTTGGAGGGATGAGAGAGAGCTCTGAAGAAAGATTAACGTTAGAGTGACTTGGGCCTTTTTTTCTTTGTCAGCATTAAAGAGATCTATAACATAGACTATTCCTGCTAGCATTTGTGGGGTCTCCCTGATACTGTATCAATCCCAGACAGCAATGATGTGTTGTACTGGGTGTGTGGTATTCCAGAGCAGAAACGAAATTCTTAGTAGATCCTTTGAGGGGAAAAAATAGATACTTATAATAACTTGCTATGTTATGCCTTGCATTTTCTTATATATGTGGCTGTGATGTATCAAGTCAGTTTTTGGTATGATGTTGTGGGATGCAAGAGCTTTCCTGAACCTGCATTCCAGAAATAACTGATAGTGTTGGAAAAGGCACAAGTTCTTAAGCTGCTAAAGCAAGTGGATTTTGAATATGGAATGAAGTTGGGACAGGCTTAGCCTAAATTAATTTTGACATATTCTGTAGAAAATGTTTCAAGATCTGTTTTCAATTGTGGAAGTTGTATTTAAACTTACCTTTTCCTATTGTTTACTATTCCTGTGACATTTAATGTTCTCTGATGCCTTTGTGTTCCTCTCTAGGCTGCAGTAGGATTTCTGTGTTCTGTCCCCCGGTTCCCTGGGCTGGCAAGCAGAGTCTGGGGCTGAGCACCAAGAAGGGATGTGTAGGAGCAAGTTGCAGTGTTTTTTGCAAAATTATATGGTTTTTTTGTTTTGGTTTGGTTTGGGGTTTTTGATAGTTTGAGTTTTTTTGGGGGAGGCAGTTGGTTTTTTTGGAGGTGGGGTGCGAGAAGGGGGATAATCAGCATAAAAATATTCTGACCTGTGTTATACCTGTTTGTGTGAATTTGTTCTGTTTCTCACCTGTTTTGTATTTGACACACGTGCATGTCTACTACAGAATTTGAGATCCCCACCAACTAAGAATTCTACAAGCATCACTGAACCTTGAATAAACTGAATTGTGATGACCACACTGTTTATTAGTAAACAATTTGGACCAAAAATATTAAGTTATGTAACTCACACAGACATAAATGGAACTTTGATATTAAAATACTTTTCTGGAATGGGGTGCTTTTCTTTGCTATTCTATTGCTGCCCAACTTGTGGTTTTGTTATTTTATTTTTTTCCTTTTGATTGTCAGAGCAAATACTGATAAAGGAGCCATATTCAAACCAAAGGTTGTTTTTCTTATTTTTTTTTTTCCCCCCTGAAATTTTTGGTTCCAGATTGCTCCTAAAACATCATTAGCCTTGCATTCCTACTGTGTGCCTCATCTTTTGGTCCATTTCTAGTTGTATTTTGTTTTCAGTGGGTGGGCAAGGCACCAAACTACACGTGGAATGTACTCCTACATTGTTCCTCAGGTGGCTCTGCCGAGGGCTTGCCCTTGGTCTGTGGTACCAAAGCAGTGCTCCTGTGTGCAGCCTGTGAAGGAGAGGGGGGGTCTCTCCTTAAGGATTGGGAACTTGCATTGCACTCAGGCACTTTTCAGTCACATCACTCTCAGAAATGGTCAGATCATATTGTTTTTCTTTCCCAACTTTTCCACCTTTCAGCTTGTGACTGTTCCTAGAACACCTAATGATGTGGAGCATGGTTGATGAGCCCTTGGTAGAGACATCCATTGTCTTGTAATGTAGTTGGTGAGGGTGGATTTCTTTATTACTTTCTAACTTCATCAATGAACTCGTCACACAGAGCTACATTATTTGGGGTATGTTCTTTTTTTACTTTGTTTTTAGATGGTGGGTTTTTTAGCAGAGATATCTTTGTGGTGTGTGGCATTTTGTCAGGGGTTTTTTGGTTGTTTATTAATTTCAATCTAGTTGGACTAGCCAAAAGGAAAAATGGATTGGAGATCACTGAATAAGTTGAAGAAAGTGATTTGAGAGCTGCTAGAACACGTGGAGGAAATGAGTGACTTGTGCTTCTTTTCTGATCTGTTCTCCCGAGATGTGTGTCTGTGTGTGTTTCTTCACACATACGATTTCGTTTGAGCTGCTTTATGGCTAAATTTACTGGCAGCCTTAGCCACAAGAATAAGTTGATGTCAGAGATCATTAGTGTTGTGACACTGTTGTTTATGATCCCACATTAAGAAACTGAGGCAAGGAAGCTTTAAATGATACTGCCAAGGACAGACTGGCATTGGCAGTTTTTGGTGACTGGTCTGCAACTTGGGCTCATTGTCCCTTCTGAAGGATTCCTGGGTGGAAATCACCCAGTGATCCTTTGCTTTAAAAAAACCCATGTTTAATTCTACTGAGCATTAATAAAGCCTTTTCTATTTGCTGAGTCTAACCAAAAAAAAAAGAAAAAAAAGGCATAACAGATTCCTTTATTGGTGCACATATATTACAGCTGCTTTGACATTTATGTTTTCCCTGCTGATAGATGAATGATTTCTGTGGAAGTAAATCACTTGCACCAAAACTAGTAGCACGAAGCACCAGGGTCTCCGAGGTCTAAAACAACAGAGCTTTTGAAATATTTTGAAATATGCTTTAACACATTTCTCTTCCAGAGGAGTTTTTTGGTCCTAAAACACACGTGACAATTTTGGAACCTGGTGTTTAGTGTAAGTGTTCATCCAAATTTCAAGAACTGTTGACCTTACTTCTGAGCAGGAAATTAAGACACGTGCTGATTCCTTCCCAGACATTGTTTTCCCTTCTTTTTCGATTCAATCCGCTTTCTTCTGAGTATTGTAATCTTAATTTCACTTTAACATTCAGTTAAACTATTGTAATAATTTTTAAAAGTTGATTTCTTAAGTAATGCATATTTAAAATATTTTCTTGCGATCAGTTGTAAAACAAAAAGGCAAATCATGTAGAAAGAATGTTTCAAGAATCATAAAGATCTGAGAAATAATTAGGTAATTCAGATTAGGTTAATTTTGTGATTAGGAGTCAAGAAAAAACATTACAATGTATTAGGATGGAGTTTGTAGGTAAGATATTTAAAGAGATTTTGAGAAATCTATACCACCACTTTTGATGAAAAATTTTGCTTTCACACCACAATTTGAATAGCAAAACATTTACTTGGTTTCACTGGCTCCCTGTGGATTCCCAGATGATTATTCCATCTTTCCTAACTGTGAAGCAACATGAAATACTATTATTATAACAGCCTACTGTTACAAAACAGCAATGACTAATATGTAAATTCAGCTGTACAGCAAATTTACAGAATACACCAATCTTATGTCTATAAGCTTGATATGATCTTTGGGGAATCTGTCCTTTAAGACAACAATGGAATTGAACTGTGTACAAAAGTACCCAAAGCTCTGAGGTAAAAATTCATTTGTCCTGACCCAGGTGCTGAATTTGGAGTAGATCTTATCAGACTGATAAAATACTTTTGCTTTGGGAAGGTCTGTACTGAGCACTGGCATTCAGTCGCTTCAAGTGCTGCAATACAGGTGTCTAATGCCATTTCATGTGTTCTGGGACAGAAGAACCATGAACACTGGTGGGTGTGACAAAGCCTTCTCGGTTAGTCAGCTGGAGACCGAGGCTTGTAAAATGGTGGTAGACACGTGTGTTTGGGTAGCTGGAAGTTCAGCTGTTCTGTCTGGAGCATTTGTAGGAACAAAGACTTAATGGAAAATAGCTGACCGAAAAATCAAAGCTGATCAGTCAGCTTTGGTACAGTTGTAACAACAGGCAGTGCTGATCTGAGAAGATGAAACACAGATTTTGATGTCTTCTGTGGAGTGGGAAAGAAAAGGGTAAAAGAACAAAGAAGGTCCTTTAATAATTGTTTTCAAAAGAGGCATTTTCCTCACAGAAGCAGCTTTTTATTCACCTTTCCTTAAGGTTTGCCCTATCAAAACATCGCTATGGGAAGGAAAATGTACAGAAATCAGTAGGAGTTTTGTTGATTTCAAGGAAGAAAACTTTGATCTCTATCTATAAACTATCTACCTAGAATGAAGAAGTCTGTCCCTTGCTCTAACTTGTGTGCCCTCATGAGGTATCTTTGTTGCATCTGTTCCCGTAAAATTGCAGGCTTTCAGATGAGATGTGAAGAAGTATATATTTCTCTTTATGGAACTGACACCTCTATGGCACCTTTTTTTCCCAGATAATATTTATTTTGACACTTTTTGTTGTTTGCCTTTTCCTAAAGTGTACTGGTTTTGGGCACTGGATGGCTAGTTTCTCTATTCCAGAGGTGGCTGGATTTCAATATACTGTAAGAATATAATCTTTAAAGCAGCTGGGGTAAAGATAAATACATCATAAATTAATGTTTGTTATTCATGTTGTTCTCTCTAAAGACTGCTCAATGACGCAAAGATTTACTAGTGAGAATCTTCCATGGTGAGGATTATGAAAATATCTGAATATCTGTCTTACGCATTTAAATACGGGTCTTTAAATAGCTATTTTTCACACTAGTTAAATACTACCAATCAGGGAAGTGACATGAAAGAATGATTCTTAAGCTAATGCTCTTTGCATTCTGTATCACAGAAACTTCTTTTTGACATAAGTACTGCAGCTTTCAAAAAACCTTGTTTACAGCCACATTATTTTCTGAGTTAACCTTCTGCAAGCTCTATTTTCTCCTTAAAAGTGATGGCAATGCACCTTTTTCCTGTGGCCTATTGTTACAAGTGTGTGGCTTCGCTGGTAGCCATAAGGGGTTTTCTGAAGAGAGCTGACACCAAAAGCAATGAGCTGCCTTGTGTTGTTACTGTTATTCACAATCTTTAATTCAAAGGCTTCGCAATAAGATAGTGATACCATCAGCTCAAATAGCATTTTGCTTATTCCCTCTTTAGAAGTGTTGTTGACCTGTGGGGAAACTCTGGGATGACTGGGCAGTTGCAATACAATGTCCTGAAAGGCCAGAGTAGTAAAACATATTACTAAATGTCAATGAATACATTTAGGCATTGGGATGCAGAAAAGGTGCCTTGTTTTCAAGACTCAGTTTGAAGCAAAGAGAAAGCAGCACACAGATCTATGGCAGAGACAGAGATCAATGGAGGGCACTTTTTAAAAATGTATAGGTCTGTAAATCCTTTAAAATGTCTTGAGACAGTAATTAATTTTGCATTGACTGCTTGTAAAATATACATAATTAAGGGAGTGTCTTCAGCTCCCAGGTGATTAAGATTGAGGGACTGGAACAGGTATGAATAGAGGGTCATTATCCTGTCACTGATGGTGTGAGCAGAACCTGTGTGTGGTGTCTGTGTCAACATGGAGTTTGTGAGAGGAAATTACCAGTTACAGAACTGGAGCACAGTTCTTTGTTTACTAAAACCTCACAGGGGATTATATTCTGCCTCCTAAGGGATGAGCCTGGGATTATGGACATGAAACAGTTTTATTCATTGAGCAACAGCAAAAATAGTTCTCCAGTTTTACTTTGGATTCAGTAAAAGGGCTTATTTTGTGTGTTGTTTGATGTCCAAAACATATTAAGTGCAATGGTAAAAATAACAAGCAGTCAAAGATTTTTATAATGATGATAGACCTTGACACAGTAGGTAAGAATAGCTCCAGCAGAAGAGAGACTAGCAGAGAATAAGGTTTTCACACTACTCATTTGTGCATGCTTTTTTTTTTTCAGGGTGATAGGACGAACAGTCTGTGTTAGGTGGTGAATTAAGCCTTGGTATTTTAATGAGGTCCAGACTCCCAAAGTCTGACAGAGGAAGAGCCAAAGTTTTGCTTCTGCTGTTATTTCTGGATTGCTATGAGTAGTGCAACATCCCAGTTAAAGGCAAGACTAACTTCCAACAATGCTGCTTCTTCATTAGTAAAAAAGAGTTTGCAATTTCACAGAAGTGAATGTCAGCCAAATTTTGTTGGTCAAGGTCTTAAATGTTAGTTTCTCAGTTCTAAGTCTTTCTTAGATTCATGAATGTCATGCCAACTTCTTTCTTAAACTCTAATTTTTTTTTCTTGATTTTTTTCCAAGGAGCACACTTGAATAGGAACAGATGGCACCTGATACTGTCAAACATGAGGGGTTTTCTATAAGTGATTTATAGCTGTGGCTCTTTCTGTATTTTGAACATGTAGCTTTGCAATTTAGATACTATATAGATTAAGTCCTTTACCTCAGGATCTGCTGCCTGACCGTGCTGTCCTAACTACTGTGTGAGTTTGTGCAAGGATACAGTTGCTCTTTTGAAGTTTAAAAAGTTTTTTGCTATACATTGCTTCTACTTCATCAGAGTGGAATATCATATGTCATATAACACATAGGTGAATATTTAATTTGTTTTGGTTTATGTTGTTTTCACAGCTTTTGTAATCTTTTCACAATTTAATTTTACCTTCACTGTCTAAAGTCATGCAGCTCAGTAACAGTTGTGCCTGCACTAAATGGCTGAGTTAAAAGGCAGTATTAATGCTTGGGCAACTCACAGGGGTATATGCACATGTTCTTCTATTTGGATTGCATTAAATGAGTTTTCAGAACCATATGGCAACGTACCTTAACTATTCTTTCTGAAAGAGTCTAACTGTTGTAGCCTTCTGTTCTAATTAGTTACATCTTCTGAGCTTTACCAATTCACTGGAAAAACTCCACAATTAATATTGCTTAAATTTTACCCAAATGCATTTTGTTCTTGTGGGTGTATTTTAATACTGTGTGTGTGAAATGCAGATAGCTTCTTAGTTACTTGCTTTACTTTTAATATCTCCCCAGACAATACATCACTATTTTGAAACAGTTTCGGTTGTTTATTACAGTCAGAAAAATTTCTGCTAAATTGCTGGGATTTGATAGGTTGTAGAAGTAATAAAAATATCCATTCTTTGAAACAAGGAGATTTCATGGCAGAACTGTGAAATATGTTTGCTATGTCCATTTCAACCCCTTGGGACAGGGGAAAGTGGAACACATGGGTTTAAAATGGGAGTGTGCTAGCCCATCGTTCCCAGATGTTTGAATATTCCTTTGGAATATGTTCTTCTCAGAGGACTTCATGTTACATAAAAGATTGGCTATCTATTTCAGTACTTTTTAAAAGCAGTCAAATAATTCTCACTACATGGGTAAATTATAGTAGGGTTTTGGAAACTTTTCTTATGCCCTTACACCTTTGTCTTGCAATGGTAAAGGCAGCAGCATGTTCTTGGCCACTGAACTGCACTTTTTGATTAGCAATAGTGGTGCAGTTTGTACTATTCAGTCTATTAGAGGTGGAACTGCCCCATGTGTAAATTTTTACGTGCATCTGAAATGGGATTATCAAATTTATTGGTAGTGTTATCCAAAACAGTCCAGAAAATGAAAGAAGCACTAGAAGTTAGTCAGCAAACATAAGAAGATTGCTATATTTTTCTTTTTTTGGTAGTTGGTAGGCTTTGTGTGTTTGTGTGGAGAAAAGAAAATACCTACTGTAGACCTTGTCATCAGTAAAAAGGAAATCGCCATTCTCTTGTTCCCAAAGGCACTGTGCAAGTAAGAATAATATAGGCTGTAATATCAAATCAATCACATTTACATTTCAAAAGCATCTTTTGTAAAAGTGCCCCAGAGGGCTGAATTCAGCTAATAAAAACACAAATAAAATATTTAACAAGCTCTATCAAGCACAGGTAGGTTGTGCATGTTTTGTAAGCCTGACTTTAAAAATGATCTATGAAAATTTGAAATTTTTTCAATGAAAATTTAAAAAATACGATGTCTGTAAGTAGGGACCAAAAAATACAAACACACAGTGCAAGGAATCCATAATATTTGCTCGTGATCAGAGAGGAAAGCCACTGAGACTAAACAGAGATATTGGCCTGAGTGAGAGAGAAACAAAGGTTGTGTGGGTGTGTAACTCCACAACACTGCATTGAAGAGCAGTTTTGCCTGGGAAAAAAAAAAAAAAAAAAGAGCTTCCTTAATTGATTGTTTGATATAGGACAAAAGTTGTAGGGTCAGACACTCAAAATTCAAACATTTTCTTAAATTTATTCCCAGATTGTCATAACTGGGTTGTACTTTCAGTTATGCTTTGAAAGGAAATGAATGAAAAATGGAGATTCATGTTTAAATAGACAAGGGCAAGTGACCTTGGATGGCCTTTGATCCAAGGACATTTTCATGCTATCGCTTTTCTTTAGCATCAGAAAGGTTCAATTTAAAGGGTTTTAAACAGAGCAGACACACACACTCATCTGTAATGTTACTGTTTCTCCTTAGCTTCTTCAGAGCCTTTTGTGTTGCTCTCCAGACTACTTTATTTAAATATATGTTGTTCTTTTTAGTTTGGAATGCAGTATTTTTGCCCTGTATTTTTGCTTACAGATATTGTTCTGAATTGGACTAAAATTATTGCTGCCAATGGGGAAGCAGTAGTTGCCCTTCATCTGGGAATACCGTTATGAAACAGAGATGCTCTTTTACAGAACAGATGGTAGAGTGATAGCAGCTTCCACTTCAAACATGAGCAAGCACAGGGTGCATGTGGGCAGAAGGTTTCATTGTATATGATTTTACGAAGCCTTGAATATATAGGCAAGAGAAGGTAGATGGAGTACTGGAGCAGGGAGAGAGGGCTGTATTTAAAGCATCGGATGTCGTCACAAAATCTTTGGCAGTCAAGTTCAGAGGAAAAGCCAAAAAATCCTTCTGGACTAAATGTCAGCTAGAAAGAAGCTTGGTACTGTGTGAGTAAAGAAAATATCTCATTTATCTCATTTTACTTTAATTTCTGTTGCATTCAAAGCAAATCTGGGTGTTTGAGGTCTGTTTCTTTTGGGTTTTTTGTTTTTTTTCCGGATTGGAGGCATTGTTGGGTTTTTGGCTTGTTTGTTGTGTTTTTTTGTTATCAGGCAGAATTGCGTGAGATATTTCATCATATCATAAATTTATCATCCTAATCAAAATCAACTTCAGGACTCCCAAGTTGGCTAATGAATGGTGTCAAAAAGGATTATCAGAAATATGAGTTCTGTTAATTTGCTGTCATGCCTCAGGGTTGCTGTAAACAAAAATCTTACACTTTCTCCATTGAAGCATTTTCCTGGCAATAGGTAGTGTATTTGTGCAAAAGCCCTAGTAGTCTTTTCTGACTTGTGTTGGTCCATAAGCCTTGCACTTGGGAGCTCTATGCACGTGGTGCCACCAGAGCATCCTTTGTGGTGGCCAGTGTTGAACAGATATTGCACCACTAATAGGAGTCTGAGCACTTGTGACCTGATGCAGACATTGAAACCCCTTTACATTGACTCATTTGTCTTACAGACATATGGCCATCTAACCCTCTTAATGAATCTCTCTGTTCTGGAAGCAATGAGAACAGACACCAATAGACTACCTGAAGTGAGTTTCTTAATGAGTAAAAAGACATTCCATCAGTAGTGGAATTCATACAAGTTGGTTGCCTCAGGATGGGAATCTTATGTCATTGCATGCTTCCCTCCCTCCTTTCACATCACCATTTCTCTTGCTTTTCTGGCTGCTTCCTCATCACCTTTATAAAATAGCATCTCACTGCAATACCTTTGACTTTTCTCCTTGGTGTTGTCTAATTCTTTTCCTTAGGAGCAGGGCTTTCTCAAATCAATGATATGATAGATCCTGAGTTACAGGAGCCCTGGGTACCTGGCTACTCTGTGTGTGTTGATATTGACCAGAAGTGCAGTGAGTGTAGGTGACTTTTGAGCATACCCTCAGAAGATTTTAATGAAACTTGCAAAAAAATCTGACTATTGAATTTGGTGAATAGACAGGCATGTTATAGACATCTTTTCTTAGAACAGCAAGCTAAAAATAACAAATGAGAGGGAAGATGCTGGCAAAATACTGGGATGCTGCTTAACACTTTTAGTGGCCCTTCAGCTGAATCTCGTGTTAGTGTAGACTCAGTCAGTTCCTGTTTGCTTCACACAAGTGTTAAGAGGAAATGGCCTAAACTTGCACCAGGGGAGGTTTAGATTGGATATGTAGAAAAATTCACTGAAATAGTTGTCAAGCATTGGAACAGGCTGCCCAGGGAAGTGGTGGAGTCACCATCCCTGGAGGCAGTTAAGACATGTGGATGTGGCTTTAAGTGGGACATGGTTTAGTGGTGAACTTGGCAGCATTAGATTAATGGTTGGACCTGACAATCTTGAAGGTCTTTTCCAACTTAATTCTGTGGTTCTGTCTACCAACTGGCAAAAAAAGCTGTCCTTTCTGGGCATCCCTTCCTCTCCCCATTGCATGCATGTATTTCCTTCTCTGTTTTCTGAGGGTATCCTAAATTCGTACATCAGCTTCTTTAGTCCTCAAGCTAACTTTCAGCTTAGTTTCTATTTTACCTTTTATTTGCTTGTACATGTGCAAATTCACAATAGATGCTACCAGTGAATCTGTGCCTCCCCCTTCTGAAGATGATGTTTTGTTTGTATTATGATTTTGCCCCCAGGACTTCTCACCCCGTATGTGTATGTCATTGCTGTCAGCTCAAACACAGACATTAGCAGCAGGGAGTTTTCTACCCTGGAGTGCTCTTTTGGTGTTCTACAGTATTCTAAACAACATCAACGTGTAGTTTGTCTGTCCGTGTTTGGCTCTGTGGAATATGAAATGTTCAGGCCCATTAAGTTTTTGCGGCAATTGAATTTTTTGCTGGAAGTGGTCTTGGGTATTTTAAGCAATATAAGGATGGGTGTAAATTGAGTGGCATTTTGATATTTTCTTTCACTTGAAGTCTCATCTCAATTGAATTCCAGTGAAATTGTAGCAAAACATTTCATCTAATTATTAAACAGTTCAGAGGCTGAGCTCTGTTTTAAATGAAATTTGTAGAATATGACAGCTCATAAAGCAGCCTTGCTGGGGTGAGGCATAAACTTCACTAGCAATCATCCTGTGGTTTGTAAAAAATTGGTTTTGAAACAATTAGACCCAATTGATCGGAAGTTATCTTCCACAAAAGACTGAGGGTTTTGTCTGAAATTAGTTAGAAAAAAAAGTGTCAGAGGGTAGTGTTTTCTTCAATTTATCTTGCTTTATAGGAATAATACAGCCTTTCCCACTTCCTCTGCAATTTCTGTCTGTTAGTATTTATTTTCAAACCAGTGAAATTTTGGAACAGCTTTTAAAACAACAGTGATGCAAAGTGGTGTGAAGTTGGAAGGGACACCTGTCTGAGTCGACTCATTTCAGGGTGACATCTTCAGAGTCAGCCTGCTGTGCTCACCTCATGTTTGTGTAGATGAAGTACTTCTGTAGTGGAAAAATACTCATTATCAATTAACAAAGTGTTTCAGTCATAGGAGTTCCTCATTGGGAGATACAAGGCAGCAGAGTTGGCAGTGAGTTGGTCTTTGACTTCTGAAATAATTGAGTTTGTTTACTTGCTGGATTCTGTTTTTACTGACAAACTCAAGCTTTAATGAGAGGGCTGTCCTGAAGTATGGTCTGAAATACGTACATACTTTAATACTGTGTTTTATCCACAGATTGCTTACTTTTTACTTAAACTATTTTGTTCATGTGCATTAACTTGGCACTTGAATCTAAATACTTCGGAGAAAATAGGATTGAGTGGATGGTGCAAAATCAAGATATGTAGATTTGGCCCAAACATGGGCCTTGTTTGACACTTTATTTCTGTATACCATAGGTCGTTCTTGAGAACAGGATACAGGAGGGAAAATACTGGCACTATGTGGGTCTTTGACAAACATGGAAGAAATGTGACATGAAAATCTGTATGTTTTAAGCGTATGGAAACATGTCCTTACTTTTTCAATAAGGGATGCATTTGAGGTAATTTACTCTTATCTCAATGTGAAGTACATGAAAGAGAAATGAAAGGGTATTCATTTCACAACATGTTATCTTTTATCTGCTAACAATATCCAAGGGTTTCTCTGAACAGTTGAAGTGTTAAGTGGTTCAGGGGCCTGCCTTGCTCTCTCTATGCTAGGTAGATATCATCTGAGTATTAATGAAAGTGATATTATCCAGCATGATAGATTTTTACCCTTCTTTTTGCTGTTTAGTTGCCAGTCAATAGTGTTACTATAAAGCTAGAAATTCTTGGCCTTGGAAAATATAAACTGTGTTATAAATTTTTACTGTCCTGCTGATGAACAGCTCAGGGATAGCTCACAGCAAATTTATAACAAGATGCTGTTTGAGTTAAGTAATTTCAGACTCTGGGCCAAATTAAATTTCAGTGAAGTGGGCACAGTTTTGGCAGAAGTGTACAGGGTCCATGGTGGTTCTGGCATGTGCAGTTGTGCTGAACATGGTTTAGATGGGCTGTGACCTGAATTCAGGCCACAAAAGTTGAGAAACTGGGGATCCAGGATCCCTTATGCATCCTTCATTTGTGATTGTTGAATTCTGCTACTAATTGCAGTGCAGAGGTAAATACTGGTTTTCCTTGCCAGTCTCAGTTTGGAGAATCAGACTAACAGATACAGTAGACTTATGGGGGGTGGTGTACAGCGTTTGTCTTGCATTTGAACACAGTTTAGTCTCTGATTTCTATGGTGTGCAGGTTTACTTTAGGAAATTTATTATTTGTCCTTTGCTCTGATTTTTCAGTTGCTGGGGGAAAAAAAAAGAGCACAGTCATATAGTTTTAGTTTAAAAGCAGATGTGTCTACAAATACCTGATTCTGGCTGTTCTGGGAAGGGTGCATGAGGTGCTTATAGTGATTAAATCCAGCATCAACAGTGGAAAATGCTGAAACAGGGCTTATAGTAGCTATAACTAGGCTGCAGGAGAGCAGCCTAGTGGGAATTAGAGTACATTGCTAACATGCTAGCTTTTGCTCTGAGGGCAGATCATTCCCAAAGGCAGATTACAACAATGCATCTTTAAGGCATCTAAATGGTTTTGAAATTTCTAATCCCAGTCTGCTTGCTGCAGTTTAGTGCCATGTCAGGTTCAGCAGCACTCAAAGACCACTAATAAGAGCTTTTATGCGTAGTGGTGAACAGTTATTGAAATGTTAGTGGGATTTGTCTATCAAGGGTGTGCAGTCTAGTCCCATTTCTATTTAAATCACAAGATGGGAAACTAAGTGATGTGGAGGAGAGTATGGCTTGCAGGAATGGAGATGGCCTTCCTTATCAGCAGAGCGGATGAATCATCTTTGCTGTGGGACTTACTGTGGTAATGTGATTAATACCATTTAGTCTGGAGAAATTCGTGCAGATGCATCTGCTTAAAGAAAAAAAAAAAAGGGAAAAGAAAAGAAAAAAAGCCTGTCCCACCAGCCATATATTACTGAGTATTTTCTTTACTTACTTTCTTTTTCATAATCAGTTGGATGAAACTGAGAATCTGATACTGGTCAAGAATACAGAATTTGTGCACAGCAAGGAGGGGTTGGTATCTGTTCACACAGCTACAGTTTTTAGTATGTTCATGAGATTTAAATACAGCAAATAGTTCTGCATGGCTGCATGACTTCACATTTTACGTTGCACCACCCCATACAATTGTATGCATTATATGCTTTTGATTGCTTAGCTTTAGCTAGCAAATGGAACAGGGTGCCGGTATGCCTAGCCCACAGTGCATGGTACACCGTTTGCTTTTTCTTTAGTTTTCAGAAGCTTGAAAAGAAATCATTGCCTTGATAGTCTGCACTACTGTCTGTATAGAGTACTGCTTTTGATTTTTAAGACTGCAGAACTAGAAACCACGAGAAAGATCTGTGAAAGAAAAACAAAACAAAGAAATACAAAAATGTCTTTGGTGGCAACAGAGAGGCTGTGTTCTGAAAGTACCTAAATGGGACTATGCTCCTTGCACTTGGCCAGTAACGACTTTTAAAGGCTTGCTGAGTCACTTTATAGAGATCCTCTTTATAGGTTATGAGAATGACATGGCACTTCATCCTTCTCATCATTCACCAATATTTGATTTACCAAAGACAATTTACAATTTTCTTCAACTCCAATGGAAATGTGCACAGGAACTGCACAGGAACTAGTCCCCTACTGAGGAACAAACAGCCCCAGCAAGCAGTATTCATCCCTGACATCAGACTTTCCTTCCAAATCTAAGATGCTTCAGCTGTGCTTTCTCTAACCTAAGTGTTGTGGCATTAAAAGAAACTGTAATGCTTGTAGCTTGTCTTTCAGACAGCTGATGACAGCAAAAAAGGCCAAGTTTATTTAATGTGTCTCTTGACAAACAATAAATCAGTTCAAGCTCTCACTCAGAAATCTAGTAAAGCTCCTTTCCTTGGTGCCTTTGAAAGCAGAAATTCTCCATCCATAAACATGGTGGAGAAAATTTATGACTGCAATACTTCCCTTTTAATTTGAGAAACACCTGAACAATAATATGAGGGGGCGGTGAGAAAATATTCTCCTCCTCCTTGCAGCCCATGCAAATCCAGTTCACCCAATTTTGTTTTCTGTAAAAATAGCATCCTATTGAAGTATCAGTATAGGCCAAACACCTCTTTTCAGATCAGCCTCCTGTTCCAGTAGTAGCTTTTTTGGTCTTGACTCAGGTTCTGGCTCCTGAAACATGAGTAGTGCAAGTGGCAAATAACTGAGGTCCCCTGACATTTGCTCAGGGCCCTGATTGCGTATAAATGGTCCCTGTGTTCCAGTTAGCACTTGCTAGCCCTTAGGACACATGGAATCCTGGTGGTACAGGGAAGTCTTTAAAGGATTGGGAGACCAGCTGGATGAAGGTCATTAATGGCAGCATTTCCACCTTTTCCCCAGTGAAGCACACCAGAGGTCTCATTTTCCCTCTAAAATGTCTTGCATGGTGTGCACACACAGCTGTTTCCCTGGGGAGGAGCTGAGACTCAAGGAACTGCAAGTAGCATTGGCTGTGCCTCTGAATGTGCAGCAGGAGGGTCTTCATTTACTGCAGAAATCATGCTGGGACAGCCTGTGGGGAGCAGAGCGAGGGCATGGCTTGTGTGCCACCTTTTCTCTCTAGTAACAGGAGGGAACCTAGTGGCTTTTGGAGAATGCTGGGAGAAAGTAAGGAATTTGAGAGCAATGTCCTTCCTCTTAAATGCAGTAAGTTTAGGTCTAAGGCATATTGTAGTAGCTGAGAAGCAGAGCTAGTGGCTATATAAATAGATTAATATTTAGATTAGTGACTCTGCTCATAGTTGAAATAGCTGAAGGAACTAAGATTTAAACCTGATTCCTTCCACATGGCAATATCTAACAATAAACTAACTCCACAACATGGTAACCTTAAGCAAAAGCTACGCATATGTACCTTTTGAGAGAATAGGCAGAAAGAAAAGGAGGCCTTGACAGGAGAAAAATAAGTAAAAAAGCAAAAATAAGACACAAGAGAATAAAACCAGAAAGCACGAAACAAAAGCAAAACCAAATCCACTAATAAGAGAATTGTCAGACAGGAAAAAGAAAAAGAGAACAAACAGAGAGCAAGACAGAAGTAATGAGACAGGGGGGAGATCGGATTCAAAATGAAATCTGGTAATAAAAGAACTGTCAGACATAAAACGAGCCAATGTATGACAGAGAAAAAAGAGCCAAGGAGATGGAGCAAGGCAATCTTTGAAGAATTAAACTAACCAGATGTGGCCTCCAAAGATAATTTGTAGACGAGTTGGTGCTACTCCTGATTTCTAATGAAAAGCAAACTCTAAGAAGCACATTTCTTTTATGCTCTAAGGAAAAAGGTGTTTTGTTTTTTTTCTAATAAGAAACTGTTCAAGAAAAATCAGAGGGTTTTGCATTACTTTTGCAAGACTGTTTTGCAGCTAAGGCTACAAAAGGTTAAACTAATAAAGTGTAATGCATCTTGTGGTTTTTGTGCTGAATCTGATGTACTCAGTCACCTCCCTTATTCCTTAACCTATCTGCATTGCCTTATTGTCCTTCATTTCAAAATGCAGCTTGTAATATAAACACACACATACACACACTACGAAGACTAGAATGGAACAGAATTTAAAATGTTCGTAAAGGTTTTGGTTGTGGGAAGAATTTTTTAACTTTCCAGAGAGAATCTAAGCTTTTCTTTGAAGACAAAGATTAAAAGAAATCAGTGGAGAACATGGACCATTTTAATCAGGCAGAATAAACTCATTGACTTCAAGGAATCTATGATCGACAGAAAGACCATGAATTTAATAGGTTAGCTCAAGAAACCCCCCAGTCCACTTAAAATGCTTGTAATGATGAAATTCTTAAGACTCCTCATGTCCAAAGGAGTATCATACCATAAAAAATTAAATGCACATATTGGCAGTGCACTTTCCAGATACATCCTGCCTGTTCACACCCACTGCTTGCTTACTAACAGCAATGTTTTTGGTGATTGCCTGGGGGAACAACAGTTTAATGCCCTATGCAAGCTCATTGTGTCTTTACTTACTGAATTTTGGATCACGTCCTGAAATGGGTTCAGCTGAGACATTATCAGTGTTTTCGTTCTTGAATCTTAGAATGCTTTCTCTCCCCGTAAGAGATCGGAGGATTATTTCAGAAGATACTTTAAACATTGCAGTTGCTTTCTTTCACTTGTACAAAATAGAGAGCTTTTTCTTCCCATTTGGGACAAACAGTCCTTTCTGGTCTGTGCTGATTTATCAGGTGGTCTTTACCAGGAGTTCAGCCAAAGAGTCTCTTACTTGATATATAGTATTCCTCTTGCCAACTGCTTGTTTTAGATTGTTTCTTTTTCTCAGGTGGTTAAAATTTCTCAAGTAGAAATAGATACTAATTTTAGTAAAGAATATACATATTTCCTTGTGTACAACAATATAAGATATTTGCAGTGTGTTGCTCTTTCTGAGATATTAATTTTGGATAGAAATCTCCGAGATGACAACTGAATCTCTAATACAAGTGAATTGAACACATCGTGGCCAATGCAAGGTCAGGATTGCTGCAGAAAAAGTCTGTGTATGCTTTGCTGTGTATTTCAGTGACCCTTGGAGGAAACTCTTTAGAGTTCTAGTGATGTTAAAAGTAATAATTCATTCTACCTACTTTTACTTTTGAGGATAACATAGAAGGGGGTACCAGATCTGTGGATACCACTTGTGGGGTTTTTGCACGTGTTTTTTTTTCTTCTTCTTCTTCCGTGGAAGAAACTAATGCATTTTCTGTGTCTGTGGAAATGGAACACTTACACTGGGATATACTTGAAACAGTGTTTCTAGCCACATGTATGTAGCTATGTGCAAGTTAGTGGGAAGGTGACATTTGGAGAACTCTTCTGAGAGCACTCAGGGTGACAGTAAGGAATGAATAATAGAAGTGGTGCTTGCCGAGTTTTCTCTTGTGAGATTTGTCATGTCCTAAGTTATCATGTTTGATGCGCTCAGAGTTGTAAGTTACCTCACGGTAACTCACAATTGGCCACAATTGTAGGTTAATCTGCCTGGAGTTTGGGGGAAGGGAGTGGGGGTTGGGCAGGAGTGTTCAGAATATTTGGTCAGCTGGAGAGAAAAATTTGGAAGTGTGGGTTGAAGTATGATTCTGATAGGTAAATATTTGGGTTTAGAGGTGCTTTCTTGATCCTGCTTGCAGTTTACAAGATGACACTTGTCTACAGTATAGCCTTCAAGTAAAAGATTGTTTCACAGAGCTCTTGAAAAGAAGCATGAATATTAGAAATTTGGTCTCCCTGCTAAAGTTCTAGATCTCAATTTCTTAGGTAGAATTCACATCATATTTGGAGATGAAGGTAATAACTTATATAACTGTATTGGAATTAAGCTACCTAGGGTTTCATGTGCTTATAAGGAAACTGCATGCAGAATGATGCCTTAAGGATTAAACTCTTGAAGGTGGCAATAAATAATGCAGAAAATTCAAATATTGAATGCAGAACAGACTTCAGTCAGGCAGAGCCTTGCTGAGATTTCTTTTCATGCTGCTCTGTTCGTATTCTTTCCACTGTTGTTCCTAAAAACCAGCAGGCCTCCTCTTGAGAATTTTGTCATGAGCCATATGTATGCTTTGGTGCAGTTTGAAAACGAATACTCAACTTGAAAGCAAATTGAAGATGCAGGAGGATGGAACCCTACCAGGGTCAGGTCCTAGGCGAACCTCTGTGCATTTCACTGAACAATTTCTACCCTAGGTTACCATGTAAATGATAATAGAATAGTGACAGTCCTGTGGGATTTGAAATCAATAGCCAAGAGTAGAACTGCAGATTTGTTGCATTTGTTTTTAATTGTTTTAAAGAGGGAGCTCATTTATTAGACTTTTATCCAGCAAGTAGCACAGCTGCTTTAACAGATAGTCCAGCTAGAAAGTTGTATAAAAGCATTAAAAAGAAGATGCAAAGACAAGAATTGAAAGGCTAAAACATCAAGCAGCCACAGAGTTGGTGAGCTGTGAAACCTTTAACTTTGTATTCTTTTGGGTTTGCTTTCTAATGGAGCCACTATAACCTCCCTCTACCTGTCAGCCATTATTGTTGGCAACAAGAACGGTGCTCAAAGTCCAGAGCGTCTGTGTAGAAACATGAAATAGAATTATTTTGTGTTCCTAATGAGTAACCTGGGAAAAGCTTGAGCTTGCCTGATGGGTTATATTCCCCACTCACATACAGTGATAGCACAGTTTCTGACTTTTTAATAAGTACATTTCTGAAGAACCTCTTTACTCTATAACTGTAGGGATAAAACTGATGGCTAGAATTTAGGAAACACTGTAACAAAGTAGATCGTTGCATCAGAAGACAGGCAGCCGTAGCAATGTAGAAGCCAGTCATCCCTTTCCTAGTGTCCAAGTCTAGTCAGTGCCCTTCTCAGGGGCTATAAGGTCTTTTTATATTCTACCATGTGGGCAAGCCCCTGGGCCTCTGTGCAGGACTTAAACAGATATGCTGCAAGTGTACCAGACCATTCTGTTTGGGGTGGGGAGTGCTTGAACAGGTAGTCAATTAACAACCTCCTCAGCACGGTGGCATGCATGGTTGCTAACTCTTATGAGAAATATTTTGTCTTACAAGCAAAAACACTCAACTGCAATGAGTATTTTCTTTTTAGGAAAGCATGTAAAAACCATGGGGATTGGCACAAAATCATCTTTAAAGACCTTTCCGACCCAAACCACTCTATGATTCTATGTCCAGAGGTCGAAGTTTAACTCTTTGTTCATGACTTTCTAAAAAGGCTCTGAACTTCTCATTTGCTGAAAGAGTTCAAAGCACAGCTGACAAATTTGCTACAAATGTTTAAAAATTTTCTGTTGTTGAAATTTGCTGTAGCTGAAATAATGTAAATTTTAGGAGGGGCCCACTGCGTGTGACTTATTTAGGTAATGTGAACTTGGTAAGCATCACTTTTGTTGAAATAGAGAGTCATTTATCTGTAATGTTCCTTTGCAAACAGTTATTATTGCTGCTTGGTTATTTTGGATACTGACTTAATATTTTTGTTTCCTGGCATTGGAGTGTAACCCTTGTAACACAGTGTACCACGGAGCAAAAACAACAGGCAGAAAGGTCTAAAAGTGAAGATCTGACCTTTCCAAGAATCTACCTATAGGCTACATCTGACTGCAGCTGCCTTGGAACATTCAGCTTTGCAGTGCTATGGCTACGAGAGGACTGATGGCTTTCATTTGGTGGGAGAAGGAATTCTGTTCTATCTGAAGAATTATAATGGCAAAAAAATCTAAGGGACAAATTCTAGGAACTTCACAGCAAAACACTATTTGTCTATAGAAAGAACTAAAAACTAAAGTGTTCTTTTCAGCGGTAGGAGCTGAGGAGACTGGGAAGTGTTGGAGTTTAAAAACATGTATTTTGCACAAGAATGCTAAAGTAACAAATCAAAACCAGACAATTCAGAAACAGTGTTATGAAAAAGGTGTCTGAAATAAAATTGCGGGAGACCAGGAGGGAAGTTAAATGCCAGGCTTCTGTCAAAGATGGGATATTCCCATTCCTGGGAATAGAATTGTTAAGGATTTTAAAATTATAGATCGACAATTTCTTACACAAAGGACACATTTTTTAAATTTGGTTCATAAATTGAAAGTGAGATTTGCATGGGAAACAGTCAAGGAAGCTATTCATCTTAATTTGAATAGGAGTCTGTGCAGAAGTTTGTCTTAGTAGAAACTATTTTGAACTTGCCAATGTAGAAGGAAATTCTCAGGCTGTTTTACTGGGAGAAATATGTAGCTGGCTTTTTTTTTTTTATCAGCTACAATCAAAAGTAGCAAGGGCTAAAAAGATGCTGTGGTGGTTTAGCTGGATCTCTACATTTGAGTCGTAGCATTGTTTGTTTTTCAAGACTCAAAACACAATCTAGACTTGAAATAAGGATTCCATCCAGTGCAGGTGGGCTTACTGAACGACGGCACTCGAAGAGCAGTGCAGCCTTTTAAACAGATAATGGTGTTGATGATGAGATCATTTTGAGAGCCTTAGAGCTGTTGCAAAACAATGGAAATTGTGCCACGGAGTTCAAGCAATATAGTCTATTCCTGTGAAATTGCTATACACAGAGCATGGGCCGATCAATGAGGCTGCAGCGTTTCTTCCCAAGGGAAAGAACTCTCCAGAGACAAGCCATTGAGAATGGAACTAAATGCCAGTAAAATGAAAGGTGTGAGTTGGAATCAAAGCAGGCTCTGACACAATGGCAGAGGAAGGAGGTTTGCAGATAAGCTGCTAGTTTTGTGGACATTCCAAGAATGCTGCCAGTGGAAATGCTTTTAGGGTCCCTTGTAAAGAGGGAGCGTGTGGGAAACCTGAAGAGGCAGTAGAGGATACACCTGCAAGACAAACACTGACAGGCTATTTGTGTTCTTCAGGAAAACTGTAAGATTCATGGGAGGGAGGTTATTGCAGCATTTGAATTTTGAGGTCCAAGTTATTTTTCTTATTTGCCTTTCAAGTAACAAACCCCGGTGAGCTATCCGGGGTGGTCTAGCATTCCATCACTGCAGCAAGTACCGAGATCCAGGGAGATGTTAGAACCCAGGTGTGCTGACTCTTGAGTCAGTGGCTAGATAGTGTTTTCATCTGTGGACAGAAGAGTCACTGGAAATAAAAGGTTGTCTTGTTACAACCTTACGTTGGAGATTACTGATGAAAAAGGAAGAGCTGCTTATTAGAGAAATAAGAATAAAATCTTAAAGCTGAAGGCTTGTTTATTCAGTTTGTAGAAGGCTGTCTGTTATCCAGTATGGTATATGTTTTGAAGGCCCACTGTTGTCAGTGTTTCTAGTTAGATATTACAGGACACTCCTGCACATCCTTACAGTGCACCTGCAAATTGTCAGTCTTCTCTGTGCTTGTCCATTCTGTATTTGGTAAAAACTCTTCAGAATATTAAGGAATAACTGCAGTTGAGTAGCTTGGATTGTAGAAATGCTATACTTGATATCCACACCCCCCACATTCCCAACAGATTTAATCCTTCAGTATAGTGAGATACAGTTTGCTTGTGTGTAGATTTAGATGCCTCACCTCACAAATCAACTCTAAATATAATTGTCCAGTTATTCTAGTTTGGCTCTGAGTAGGACACAAGGATACTGCATTACCCAGCTAGTACAGTGTAATATGAAAATAGTACAAAGGGATTAATTGAACAGACCCTCAGTGCTGTAGAATTCCAGGCACCTCAGTTAACTCAGTTGTAGTTCACTATTATTTATGCCTGTTTATTCACCTTTTGCTTTCCCATATTTTCACTTCTATATCACTGTCAAAATCTGACATTAGCCTACATGTGCACTCAGAATCACTGGGGCAGAAATATTCAACATGCTGATTGTAGAACACATTCCAGCGTCACAGCAGAAACACGGATGCCAGGATAATCAAAATTTTAAAAACTGCAAGTACAAAATTCTTTCTCTCCTTAAAAAGAAAAAATTCTCCTTTAGTGATTTTTGCTGGAAATTATTGACTGCTATGTAGGCTGAAAGCTTGATTCACTGTTCTTTGCTGAGAAAATTACTGCAAGTTATCTCACCATCTGTGATACTCAGGTGGATTCTTCAGAGGAATGGCACAGTTGTTATCAATCAAATTGCTTTATCAAACAGACCTCTGCACTCTACACTATCAGAAGAGTGTATTCACAGGACAAAATAGAGAAAAATTATATAATGTATTGCTCTCTCCTTTTCCTTCCTAATATACTTGGGTGCTTGATTTACTGCTGTCCAGGAAGGCAGGTTTGCTGAATCCATGTGTGTAGAACACTTGAGCTGCACATTCTGTATGATACCCTCAGAAAATGCTTTCACTCAGCAATGCCCTCCAGCAGCTGTGCAAATCAGAAATGTAAGTCTGTAGGTTGTAATCCTTCAAGACAGCTTTCTCAGTCTTCTGGGCTGAGCTATAATCAGGCAGCATTTCTGGAACATCCCAAACCAATCAGGAGCTGACATTTTCCCTACGCATTAAATGGGCTTTTTCAAGATGCTGTCATTAAAATCTTAACCCAAAATGTTAATTCAACAATATCAGATTTTTGCACACCTCTATCCCTTTTCCTTTCTTTAAATTGAGTTTAACAATAGAAATGTTTCTCAGGCCAGCTAGCCAATGTCTGGGAATGCAGAACAGTTGTCTCTAGTGAATCTTCTGTTTTTCTTTTGTTAATTAAATATTCGACATTGTAGCATCCTCATTTCTCTCTTGTTTGAACTGGATCAGCTTCCATTCTCAGAAAATTTCATTGCACTGATTCATTGTAATCACACTGCTGCCTTGAGCATGTCTTTAATCACATCCCTGGGAATAGAAGCTGTGTAATTCTATACACATGCTTTGTACATCCTCAAATTTTGGGACTGTTTTTTATTTTTATTTTATTTTGTTCACCTCCACCTCATCTCTGGCTTTTTGTATAAGCTTTCCATGCACCCAAACCTCATGCAGTATATTTTGCTCTATAGTGACATGCCAAAGCAGCATGATTGTCTAACAATATATTTTTGTTTACTTATCAGTTTGTAACTTTTATCATTGGTATAAAAAGCCCCACAGTCCAATAAAGACCAGCAACTTACTGAAGTTCTGGTATATGCATTTTTAGCCTCTCATTTAGTTCATGGGATTAAAAAAAATTAATTCTTTTCACAGTGATGAAAAGCAGGAGTAGTTCAATTGATGTGAATTGTAATACATCACATTAGCTGGTGAAAGAGAAAATCAGGCTCTGCCAGTGCAGTGTGGTTGTGGAACCATTTTCTTGCATGATTTAACAAATATTTGCATTTTCTAGTTCGGTTGCATTAAAGCATCTTCTGAAGTGTATTTGAGGTATACATGCATAATGGCATACAAGGTTCTTCTGACTTCAGCTGGTCATGCCTCATGAGCTACTCAGAGAGTTTTAGAATTTCTTTACAACATTGTTGATACTTGAGTAAGCAGGTTTTCCTCTGTGAGTGGTGATCTCCCGTGCCCCTCTTCCTCCCTGTACCCTCCTGCTCACCTGCTCTCTCTTTCTGCACTCTGAGCATGCAGGATGGCAAACAATCTGTCAGGTCTGGAGCAACGTGCATGCGCTGGCCAGCCTGCGAAATGTCAAGTGAGATGTGGAATAGCTGGCCTAGAGTGGGAGTGCTGCTGTTTTTCTCTCTTGGGAATTCAGTTACTTCTGAGATAAGAGACCAGCCTAGCACTCTTGATGATTTTGTCAAAATTTGCAGATGCATATCTGAGTTACTAGGGGCAGAAAGAAGGGGTAGCAGACAGATAAGTCACATTAAGCTTGTAACAGAAAAAGCCCTCCATCCAAAACCACCCCCAACAAAAGAATCCCACCACCCCAAACCCCCAGTGTTAGTGTATTTTCAGCAGTGAGTTCTTATATTAAAGATGGTTACTGCCTGTAGATCTTACGTTTCATCTAACAGTAAATTGGTTAATGCTTAAATGCTTCCAACAAGTGAAATTAAAATTGTGTAACATGCACTCATTTTTGGCAACAATTCAAGAAAAATCCTTTTTGGCTTGAAAAGATTAAAATCTATCTTAGTTGCTTTAAAATGTTTTGCTGGCCATGCTGCTCAATATAGTTACAACTGTGAATCCCTGCATGGTCCTGGATTTGCTAGAGAATTTACTAAAGCCAGCAGAATCCAGAATTAGAGTATTTCAGCCTACTTTATCATATAAGTCTCTAAAGGCCTTTGTTCTTACATTGTATTTAAGTGCTACCAAAAAAAAACAACTTGACACTCAAAGTTGGATCTTGTCTTACTGTTCCTATAAATGAAAACTTGTCAAGAAATACTCATAAATGCCTGTGAAGAACAGGTGGAGATGTGATGTACTTTCATGTCCTCAAGTTTGTAGATAAATAAGACAAATCCATACTTTAAAAGCTGTTTAGTCTGTGTTTGCTTATCATTTATTTTAAAATTGTGATATGCAAAACCACAAGGAAATTAACTGGAAGAACATTCACTATTTAAGCTTATACAGCCATGATGCTTATGTGCCTTTCCTTTGTCTGTCCAGTCCTCTTCTCCAAATAACTTCTGCATTTCCGGATCATCTCAGAGCTACTTACATTCCTAAAAGCTTTGTGAATGTTAGCGACTATTTAGAAGAGGAGGATCCGAAGAAAGGTCCCAGGCAAAGGAAAGGCAGGCAAAGCTGACCTGCAGTAAATACTCTGCTTGGCAGCAGCTGCCAGTTAATCAACGCATATATAATTTGTTAATAACTACAGTGTGTATGGTCTCTGGCCCGGGGAGAGTGTCTTAGAGGACATAGTTTTGTTATTTCCATTATTCATGGAACATCTTGTAATGCTAAATGACACACAAGCAGCAGGACGATGGAAAACTCATCTCTGTTTGATCATAAACTGCAGAAACCTCCAGGGACTAATGAGTGTAATCCTGTTTCACCGAGGCCCAATGACAAACAGAACGTCCACAGCCAGATGCATATGAGAAATCATCCATCTGTACTCTATCTTTGATCTGACATTACAATTAAGTAATTGCACAGGGTGAGCAGTGTCTGTGGGCACTCACATGCACATTCATACATGGATATCTCAGCTCTGGTACTTGTTTCTTAAATTTATAATCCACACACAAACTGCGAGGATGTCTTTCTTCCATTAGTAATGCTATCATTGCTGTTATATCCTGGACAAATGCACTGTTTGTAGTGATACGAAATCTTCCCCATGAGACTTTCCTGTTTAAATATCCTCCTTTTGTTTGAAATAAAAGACACTTTAAGTTTCATTTTTCTTTTTCTTCTGCCTCCTTCAGATGTTAGAGTAAGGTATCCTATTAATTCTGCTTGTAGGAATTCATACCACTCTTGTAGGACCATAAATGCATTGTAAACTGTGCGTGTGTTGGGGACTGGAGGGTATCCTCCTTTGTTCTCTTTATTACTGTGTGCCAAACTGTTCTACTCCCAGAAAATGGAACATTATGCCTCCAATATTTTTATCACACTATCTGTAAAAGACCAGCCATGAGACTGGTGCATCAGGAAGATACAAAATCAGGATAAGGGCCAGTTGTTTTACAGCAGCAGTGCGTGGTGCTATTCAATGCCTTTTAGGTTTGGTTTCCAGCTCTCCTACCACTTATGCTTCTGTTAAAAAATGACCTAGGGAACAAATTTGTATGGTCAGCTCTGGATGATGAAAGCAGGCCAAAAAATCAAATAAAAAGCAATGAGGACATGAGTTTAAAAGAGAAGGATGGAAAGGAGGAGGTATGGATAATGAGTTTCTTAACCTCATCTGCAAGCCCCAGTTTCAAATTCTTTATACGGAACAGTCGAAGTGGGCTATCAGCAATATATGACTTTTACTGGAACAGTCTCCAGTGAGCTCAGATGTCTGTCAGAAGTTAGGAGAAATTTTCTAGTTCGTTTGATAAATCTATGAGCAGATTTCTGTAGTGCCTGCTTACTGTACCTGCAGATTCCTGTATGCGTGCAGGTTACTGGAGTTGCTCTGTGTGTTGCCAGTGGAGTCTGTACAGAGACTGATTTTGCACTCATGCAGGTATTTCTTCTCTAAAAAGCAATCATGCAACAAATAAAAGACATTTTCAGATGCTTTCTATCTCTTTATGTGGCTTGCTCCCTATTCATCTTTTGGTGCCTCGTGCTTAATAGCCTCACTAATAAAAAAAGAAAATCAATTTCACTTGACTAGATTTCCCAGAGAGATAGCAGAATACAGGTGGTGTTATTGGTGGAATTCATTCTTGAAACTTTGTTAGAAAAGAACTCAATGCCTTACTGAATGCCACACCAAATACTTCTGGCTGGGGATCAAGGACCATACTTGCAAGGTCCTTCTTCCTCTGACCCCCTGGTGCACACATTTCATTTAAATTCAGCACATTGAGCATCTGTTAAATAATCTGTCAGAAACACACAGAATTTCCCCAAGAAACAGTGTTCTTGCTTGGTGCTATAAGATGTCAAAAAATTATAGCTAAAGCAATGGTGTTTTTCATGTCTGTTACTCAGTGTGCACTACATAGGAGTTCAACTAGGGATTCAAGGAATGGGAAGAAGATTCCTTTTGTTCCACCCTTTCCTTGTTTAGTCACAATATTATAAATGTACATCTAGTCAGTTTGATCTTTACTGAAGTCTTGGGATGCATGGGTTTTAGGTGTTTTGGTTCAGTGATCTGCTTTTGTTCTGCTCTGTGTCTGTGTTAAAAGCCTAGATGGTATAAAACACCACAGGAATCATTGTGTAAAGCAGAGCAGCACATTCCAGCTGACCGTGTTTACAGGGTGTTCCTGGGAGTCTGTGTGTGCGTGCAAACAATCCTGTGCTCTGCTCGTTTCTTGAAATAGAACATTTTGGTAGCCTCTCAGTATATTCTGAAGAGGATCTACAGGTAAGAGCTCCATCCATCACAATGGAAAACATTTTAGAGTTTTACTATCAGACAGGTAGTGCAGTGTGACATACAGCTAACCAGAAAACAGAGTGACTAATTTCTGTTGAAAATCTGCATGTGAATACAAGATTCTAATCTTGGTTACTTCGCATTCATTTTTTAGTGGGTGTTATTGCTGCCATAAAGACCTTACAATTAAATTTTTGAACCTAAGACCATCAGATATATGGAAGAGATCTAACCGAGAACCTGTAGAAATGGACTTGACATGATGGAAAGGTGAGGGAAAATAGCAAATCCATCCTTAAGTATTGTATTCATCTTCCTTACTGTATGTATTTACTGTCAGCTACTGCTTAGGGTTAAATATTTGCCCAAGGCCATACAATTTTCCAACAGAACAGGTTACAAATTAAGTGCCTTGTAAGGTATGTTCTTTAAATGAGACTCCATTCTTTGAGTGGCACAGTCCTTCTCACCTTGAACTTCTAAAATTTAGAAATTTTTGCTTACATCCTCTTCTAACTTGTGGTCATGTTAAGCAATAATACAGACTATATGTAACAACAGCAATTTACTTTGGTTTTTTTTTTTTTCCTTCTCCTCCTTCTTGCAGCCCTCCAGGGTGTTGGAGTTTCCATAGGATGATGTATTCCTAGTTAGAATTTAAGTCTAGTGGCTGGAAGTTCAAGGTTCACATCTGCTCAGAATAATATTCCTGGACTATTGCCTATTAATTATTCTCTCACAATAGCTTTGCAAGCAAGTATCATGGGTCAGGATGATTTACACTTCCTTGAAATTAATCTAATTAATAGATAATTTTACTATTGTACTTTCAAAAAAGATGATAAAGTTCAACAATAATGGACTCTACTATGGATTTCGCTATCTATTAATATCATTATACATCAAATTTGGTGATCAAATTAAATCATAGATGGGTATTAAAAACCTTTGATGAAATAGTAATTTTTTAAAATCTCATTCCAGTACTATTGTAATGTGCTGCATAGAAAGAGTGAATAAAGTAAATTAAAGCTAAATTATTCATTATTAGACAACAGCATAATTAAAAAAAAAAAATCTAATTTTGCTTTCTTAGTGATGTCATTACCTTACCTGGTTTGATTTTTAGATAGAGTAATTTACAAATTTTGAACTGCTTTGCATTTTTATTTTGTGCCTTGGTGAACTATTATTGTATCATTTTTCCCTCTTATGCCATTTTTAATGGGCTTTTAGTTCAGCTTATTGAGCAAACCATTTACCCCTATATAACAGAATAACATTTTCTGAGTCAGCAGTGTTGCCTGCCTTGCTTTTTCTGCAGGTGGCAAAGTGGGGTCTTTTAAGGTCTTTCATTTTTTCATGGTGCAGACTTGATTCTCTAATGGCTCTTGTGTACCACAACTGGTTGTTTGAATTGCTGGGGTTGGTTTTTTTTGCCTCATAGTTCATTTGTCGAAGCCCCTCTGCTTCTCCTTCCTCCTAGGTTTCTGTGAAGTAAAGGAGTCCATCCAGTAAGTTATCCATGATTTTTCTTTGTATAAGTATCACATAGACAAACTATGCTGTGGTCAGAGAAGACAGAGCAAACTGAGAACTTTAACCAGTGCAGAGCTTTCCTATAAGTTTTAGTATTCTTTGGATCACCAAAGTGAAATACTTCTGAGTGCATCCAATAATAACAAGAAGAGACTGAAGTGAAAGATGAGAAGCAAATATCTTTCTGTACTTATTGTTATTTAAACTGATTTTATCATCCCCAGTTTTATGATACCACAAAAAAATCTCTTTTTCCTTTCACTTTAAAGGGATGTGTCAGCTGCTGTCTCTTTTAGGTGACAGTATGATGCTTTTAGGAGGTGACAGCTCTAGTGTAAAAAGGCAGAAGGGTGAAATAAAATGTTTGTAACCCTAGTAGTTTGCTTCACCCTCTAATGCTTTGTACACTTTTACCCTTCAGTGGACAACATATGACATGGTTGTTACAATCTTGGTCAAAATTTGAGAGGCTGAATCATTTAGTGTCAAAATTTCTCCTAACTCTGTTTAAAAACATAGTGAATATTCCTATGTAAAGTGACCAGACTGTGGCAGGTTTTCTGTCATGGTACAGCCTGTGCACATTGTGGTTCCTTGAGATGCTTCCTAAGTAATTGAGTTAAGGCTGGCCATTGCAAACTGTTTTTGAAGTAGCATCTAAAGACTTAAAAATAGAGATGCTGCTTTCAAGGCCCATTTCTGTAACTTCTCTATCAGAAAGGGGAGGGCACTTTCCAAAAGTCTGACCCTAAGCCCAAGAGCTCCTGTAATTCCAGCTGCTGCAGCCTCTTCTTTCCTGCCTGGCATTACTGAGACCTGAGTATTTCTGGAGGTTGTTTTGTAAAAGTTTTCTGGAGGTTGTTTCTCTCCTGCAGTTGATACCAAAGCTAGAGTAGCAGAAGACACTGTGAATGTTCTGCAATGTGGAAAAAAATAATCAATTGGACAAACCCTAGAAAAACAAAGAATCAAACAGCCATGGTGCTTTATATACTAGCAGCCCATCAGCTGGAAGCAAACGACATAGGACTCATGGAAATCCTGATAACTCACAAAATGATCAGGAATCTAATAAAATGGAACCCTGAAATACCCTCATTCAGGGAAGTTTTATAGCTGATACACACACACTAGTGAGATCCTTTTGAAAGATTGAGTTTAATAGCAATGGTCAAGGAAGATGACCTGAAAGCAGAAGAGCAGAGGTTGAGAAGCTCATGTGTCAGGAGAATGGAGTATCTGCTTATTGGAAGACAGAAGAATTTGGTTCAGTTAGCTTGCTAAATCTTCTTGAGAGAAGATACATCAAAGGTCTGTTTCTGAGAATGGATAGGACCAATTAGATTTATTAAATAGTGTCTGTTGTTTAGAAAACTGCTTCTAATCTAGTGACCTTTTATTTAGATTAATACTTTCTAGGTAAATGTACAAATGAAAAGGTGGAGCCTCCAGCAATCCCCCAAAGCACTTTGTTTCACTACAGTGTTACATGCTCCCAACTGAGCTTCCTGTCCTAGAGGGCACTTTGAGGGGTGTAAGTGGAACAGTACCTTTGGAACAGTACCTTCTTTTTCTTAATACAACGCCAACTAAAACATCTGGACCTCAGTAACAAACAGGGCTGAAATACAGCAGCACATGACCATTACAGCAACCACAGGAGTGGCATCATAACAGAAAAACTAAACAATAGGAAAAAGGGGCACATACAATGCTCTGCAGGGGGAGAGTGACTCTGTTTCCAGAAAGAGAAAGGCTACTTAGTAGGATAAAAAGAATTAATATGAGATGACAGATGATGTTCTCACAGGGAATTTAGTATGTAATTAATCAGCTAGACAGAGGATGATGTATAGATGAAGAATAGTTAAGTACAAGATTCTTAAAAACAGTTATGAAAGGACAAACTGACAAGGAAGTTCGATTTAAATGGGAAGTTGGGGCATAACTACAAACAAAAGGAGAAAGGATAAAAGAATTAAATACATCAATTCCTTAAAGTAAATAAAAGAGAGGAATTTGAAAACATATTGTTCAGTAGTAAGAAGTTGCTGAAGTAGAGGCACTATCTAGCACAGAAAAACAGAGTACTGTGTGACTTTTGGAGGATTGGGGTATCTAAGAATGGTCAGAGGGTATAAAATTAGATGTTGTGGTACTCAGTGAGATGATAACTTTCAAACAAAAGTAAATCGAGTAAGACCAGTTGAAACTTGACCACTGATGTTTGTGGTGAATGCTAAATAATTAAGAATGAAAAATCGAAAATACTGGGATTTAATGCCTTGAAACATTAACATCTGAAGTTGGATTTTCTAGCCATAAAGTTGCGGGAGTCCCAACGGACCTAAGGTTTAAGTCAATTAAATCTGTTTTCCAGCACTGTGGGATTAGTTACATGTGCAGGAGCAAGGAAATTGCAGATAAATATTCTGATTGCTCACACACTCTGTTTTTGATTTAATGAAAAATGTACAAAAAAAAAAAAATCTAATGAAAAAGGAAGGGCATCATTAATTTTGGCATCTAAAATCAAATGATAAATGATCAGCTGATTAGTGATGTGCATTTTGTTCTTTTAACTTCTTCAGTAATGTGTGAATGTCACATTATATAACACTTAAAATGAATAAACCTGGAAATTAAGTAAGTTAGGATGCATCTTTTCGTTCCTCCCCTGACTGGTGGACAACTTGTCTCATTAATCTGTTTCGTGGTGCTAATTTAAACAAACAGCATTATTTGATAAGATTTATGGCTGAAAGACTTAGAGGTTCACTGAGAAAAATCTTATGCTGCTTTTCTCAGAGCACTGGGATAATTTTTATGGCTTGTAGTGACTGGAACAAATCATAAACTCTCATAACTTTTAAGGACTGTACAAACTACTACAGACCCAAATATTCTTTCAGAGGACGTGGGCACAATGAAAGATGGTTGGTAGCATGTGGGTGCAGGACAGTGGAGTACTCTGTCCTGTGCTGATTCATACTTGTATTGGTAACTGCTCTTTAAGCCACACCAGGATAAAGGTAGAGATAAAACCTGATAACTGCTGCCTAAAAATGAAGGCCTTTGAGAAAAATAATGAAAAATACTGAAAACAGATGAAACAGTAAGAATAACATTCCCACATTCATTATACACGCTTTTTGAATATCATAAACTTTGGAGTGTCTAGGATCTATTTTTAGTGTTAACTGAGTGTGATTCTGGTTCTAAATTAACTTTAGGAAAACTCAGCTTTGCTTAGTACTTCCAAAGGGTCTTGGGGCACATTATTTAATCTCACTGCTGTCTCTGGCAGCTTCCCTGATGGAAGGGAAAAAACTGTTGTGTAACCTCTGGGGCTCTGTGATGAATTCATTAGGGTTTGAGTGACCTTATTCTACTGGTTTAGATCAGAGTGGTGTTAAAGAGAATTGAAAGTATATGGCCTCTGGGCTCTTGGTGTGTGGGAGGCATTTATATCCTACAGAAAGGTTGTGGGCGGAACCTGCTTTCTGCACCAGCAGCAAAACTTGAAGATGAGAACTTGATTTCTGTATCCAGGTCAAGACTTGCACAGCTGCCACGGAAGGAAGTTTCCTTATGGCTGTCAGCTACAAAGATTGCAAT
The DNA here is from genome assembly GCA_013400415.1 of Scytalopus superciliaris. Classification (NCBI taxonomy): domain Eukaryota; kingdom Metazoa; phylum Chordata; class Aves; order Passeriformes; family Rhinocryptidae; genus Scytalopus; species Scytalopus superciliaris. The sequence continues at coordinate 1,174,075 of VXBX01007997.1, read as the reverse complement.
ATTTGGTCCCACAGATGTCAGAAAGAGCATTCATGAGCTGAGTTTGGTGATGCCAAGTGGGAGTTGAGGGATCCTGAGTTTGTAAATTCAGTAACTGATACAAAAAGGAATTAAATTTTTCATACTGTTGCTCTTCAAATTTAGTTTTGCTTCTGGCTTTCTCTTGCTCTCCTTTAAATCAATTAGAGATACCTATATGGGAAAGAGGAACACAACTCCACCATTGGTTTTGTTTGGTGCAAGTATCTAGATATGCTGGCATAGAACCCAGTACCCAGACAGTAGATTATGTCTTTATTATGTCTTAAACAAAAATTAAGCTCAATTTGAGTGTTTTGGGGTTTTATACTGCTTTTGTTTGTTTCTTGCATGCAAAAGAAGTAAAATATGTATGTATAAAGGGAACCTTTGGAATAGGTTCTGACATGTGACAATCTCTCTATATTTGGTGGACTAAAGGATGGAAAACTGTGCTAGGTGCACAAGTGTGTCACATTTCTTCCATCACAGTGTTCTGGATCAGCTCTGAGAGACTGGCTAGGAGTGTTTTCTTTCAACTATAAGAAAGCCAAATAGGATATATTTGCATTTCCACATCTAGCACTTCTAGTTTTTAATATAGATTCATGTCCAAATGTGTTTTTATCTAAGGCTTATTAGGCAGAGATTGATAATCTTCTGTATGAATTTTTCATAGGGATTTTCTTGTGCATATGCTCGTTCAATGATGCATTTTCATTATGAAACACATAAAGCTTTTTTAAGCAAAAATAAAAGCACAGAAAATCCAAATCAGTTCAATTACACTTGCAGATTAAAATAAAACTGTAATATATATCTATTGTATTGAAATGCTAACTCTATGAATTTTTGATCTGCTTTAAAAATGTAAATCTTGGATTTGATTAGATTTGCTCTGGAATAATCTACACTGAATAAATCTGTCTTCCTTTCATGTGATTTGTCAGTGTTTGTAGTAGGTTTGTACACACAGCTTTCACCATTATTTTCTAGGCAATAAAAGCAGCCATGCAGAAAAACCACCCATAAATGTCAGAAAACAGAGATATTTTGTTGCATTCCAAGGGCTTTGAAGGTCAAGTTCAATTCTGTTAGCTCACCCAGCGTGAGAGGAGCGTGATATGATGATAGAATGTGTGTTTGGGTAGGATATATATGTTACTGTCCCTCTACTATTCTATCAGGATAACAGATCAGTGAGAGATTAAACTTTACTGCTTGGAAGAATTTCTTTTGGAAAACTATCAATTTTTTATGATTTTCTCTAGCTCCTATTGAGGTGCTCTGCAGAAATAATGAATCCAAAGAATTTACAGCTTTTATCACAATGGAAATTGACTTCTGATTGTGGCTTTTGGGTGCTATTCCACTGCAGGTATCCCATCCAACTGTATGTGTTCACAAAATAGGTCTCAGATCATGGATTTTATTGTAAATGTGAGCTTGTATTTTGTTTCCTTCTGATGAAAAGTAGTTCACCTAAACTTATTTTCCTAATTCCTAGAAACGAGAGGTCAGCAGTAAGGGCAAAGTTTGTCCACTGTGGGTTTGTCAGAACAGCCAAGGAGTCTGTTCTGAGCATTCCCACCAGGCCTTTCCAGGAGCTCAGTGCTTTGTGGATCCCTCCCACTGCCCTGCCCCCACTTATTTTTTTTTTCCCTTCTTTTTTGTAAAGAGAAGACATGATCAATAATGCTCATAATTAAATTGAGGCCACTACCTTGATCATTGCTTTTATTGAGTTTCAGTGCCCTGATTTAAGGAGCTCCCTAGTCACCTGAGGGATATGTCATCAACTGCTTGAGCAGTATGTGAGCAGTCATTATGTTTTGTAACCATAATGCTGCATGTTCTTTGCTATCTGGAGGGTCTCCCTTGTGGTGATTTCTGAGAACCTCTTGCACATGTTACCCAAGGATGAATAATGAACACACTCTTACATGTTGAAGGAATACAATTGCACTGAACAGGCAAGAAATTTCATGTAAGTTCCTGCTGGTTTGCAACATTCTCCTGTGATTCTATGAGCAGAAGTGAGTAAGGCAGGGTCAGATCATGCCAGTACTTGAAAGAAAAGTCTACCAAAACCGTACAGGCTATTTGTCACTCTCTGTTGGCACAGACACTTGAGTGCTCAGTGCTGCCCCTCCTACGAATAATTTTTAAAATGTAGGCCTGTCTTCTATTTTTCATTGGGATCATTAAATGGTTGGATGTGCTGCTATGAGTACACAGTGCTTAACACAGCTGATCTGCATGCTAGATGAAAAGCTCTGTTCTGTAGTGCTGTGATAATAATATGACTGTTAATGTTTGCAATAAAAATGCCTTGCTGGGTTCTGCACGCCTTCGTCCAAATACACCCCCTAAAGCCCCACCCTGATCAGTGGATGCCCTACACATGGCATATTGCTCTTGCACTGGAAGAGGGACTTTTTAGGAAGAAGGAACCCTGAAACGACCACCCCAGCAAATTCCACATCTTTCACATGCCTCCATTTGCTCAAAGATTTGCTGCCCTGAAGGGTTGTAAGCCACAGAGATAGTTCAAAGTCTACATCTAAATCTTGGCTTTGAGGGTCTCTTCAGAGATGTCAGTGCCATGCTGGTGTCCTCTTTTTTTGTTGTTTTTTTCTTTTCCTTTCCCAAAGCCTCTATTTCTAAGATTCCAGTAAAAAAAACAGCATTAAGAAAGAAACAAGAAAAAAAACTGGGAAAGTGTGTTTTTCCTCACTAAAAGTAGCATGCTCCCAGCTATATGGCAGAAAATTTAAAATTCCCGTTACAAAATAGCTGGTCTCAGCCGAGACTTCTCTGTAATTAGGTCTTGCTTTTTATTGGCTATAAATGATTAAGCCTATTGAAATGTTATTCAACGTGCCAGAAGCAGACAATGCTTGGAGGCATTGAATAATACATTTTGCTTTTCTGATGACGTATGTGACAGCTATGTATGGTTGAAGTAGGCTGGAACAGGTTTATTCGAAGTAAACAGGGAGGTTTCCATGTCTGATGGAAAATGAACAAATTGCCAAAACAATTTAGAGCCCAGATTTACTTGCTTTGTGTAAAAGGCCATCCATGGAGGCGGCTCTTGTCTCCTGCCAACGCAGGACAACATTCCTACAGCTGTGTTGGAGAGTCTCTTGGTCAAAATGGAAAAGAAAGAAACTACAAAGGACCTCCTGCAGACTGGCTGAAGTGCATCATCTCTGCTTCAGAGCAGCTGCTAATTCACAGTGACCCTCCTTTTTGTTAAGGAAGACCAGTTTGTAAAAACTTGTCTTTCTGCTCTCTGAACTTGGACCTTTGCCTGGTGACCATGAAGGAGGTCTGTAGCACTTGTATATTTTTAGATTTCAGAGCAAAGCCAACCATTCAGCCACACTTTGAAAGAGCCTGTATGGCTCCTCACACTAAACAGTGTTTGTGTCCCTGCCACTGGAACAAGGCATTACTCTGCCTTGTGTTTGGGTGCTCTGGCTGTGTGAGGGTGCCTAACACAAGACTAAAATCAGTAGTGACACCTCCTTCTGTCTTACTTCCGTGCTTATAAACAGCAGCTGAGCTGCCTACACTGGCAGAGAGAGCATCCAGAGCAACTTTCCAAAAGTGCTGTCCTCCCAAAGAATAATATGGGATGGTGCTGGTGTGAAGGGTCAGAGCAAGATTCTTGCCAAGTAACAGACTGGGCAAGATCTCTTTTGTCCTCCAGTGTTGAACGGCCTTTAGAAGGAAACTGAGGCACAGTGTCAGTTTTTGTTAACTTCAAGTCCAGCATGGCAGTCAGGGATCTTTACAGAACATAATTCAATGCAGAAAGTTTGGGCTTGTCCAGATGGTGGTAGGCAATTACACTTCATTTTGTGTGAATTTCTGGTTATGCAGTTTTTGCTCTGTGGCATAAACTTTCCCCTGCAGGCAGAGTTGAGCTGCAGGCAAGTGAAGGTTTCCAGCAAAAGGCATTTTCTTCACAGATGTGCAGGCTGAGAATGTGGGGTTGCTGCAACATTTTATTTACTTTCATTTCTTCTGCCCTTGGGCTGCTGTCATGTGTTTAATTTTGTTTTTTAATTTTTTTTTTTTTCTTATCTAGAAGTTAGTACTTTCAGAGGTTACATCCCAGTGTAGTATTTACTAAATGTATAGGTATGTGATTAACATCCATTCTTCCTGCTGTGTACCAAACACATTAATTACTTTGCTGATAAAAGCAGAAATTGAATTTATCTCACTTTGACTTTAGAAGCTGTCACATTCCTTTTGCTGTCAGTTTTTGAAACAAGAAATTGAGTGTTTCTGGTATAACAAAGAAATAGGCTTTTAATAACTACACCTTTTTTTCTTTTTTTTTAATATGAAGATCTGCAGACCAGAGGTCTGCTTGTATTTTATTGTCTTCTAAGAATCTTTCTTGATGCATTTGTGGGGCTTTTTTTGTTGTTGCTTTTCTACTGAGTTATGCATTTTTAAGTCTACTTCTGGTTGAAAAGAATCAACTTTTTGAAAGGATTTTTTGTGAAAATGTTGGCAGCTATAGAGTGTCCTTCAGAATGCTTGTATAAACCCCCCAGTTAGAGATTCAGTCTTAGGATACTGTTGATCATGAATCTTTATCCATTTCTATAGAGGAGAGGGAGAGATCATCTAAGTGAGGTATATGTGGCAGGATAAGAGTTAATACTCACATGTGGGTGTTTTTTGCTTTGAACTTTCTCTCAGCAGGTGAAAAATAGCTACAATCAGGTACTACTTCAATAAGTAGTAACAACCAACTGCCAGGTTGAAAGATCACAAATTCTTGTACCAGCAGTTCTATTATAGGGAAGTGTACATCAGCTTGTGTGTGTGTCTGAAAGTTTGCCAAGGTATTGATAAGAAGAGCTGGGCAATAATCCAGCACCAGAAAAAAAAAATAAAAAATCACCATTTGAGAGCTGTACTGCAGAGACTTTTTTTTTCCTTTCTAGTACTACTTTATCATGCAGAGACTACAGCAGTGTTTATATAATATGCATCTACAGCTACTGATGAAGTTCACCCTAGTTGTGAAGGACATCAGTGAATCAGTACCTGCAGTTTTGGATTAAATATTCTTAACAGATCTTATAGAATGAAAAATCAACACACTTATTTAAAGTGAACTTTTCTGCCATGGGGATTTTATGGGGATATATATTCTAAATTACTGGGCAGCTTTCAGCTGCCGTATAAAATGAAGTAGCAGAGTGGCCAAAGGCATGCCTTGCTCAGAAGTCTAGGTTGCCTTGGTGGTAACTGTGGCTCTGGTTTGTGGAGATTGGAGCTGTGCTAATGATGTGTTTGTGCCTTGCTGAGTAGAGGCTGTTTGCATAGGGAACCCTAGGCCAGAAGTAGACTGCTGAAGGAAGTAGAAATTCAGCTTTGAGTAAGCATGAAATGAATAGCAGAAACAGTCACTGTATAGGATATGGAGAACTCAAAGTGCTGGAAAGCCTTAAGGGATAAGAATATCTCCAGCCAAATAAATGCTCCTTCTTATCAGGTTTCAAGTTTAGGGCAAGAGGGAATAGATGCAAAATAATTCCTGAAATCTGGCAATGCTTTGCAATTTGAAGGGCTCAGAATCACTGGGGCTTTTCAAATGGAGTAACTTCTTAAGCATGATAGCATATGGGAAGCCTTCAAAATGCTTCAACAGTTACTCCTTGAAACTTGGAAGTTCTTCATCTTACATAATTTCATATTATTACCTAAATATGTGTGCTATTTCTGGTAGGAGTGCTGTATGTAATAAAGTTATGCAGTTATCTGAGACTAATAACAGTTTACATATAGGAGGATTATCTCCTAAATAAGGATTTTAATATAGACTGCTGCTGCTACATCAATTATTTGGGCACTACTGTGCCCAATTCCTGTTTTTGTTCATTGCTCAGCTCTTACCCCAGTAAGCCTGAGCACACTCTGCAGATTTTTGGCTTTAATGAAAGACATGTTTGAATAAGTTTTTTTTGCTGTGCAAAACACTATGTTGAGCTGCTATGAACCGAGACACACCACCACTGCATTGTGAATCACGGTGAAAACTGAATTATGTAACAAGTTTTCAACAAATGACAGCAATAAAAGAGGTACAACGAGCTGTGTTCTTGAGAGCCCTTCAGCTGCCTTAGCTATAAAAAAGGCCAGAGCTCCTGCAGAGGAGGCAAGCAAGAAGTAATGCGTCTTCTATTCATGCCTGCTCAAACCTCATAGTCCTCAAACACAGTCCTGATTCAGGGTACATTCTTAGAAGAAACACTTTTCAGGATAAAACTCATGTTTCTTTCATTGTATCTCTTCTATCTATTTTTAGCTATGCTGCATTACTTGCCTTCATCACTGAACTTTATTTTTGCTCTTACTGCTCTGCTTCCTGGCTGCTTACAGTCCAGCTTAGCAAAGATGTCCTTTTCCAGAAAAAAAAAAAAAAAGAAGGAATAAAAATTTTGCTTTAATCTTAATTTTACCAGTTTTTGAACCCAAACCAGGTCTTCTGATATAAGCCCTGCTTGCTTTGTTCTCTTCTCCTGGGTGAGAAACACTGACAGCATCTCCTGTGGAGCCTTTGAACATGCTCAGGTTAACTTTCACTTCTGGAGGACAAGAAAGTAAATCTTCAGCTACCAATTTATGCAAATGATGTTCGACACATGTCTGTTTCTAGAAGGATCTTTGCTCTCTCTTTGAAAACTTGCAGGACCTCTGCCTTAGTATCCCTCCAGGAGTCCTCTTAAAGGGAGTTTCAGGACAAAAGAAATAGCTGCAAGGCATATTTATTTCCAATACTAGTGAAATCAGTAAGGTACACTGAACTGGAGTGCTGAAAGAATTTCATTTTATGCTCTGTTGTAATAGAAAGCAGCATTTGAAGGGGATGCTCAAGACTATAAAAGAGAAAATTAAATAAAACTATTTTTTACATATAGTGGTCTACAAAATGAAACAAATTCAGTAAGTGTAGCCATTACTGTTTTCAATTGGTATTATATTGAGTAAAAACGTGAAACCCTGCATCAGTCCTGTAATAAAAGTAGTATAATATGCAGAGATATTAAAAAAGTGATTGAGTTATTCAGTGTGCTCGTAAAGGTAGGTATTGTGAAAATAATACAATATTACTGCATATTGTGTCATGTAAGAGACGTAAAGCCCTCACATAAGTCTTTACCTTTGATTTGTCCTTCCAAGCACAGTGTTGCCATGTATCTATAAAAATAACAGAAAGAATGAATACTGTACAAAATCAATTTCTGAAAAAAGGTTTATTTGCAATTACTGTTTGAGGCATGGAACTTGCCTGGTTCCAAGGGTTCTTTACTGAAATCTTCCCTAATATCATATTCAGCTTTGTCATTTAACAAATTCAGGCAGTTGTAATAGAAACAATAAACCTGAGAAAAATCATAGTTCTAGAATAAAAGTTTAGGAGTAGCTTCTGCTGAGTTCTTTGTGATCTTAGGGAAGTTGCTTTCAGCCTCAGTTTATGCATCTGTGAAATGGGTTTTTACTGTTAAACTTACTAGGATGGGGATTTGTTCCTGCTTGTAAAGTTGTTTGATAGTCTCTGCCATATAGTACATTCCAAGTGGCAGGGTGCTGTGTTGGGCTAGAAAGTAGAATAAAGATGCTTAGTACAGATCTCACTAAAATTTACAACTTAAGAAATTACCTTTTTCTGAAAATATTTCCTTCCCTTCTCCCTCTCTCCTAGACAACTGTACACAACACCAAAAAAATGTTTCTATCTTATTATTCTATCAGGCATTATTGAACTATAAAAAATGATCTTGTCATCTCACACTTCTTAACAGATTATGAAAGAAAAATGACTAAAACCTGTTCAGACTGTCAAGTTCCTGCCAAACTTAAACTAATGAATCACCCTGGCACTGGTAAATAGCCAAAACTAGATGATATGAGGGTTATAAATAGTGTTAGGGACCATGTTGCCAAATATATATATTTATATCTATAGAAGTATTGTTACTGTTTTATTTCTGTGAGGTTTTTAATTAAATCCTAACCAGCATAGTAGTATGACACTCCCATTTTTATTTCAATTCTTATTTTAACAACATAGATATAAGTAGAAGCCTTAGAAGTGTGAATCATACCTACTACTTATTGATTTTGATGTACATACTAGACAGAATGAGCTTGGTGTCTGAGAAATAACTGATAGTGAAACTGGGATGATGTTACTGTGGGGACTGAGGAGACAGAGTTAAAAGAAACTGTTTAGTTCCAGTGTGTGCTTTTGGCCCAGCAAGGTGCCAGGGCTTGCAGTACATGTACTCTGACCTCATGTGTCCACTTCTACTACCTTTTTTGTTTTGTTTGTTTTTAAACCATTAATGAGCTAGTACTTAGGCCAATTAACAAAAGGTAAACTCCTTCACTCATCTGCTATAGGACTCTATTCATAAGAGTGGTAATTTTTTTCTTGCTGCTGTCATCTACACTTGTCATGTACTATAGCAAATGAAATAAAATGTTACAAAAGCTAATAAACCATGCAAGTCATCTAGCTAAGAAACTCTTTAACATATGTCTTATTGTGTACTCCTCACTGACTATGTTTAAAGGATGCTTATAACTGAATATATATTTTTTTATGTAAATGTTGTCAGTATCAAAATATATCTACATTAAATTAGCTGGAAAAATAGAAAGATTTATTGAGCTTTATACAGAGTATATTTCCATGTTAGAGAAACATTTCTTTTGTTAAGAGACTGTTTGCATTCATGAGAACTGAAAATTAAGATGGAATACGATCTGTTTCTGTGCAGACTTGCTAATGAGTGTTGGTTTAGCCCTCCCAAATGGTAGGGTGTGGAAGTATTTAAAATGTTGACACAGACAAATTTTGAGACCAATTGCAGTTTGGTATTCATATACAGCTTCATACTCTTCTGTCATATCCTAATGTCATGTAGAATTCCTGGAGTCCCAAATTTTATCAGAGGGAAGATAACAAAATTCATTTTTCTGCAGAGAAGTTTTTACAAGACACTTTATGACAGTTGGCACCGGGGTTTTGTTTTGGTTTGGTGTGGTGTTTTGATTTGTTTGTTTGGTTTGTTTTTATTTACTTGGTTTTGGTTTTCGTTGTTTTGGGTTTTTTGTTTTAATGAGCAAGTAAAGGAGAGGGGAACTTAAGGGAAACAAATTACTTTTAGAAGTGCCCTTTAGAATACTCTTGGCCGCTGAGTAGACTGCCTTACTTGGTGCTTAGGAAGGCTAAAATTAGGAAAAGTATGTGCTTTGGTGTTTTTCAATATTTTTACAGTGAAATTTATAGAGCCACTGAAATGCCAATTTGCAGTAGTCTTTCGCACTGAGAATGCATATTGTTGGATCTTATGCCTTCAACAAAGATTGCAGGGGAACTCAATACTTAACACAAGTTTTTAAGTAATCACTGTGTTTGCATATGGCAAGATTTCTTTTTTCCAAAACAATTTTAACAGATGCCTTAATTCCTTTCTGTTGTAAAAATTCCTTTCTCTCGTTAGAATGTTCTCGTTAGTGCAGATTCTTTCTGTCTAAGCAACACATACAGAAATTTTTTTGCTGTTTTCTGTTTCAAACAAGATTTTCTTACATAAAAACCAAAAGAGGGCATTTTTTCCTTCATCTGGTAGCACAGTGTATTTAAAGAGAGGAAGTACAAAATTCAGGTGGCGTCCTAATGAAGGCCAAGAAATCTAGCCAAACAACTGAATTCTTCTCAGGGCAAAGGCTGTTTAGAACAGCTCTGTGTGAGAAGCACAAAAAGCTGATTACGATGTTTTCAAGTTCAGATCTGCACAAAATAAAGGATGTAAAAGGTGGTATTCAATAAACCAGGAAGATAGGATATGTGGAAATCAGGTAGTAGCATCATACAGGGCAGTAATCCGGCTTCCTGCTGTGGATGTTTTGATTGAAACATGCTCATGTAGTGTAATGAGACTCTAGATCTCCCTTTAAATATTTGCAATATTTTAATTCTGATTTGCAATAAATAATATGACTACTCCATGCTCCTTCTCATTGCTTTATGATTATCACTTGCACTGCACATCTTGGCTGCTCTTAGCACTTACAAGGCTCTGATATATAGCTAAATGTTTCTGACTCCATCTGGTACAAAGAGAAGTGACACAGAAGTGCTCCCCAGCCAGTTTATTGCAATTTAATGTAAATCTGTTATAATGCAGATGATGAAAAGTGCAGTGGCTCCCATGAATTCTGGGAGCTGCAATTGGGTTGTGGCTGCTGTGCTGCCCTCTGAAGATTTGCTGGGTTTAATTTTACATTGCACAGCCATTAGCTGACTGAGATTCCTCACTGAATCACCTTGCCACAATACTTCTTCATCCTCCTCTTCCCTTTCTCCTCACAGTGACCTCCTTCACCCAAGTTTTCCATCCCGATCTCTCATTGCTTCTGTCTTACAAATTGTAGCCTTCCAATACATCCAAACATAGAGCCACACAGTTGACCCCTGTAATGGACATTTTTGTGTGGGGAAATACAGGAGCATCCCTTCAAATTCACAGTGTGTTCTTTGTGATTCCCACTGTGCTTTGTGTCCAGAAACCTGAACCCACAGCATGGCAGCAGTGCCTACAGGTCTTGTGTGCTCACGTTCAGTAAAACTCTGTCTTTCCCAGTATGTTCTCCACGTAAATATGTTCTGCACAACATTTGGAATTTTAGTTTCTGCGGACTGTCAAATGAACCTCCATGCAAAGAACAGATTCATCTCATGTGGCTACAATCAGAGCTTGCCCTTCACCCCTCCATCACCATTGCAGCACGTGTGATCTTATTGCTGTGATGTGAAAAAGTGGTCTTAAATGTATACTGTGCTGGTTAGTTGGTGGTATTTGTACATGGGAATTGGCATGATCAGATCCTGTCTTCCATCATAAAGTGTTACACGCTTATGTAGGCCCTTAGGCAAATAATTATTTTCCCTTCTATTTTCTGTATGTTTTACTGTTTAGAGGATTAGAATTACATCCAGTAGGGTAATTATACTGTGGCAAATTAGGTGAACCTGGAATGTAATTAAAGTACAGTAAAAACACCTGTAAATGAAAATTGTTTCATTGCCTCAGGGAAAATGTAAAAATGATCTTCTTGATAGACTATTGTATCTAGAATCTTTACACATGCCAACTAACATGTTTTGTCTTTGAATAATTTGCCTAGAAGTAATTGACTGCAGTATTAAAAAAAACAGCTAAAAATTAGGAGAATGTCCTGTTTCTTACAAGTCTTTTTCCTGCAGACTGGGGAGGTACCCAGGGAAAAAGCTGTGGTGTTTCTGTGGTTACATTCACCTGTCCAACCAACTGCATAGGTTAGAGGTGGAAAGCAAAGGTTAATTAGATACAGGCTTCAGGTCTGTTACATTATTAACAATGGAGATCATCTTGTCCGAGATAATAATGCCTCACTTTGTAAATTCATGAACCTGGAATAAGGCAGAATGTGGTGCTGACTTCACAAACCAGTTATTCTGAAATATTTAAAGTTAGAGCATGAGTTCTGTTGCATAGAATGATTTTAAATCAATGCACAATAAGTACAGTCTGCAGTGATTGTAGTCTTCCCAATAAACTTTGTGTGGTGTTGCTGCAGATGGCATTTTCCCTTTGTGTATTTGTTGTCTGGAGCACTGATGATTTTCAGTGGAGGCTTTGGTGTGGATGTTTACAAAAAACCTTCATTCCAAATGGAAATAAAATTTAAAGTCGATAGATGGTTTTAGAAATTTAAAAATAAAATAAAAGCTTTTTTTTTTTTTTTAATTTTTTTTTTTTTTTTTTTTTTTTTTTGGTGAGCAAAACTGACTCATTTCCAACCAGTTCTAAAAGAAACTCTCAAACCCTCTGAAATGCAAATTTATTGAAATAAAATGATCCGGTCACCTGTCTCCTTGTCCTCCTGCAGCAAGGTGACTACCAAAGGAATAATTTCACATAAAGCTTTCTCAAGTGTTTTTCCTTCATCTTACAGTAGAAGATATGTATTTTTTTATTAAAACTGACTCTTAATTTTAATAATTTATTTCTTTCTTTTCATTACAGAGAAAGTCCATTGTTGCTGTGAGTTTCATTGCAGCATTCCTCTGCCTGATCATCGTTCGTCTCACAAATGAAGTAACTTTCCCTTTGATCCTGAACTGCTTTGGACAAACCAGTGTCAAGTGGATCCCATTTTCTAATGGCCAAAGGCATCCTCTGAGAACTCATTATGGATATATAAACGTAAAAACACAAGAGGTAAGACCTGGTATCAAGAATACAGCAAAATGGACCAGTAGACTTCTTGTCCTCTAGTCTTATATAAAGCTTTTCTACCAACCTGCCCAGTGTGAAAACTGAAGCAAGCAGTGTTTCTGAGCAGAGTGGCTATTTTAGAAGTGTGCCACTTAAAAGACCATTGAATTTTTTAAAATTTCTGTCATGTCTGCAGTGGAGAGAGCAGTGGGCTGGCCTGAAAATTACACTTGATTCAGTGAAAAACGGGGTTTATACAAACAAGAAAATTTTTCAGATTAATTTCAATCTTTCAATCCATTTAACTCAAAAGGAAATTTTCTTGTCTTTGTTGTAATAAAGTCCTAAAAATATTTAATTCTGCATGGGATTCCCAAGGAAGAAGTATATTATTTGTCTTTGTATGGGCATGGTAGAGGAAAAGGGAGTGATTTGTGAAATGAACATATGTGAGTTTAGAAAATGTATAAAGCTAGAGGTTTATTGGATTTTTCTGAAATTATTGCATTAATGCTTGGTATCTATTTCAAAGCCAGGTAGGTATTTCCATTCTGTACTTTAAAATGCATTGACCTATATCTGCTTTGCAAAATACTTGCTGTGTGATAAAAATACTTGTGTGATGAAATTAGGTTTTATAGGCACTCCTGCTTTTGGGTTTCAGAGGTGGTGGTGCATTTTGCTCAGACTCTTCCTGTATCTGTGCAATGTTTATAACAGGTGGAAACTTGCAGTATAAGGTAACATAAAAGAGTGACTTCTTTCTAAAAGTTACGTCATGAGAAAGTCATGAGCAGTCATAAGAAATATTATCAGACTTCTACTTATTGTTATTCATTTTTCTTTATAAAGTTGCCGTTATTAATGAATGAAATTCATTCACATAACAGCTTTTATGGAGAATGAAAATACTTTACCACTTCATGGTATTTAGTCCTGTAAGTGTATTGGACAAATTAGTCATTTTTCTACCTTTGGTGGGTTAAATATGAAAATCAAAATGAGAGAGAGGTACAGTTTTTAGGAGGCAGCTTCTATTCTACTTCTGTAGCTTTTAATCATTGTCCATGTAAGAGGCAGCACTGAGTATATTGGAGGCCAAAGTACATTATCTACAGAGAAGAAAAAGGACAAGCACCTGAAAGGAAAACTGTCTGGGTGTGAACTGTAGTTCCAGTGAAGGGAATGGGAGGTGCTCTTGGGTTCAAAAGCACTTCATCCAGCATTTTCATCCCTCTAGAAATGAGAGGGCAGTGTGTTCTGCCTGTCCTTGGTTGTTGCCACAGTGGCAGCCGTGGAATCTGAATGAGGTAGAGCTGCCACGGTCACTTGGTCACTATCAGTCTGACCTGATAACTGGAGAGGAGAGGAGCGTGCTAATCCATTTTTATCCACCATTGCCTTCATCAGAGGTTAGCAGTGGCTTGTGAGAGCCTTAATTCATTCTTAAATTTGATAACATGCTTGGAAGTTCTAACAGTAAATGGAAATGAATGTCCTGAAAGTTGGTGACCGGTATCGATTAGTAAGACATTTGTCTCAATTTAGCTTAGGTCATGAAGGACTCCTTAAACTTAGTAATTTTAATTGTTTTCCCTCTTGTATTTGCAGATTACATTAATATTTGCTAATTAAAATGATAATGAAGAAACTGAACATGGCTGGCTTATTGTGAATGCACTGACTTCTGACTTAATTATTCCCTGTGCAAGGGAAATTTTATTGTGCTGCCCATGTACACAGCTCATGTTCCTAACTCACACTCACAGTTTTTTCAGGCTATGATTTTTAAAATACAGATTGCTTTGTAAAATAAGCATTGCTGTACCATTTGTATTAAAATGGACAACAATTCTCAATTCTTCATAGAGATTAAAAACTCAGATCTCTCCTTTCCTGTGTCAAATACATTGAATTTTTGCTCATTTCATAGAATTAAGATGATTTTTTTTAGTTTTTTTTTGCTGCTATAGTATGTAAGATAAGAAGAAGGTCCACTCTGTGAGTGCAGCTAATGCCCCAAACAAATGTGGCCAGGTGTTTTGCAAAACGGGACAAATGCCATCTCATCAATGGGCAAGGACCAAATGGTGAGGAAATGATACCGTAATGAATTATCAGAAAATAAAGTGATGGAAGGGAAGGGAGGTGAGAAGGCTTTTAGACATGAATTTTGGCTTTTTCTTTTCTCTTTTAATGAGAAAATCCTTTTACACCTGTTGAAGGTGTTCATGTTCTCCTAGAGTGTCCTTCGAATCCTGTCACCGCACTGGGTCCTGTGTGTCTCCTGCTGTGTGATAGCACTTCCTCCTATTCCTCAGCCACTTCCAAAAGCTTTCTTTTCTTCACACTTGTTCCCTCTTCTCCTTTACCTGTTCCTCTCAGGCTGCACTCTGAGTCTGGCTGCATGCAGCATGCCAGGGCTCTGTAATCCCAACTTCTGATTGTGCTTAAATAGTATGTATAGAAGGTCAACACCTGAGTAAATAGGGTAATTTACCACCAACCCAGTCAGTCATCTGACATGACAGGGAAGCTAGAAAATCTAGATGAACTACTACTCTGCCTTTCCTGTCCCTCTATTGCATACTTACTTTCTGAAGAAAAAGGCAAACCAAACCACACAAAGAAAACCCCGAAGTTTAATCTGTAGGAATAAAAAGTTGAAGTTAGGAGGAACTGGTTTGTTTTGGGGTAAGGCCGAGTGGGATGAGACTTGAAAAACCTCATGAGATGATGGAAAATCAGTTAACTGGGGGTTAAAGCTAAAGTGATCAATCATTTGTATTAAAGAAGATCAGCAAATATGGTTAGATGAACATTAGTGTTTATCTCAAGTAAAAAAAAGTGATGTGGCTATTATTAGGTATGATGAGAATAATGCTATAAAGACATTTTCAGGGTGTTGTGTGTTTGATTTGACAGTATAATATTGGGGAATTTTTATTATTAAAAAGTCTGAAAAAAATGTAAGATTACTATAACTAGATTGTATGTGAGTATTTAATATAAAACGCAAGGAGAGACATAATTAAGGTTGTACATAATACAGAATTGTTGCTATGGTTTCCTTGATTTGTAACTATAGCAAGAGCTTTGGAAAACCTGACTTTATGTACAGTAAACATACTATATTTGAAATACAAATAGATGTGAAATGTTGTACTATATGGGGCCATTATGTCTAGACACGTTTTGGTTTCACTTTTGAAATATTTCTGAAATAGATGATTCTTCACCTTGAAAATTTGCATCCAGGACCTGCCCTCACTCCCCTCAATAGAAGAGGATCCCATAGTAGCCCTTCATGATGTGATCGCTTTTCCCTTTTCAATGTCCACATGTGAGGGGGCTCCTTAAGATTTGTGGGAAGCTGTGACTGCCTGTTTTGCAATATTGCTCTTTCTCTCAATAGGGATTTTGACCTTTCACTGAAAGGGAGGTGTATGAGCAAGACAACCTTTCTGTTCCTTATTTCTTCCACATCGTGCCCATGGATTTTTGGTGATAGGTCCCATGAAATCCATCTTTAGGAAATGGCATACTATCATATGCTAGTTACTTTTGTCCTATTCCAGGTTTGTTTGTTTTTTTTTTTTTATAGAAATTATGAGTTTGATACAACTCCACAGTGGTTACCTAATTGAAACCTACTGTCATTTGAGGAAACTTCACCCCACACCCCAAGCTGTTGTAATGATTCTTTTTGTGTATCAAAAATGGGCAAACAGATAAAAAGAAGCAGGTAGAGAAAATATAACCTTCCTCCTTCTTTCATACCACTCCTACCCTACGAAGAGTTCGGCAAAATTAATGATCATCATGTATTTAAATTGCAGCATTATGACATCAATTTAAAATCCATTAGCAGTTTGAAACTTTATGCTAGGCAAGTCTAATAATGTTCTTGGATATTTGATTGTACTTCCTGAAAGGTGAATATTGAATAGATTTTTATTCTACCGTCAGTATTAAAATAATATAGCATTTTCCTACATAAGTAAAATCTGAAATATAGCTGCAATAACACTTGAAACATAATTATAAGAAGTGTATTCAAGTACTGAACAAAGATTAAAACCGTTCTTGGAAAAGGGTAAGTTCTGGGATGACCTAAAATCCCTACATTAAACTGCAACTGTGAGATCTAATGGCTTCATCTGAAATGAATTCTGAGGGAGCAAAGAGCCTTTTGTGTCATGAACATCGAAGAATCTCACAGTACAGTGATGAGCACTAGATAAGAGGAGCATGCATTGTGGCAGTTAAGATTTTTAAAAAAACTTTCATAGCTGAAAAACTCATCAATACTGTATTGATATTGAAGAAATTAATTCGAATCATATTATCACATACCATCTTGTCCCATAACCTGAACAGACCTGTATACAAGCATTAATTGCTCACCACTTGTGGCACAAACAACCACATATATGTATGAATGGACCACCTCAGTCTGGTTTCTGGTTTTTTTCCTTCTTGACAGAAGTTCTGTAGTAGAATTTGGCTGAAATTAATGGAGATTTCCACAAATGAAATGTCCCAGAGATGACTTCAAATAGGAGAAGGCTGCAGACCTTATGCATATTTGTGTAGTCCTTTTTATTATTTTTTTTAACAGAATAAAATGCATTTTAAAATGACAGCACTTGAAATACAGAGCAAAACTAACATAACATGCAGAAATGTAGGCTGTGATGTGCCCTCTGTAAGATAAGACACATGCCATTTCCAAAATAGCAAAAGCATAGTTGTCAACATGTTAGCAGTAATAACAGGACGGGCCCATACCAACCATGAGAGACCACATTCTTACAAAACTTATCTTAAACAATGCATAAGGAAAGTGAAAAATATGAAGAATGTTTTAATATTAGTTTTCTTCCAGATAGGGGAAGTAAGAAAAAATTTTAAAAATACTGACATTTTTATGTGAAATACGTAAAATATGTAAAGCTACAATCAGCCTGGGAAGGTTTAAGTTTTGCCTCTGTCAGTAATGGGTGAGAATGACACTTACTATGAAGGGAAACTTGGAGCATAGCTTTGGGCTTCATGTTAGAACAGGAGTTACCAGGCTGTGAACTTGCCTTGTGTGTTCAGCTGACTCCAGAGATGTTTGTTCATATTGTTGTTGGGAAAAAACTGGGTCCTAGAGAGGCTGAAAAGCTCTATCAGCCAAAACTCATTATGACAGAAAGTTGCTTTATTATTTCATTTCTGAGACATTGATGACTTCTAGCCTGTCTTTTCCTTTGGGATCTTATTCATTGTTACAGCTTAAGATCTCACAGGATATTTTGTTAAGAAAAGGTCATTTGTTTCATAGTAATTTATCATTTGTATGCCTTCTAAGACACAGTTTTGTATCGGCTGTGCAGTTACATCATTTCAGTCTTAGAAATCATGCAATGACAGCAATAATAATAGAAACACAACTAAACATGCCATGTATTCTTCTAGATATTTTTCTGTTTCTGTTTTGTAAATTTTCAGGAGCAACCCTCTTTGTAAGTATTGCAGAAAGACTGGTTACATAACAATTTAAATGACAGTCATACTCTGAGAGACATTTATATGGTGGATTGTTGGTTCCTGTCGCCCCACCCCTCTGTGTTTGCTGACTGTACTGGAGCTCCCATTCCTGGCTCAGAGAGCCATAGGCACACACGTGGAAATAAAATTCCTGCCAAAGACCTTTCCCACTAAATGGACAGCTCCAGGAGCATATCTTATATTATAGAAATAAATATCAATAAACAAATTATCAGAGTCCCCACTGATCTTCTCCTCTTTCCAGCTCCCTTTTTGCCTGGAAGAAGAGAGAATGTTTAGAATAAGCTGCAAGGTCCGCTCAGGCTGTTATGAACCTACAGGAGAAAAGGGAACACAGATGATGTGTGTCCTCGGTGGAGTAAATCCTGCCAGCTCAGCCATTTTCCCTCTGTATATATGGAATTAGCTTAGGTTTTTAAAGCTGCCACAACTCTGCTGGTGTCTCATGAGGAAAAAGTCAAGTGCCAGGATAAATATATCGAGTATTCTATACAAAGGAATTAAATCTGCTCCACACAGAGCCTCAATGTGATGAGTCAAGCCGTGCTGCCTGTGTGGCAGCTCTGCCTTTTAAAAAAAAAAGACTGAGGAACTTGAGAGAAGAGATTACTATCAGCCAGTGAGCTGTGCCATTAAAAGTCAATCCCTAAAGAATCAGGGTTGGTAGGAATAAATGTCTACCATGCAGCCATGGGCTGAATTGATCTGTTGAATGGAGCATATAGGTTATATCGCAAAAGGTGCCTGGAATCAAAGATTTGCCATCCACCTTGGTTATATGTAATTTTCAGAGATTTATCCCACCTTCTTGAGGATTTTTTTACTACTACTGAAAGGTAGGTTTACATTAGTTAGTGTTAGTCTCCCTATGGGAAGGTGCCTGTTGTGTTCTCCATGTGAGAAGTGTGAACAATGCCTCTCCAAATGAGAGAAACAACACCTTGAAAATTGACTTGAGACCACCTGGAAAACAGAGAAAAACTTATTTTGCAGTTAGCTAGCTTGATAGACAAACTTCTCTCAGTAAAACTTTGTTTTGGTTAAATGGCAGGTTCATCAGAAAAAGAAAATGGAATATTTCTTGGACTGGTAAAGGAAAGAGCAGAGATTTGGTGCAATGTCATCTTGAATGAGACCAGTCCACTGGGGAAGACAGGAAAGATGGGCTTGCTTGTGTAATGAGCAGATGAGAGGGAGGCTTGTCAAAGAGAGGAAGGAGGAACTTGCTGATTTACTATGGATGAGAACTGAATTCTGCTACCATGTCATGGTTTCAGCTTTTGTCAATAATAGTTGCCAAATGAAGGATGAGCTGGTTTGCTTTAGTAGCAGGCAATGTGTTTTCTTGGTGTTCCAGTTCATCAGTTGGGAGAACAGTGCCCTGTCATTTACTCAGTGAATATCATCCCTCTATTACTGTTTAAAAATTAAAATGCCTTCATCAAAAAAAGCCCACTGCAACATTCTTGAGCTTATACCTTGAGTCCGTTTCTCACAGAGATTCAAGGCATCCTTTGCAGCAAAGTGTTGCTAGTTCTGGATATGGTGATGACAGCTAAGGTACACTTTGTACTGGTCTATAAAATACACCACAGAGTAAAAAGAGCCAGTGAGAATGGAATTTTGGTCATATAATTGTTTCTACATGAGACACCTTTCTGCTGGCTATGGCAATCAGCGAGTTTAGCTCTTTGAGCTCTTGCCCAGCGTAGCTATTCTGGCAGGGATGCACAGCACTGAGCTGACCCGAGGCTATTAATACTTCCCTGCAGGGAAGCAGCGTGCCAGCCACACACGCACAGTCACACATATGTGCGTGGGTGCAACATGTAAACACAGCAGCTAGAACTTGCTCAAGGGACAGACTCCTAACACTGACAGTCATGCCAATTACTAGTTAGCTTTAAAGCCACAGCCATCTTCCTTGAAAGCCTTTGCTTTCCAAGTTTGCTCCCGTGGCCATCTGTCATAAGCCTGCGTTTGGCAGCTTCAGGTTCTGCTGTGAGGCTCTGTGGGTTGAGCACATAGTTCTGTCTCTTTTATTGTTCTCTGAGTGAGTGGAAAGTTTCTACCACATGAGCCCTTTCTCCTAGGCTTTTTGTTAGATTAAAATGCAAACCTTAAATGCATATTTGAGCTGTTAATCTGTGCTATCTGCTCTCAGACCGGGCTGGAACAGGTGGACTGGTGTAAGTGCTGCACAGAGAAATGAGCTTAGAGACCCTCTTAGAGCAGATGCAGATTGTACTAGCAGTAATTGCTTTTCTTGGGATAGTCTCTCTTGTCTAGCTGCATACATTAGTCCACACTACCAAACATGTTCTATTTGGTCTGTGAGAGGGCCTGTATGACTGTCATATCAAAAACCTCATGCCCCTTACCGGCATCACTATGCTGGCAGTGTGTGCAT
Source organism: Scytalopus superciliaris (assembly GCA_013400415.1). Taxonomy (NCBI): domain Eukaryota; kingdom Metazoa; phylum Chordata; class Aves; order Passeriformes; family Rhinocryptidae; genus Scytalopus; species Scytalopus superciliaris. Next base: position 1,153,786 of record VXBX01007997.1, on the reverse strand, counting down.
CTTAGACCTCTACTTAATACACTTATAATACCTGTTACAAGGAGCTACATTTTCTGTGGGTGTAGCTGTTGATTTTGTCTACTCATAAATAATTTTTGAACTACCTCTAAACCAGTAATGATATTACCATTAAAAAGTTCTTGGTAAATTGTGTCCGTGGGCTGCACCCTAAAATGAAAGCTGATTCAATCTGGGTAGGGTTTAGGGGGAAGAAAAATTAAATTCTCTGTTACTTGCAATATTTCTTTATTCCATCTTTATTTTTCCTTCTCTCCGATTGTATTTTCCATATTCAGCTAGTCAGACATTACAGTAATCTGTTGTTTCCTGTCACTTAGAATAGCAGTTGGCATGCCCATTAGATGAATAAATACAATGTTAAATGAAAATCCCAAAGCAAGTGCAGAGAAATTACTAGAGCGATTTGGGGATTGTCCATTTAATAACAACAATTCATCCTCCATTTTTATCCCCAGCCCCAGGGATGCACATTATTGCCTTTACCTTGTTCGTACCAGTCAAGTCCCCTTTTCTGCGAGTAATAGCATCACTTTTTGAAGTGCAGCTTCTTGAATTTGCCTTTCAGAGTTTGTTGTAGTTAGGACCCAGAGTTTTGGATTTGAAATTGATGAAAATGCCATCAGTCTTAGATCAATATTTCTCCAGAGGGCAGAACCTGCTTTGCTCCGGTTAGAGACTGCAAAGAACACTGAAGGGTCTTGTATCAGCATTACACCAGCCAAAGTGCAGGTTGGTTTGGGTTGATTTCCCTGGTTCTAGTTCAGTGATGCCACCTTCCTCCTTCTCATCTGCCTTTTGCTGTGCTGTTGCCTAGGATTCATGTTTGTAAAGAGAAAATACTATTTCTGGAGTGCATCGAGTTGAAAAGGTGCATTTCTAAGCTTTTCCTCAGATGCCTTCAGACTCCTATGAAATGCCTCACTACATGGACAGGAATCACCCCAAAGTAGTTCCAGGGCAGTACACTGAAAGCTGAGATCAGCACTGGCAAATATCCTACAACAGAAATTAAATACCAAGGTGAAGGATAAAGTTTGGCCTTTAGGTAAGAACAAAACCCCTTTATTTGATGACATAGAGTGTATTATGGAATTGATCAATGAATGCCAGTTTTGTTCTCAGGTGTTTCTTGTGTAATTAATTTTATTGATTTATCAACATTTTCCAGCATAGAATACAGTTTCTCATGTCATCTTATTTCTAGCATGTAAAAAATTTGTAACGTCTCTCCTATTTCCTGTTAGCTCTTCCTTTTTAGGCCAGTCTATGTTGTCCAAAACTGCTGATCTTTCTTAAGCTTCCTCTCTGATTTGACTTGCCCTTCACTGCCCAAAATTTCTTTCACTAGATCATAAGATTACGTCTTTCCCCCTAAATAGTCTGCTACTTAGGACAGCTTTGAAGGCATAGATTGGAGATTTAGAAGATAAGAAGCTCCTCTTAAGCCAACTACTGCTGCATTCTGCACAAGGTTTGACTCCTAATGGAATCAAGGTGTTGACCCCAAGCTGAATCATTATATTGATCCAGTCTTATGGTGGCAGGTTTTGGAAAATCACCTGGAAACAGATTTCAAACCAGAAGAACCTATGACAAAATTGTCTCAGGTCAGAGCTCCTGTACTTTTTAAAGCTTCTTTCCGACGTCTTTACAAGCATAACTTTTACAAATGGAGTGAGCCCCCAAAAAGTTTATTTGAAGCCATGTCAGTGATTCCCAAAGGCTGAGTACAGGCACTTTTTAGTGTTTCTGAGACTAAATTTGCTCTATAGTTAGAAGCCAGAAAAATGCAATTTCCTCAAACACATAGCAGATGGTACTTCTTCATTAATCGGCTCCATGGCAGACCTTCACGGAGTCCCACAGGAGAGTGCCTTGGAGGTAGAGATACTGTCCTGTGGGATCCTCTGTACTGGTGACTTCACTCTGGAGCTCTCCTATTCATTTCTGTGCCATTGGTGTTGAATGTGCCTTGTCATCACCAGTATCAGTGACAGCTGATGGAGCTGATAACAGTATTGTAAGGCAGATAGTGATGATTGGTGTTGATCTTTTACTCAGAAGAGTATGGGCAGAAGAACTGGCTGCAACTCTTACGAGCTAGCCTCAGTCTCTGTCCTGCTGCTGATGTGGGCCAAAGTACTCATCTCTGCTTCAGGATCATCATGTTTGTAAAGGACTCATGTTTATAAAAAGCAAGTAACTTTTTTGATCAAGTTACTTCTGGCCATGTTCAAAAAGTAAAACGGGCAGATTGTCATAAAATGATTGGGAATCTACTATCCTGGATAGATTATCACTTATTACTATTGTATTACAGCCAGAAATTTATTGTCAGAACAACAAAAACAATCTTTGCAATGCACTAATGCTTTATTCTGATTGACAAAGGATGAGGGAACCAAGGTACTGTGACAGCAGTGTTGACATGTATTATATAATGATATATAGCAACTTCAATAGATGCCATTAATTTCTGCATGAATTCTGTCTGTCTTTGATAAGCATGTGTAACTCCTAATGAATTATTTTGGAGCTGAGCACAAGCATCAAGGAGAAATGGACTTTTGTAGGTATGGAGGCTGATGATAGCTGAAAATGAGAAGGCAAAACTGACAGATAATTGTAGATGAGATGTCATTTTCAAGCAATGGATGGGGGTGATATTGTTTCCTGTTTAAAATGAGTTGCCATCTCTGCTGGCCGCAATGTAAGGTAAATTCTGTTGTGAAATCTAAATCATTTGGTATGTAGAGGCTGTTGATAATCACGTAGGAACCAGCACTGTGGAGCTCCCTCCACTTGCTCTTAAATGGTTTACTCCCATTCTGGTGGGTGTTATCCACTCTTCATTTCCTGGGGAAGAAATGGCGCTCTGTGAGGTCATTTATCTGAATAGCACAGAAATAATTTTCTGCAAACATAACTATTACCGTAACAGAATCCTTAAAAAAAAAAAAAAAAAAAAAATTACATTGACACTCTGATGTTTTCTGAGATTAGTGTCTTCCTTTAAAGCCTCTATTTTCTCTGGTATTACTTCCAGTCCCGTTCACTGAAACCACAGTGCATGTCTACCATGAATAGCATGAATAATGCATTTATTTTTCTGGTAGTTTCAGTGTGTGCTAAGTAGTTGCATATACGAAAAATAAAATCTGGAGCTGAGAAAATCCAATTGGCTACTCATCTCCCTACTAGTACGTGATTGATCCATATTCCACATCAACACAGGTTTTAATCTGCCTGTTTTTATCTTTACAGTTCTTGGACCTTTACCGACATCCCTTAGAAGATCATGTAGTACAGATTAATTGCCCAATTATCTAGGAAGCTGTATTCTGATTTCCTGAAAATCAGCCTTTTTATCAGTCTTTACTAAATGCAAAAATGCCTCTGGTAATTTCCTTTTGCTCACTAAGCCCATCATTTTTCTTTGAAAAATCTAGTTTGTCTATCAAGATCTTTATAAACATAAATACAATTTTAGCAACTACATATCACTAACAGGAATTTCTATGTTAGATGTGAGTAGATATTACTGCATAATGCATCTTAAAATCTTTCTGAATTTTTAAATTGCCAGAGGATTTATTTTTGCTCCTTTCCAAGAGGAGTATCTATCTCTCTTTTACAACCATTAGTTACTTCTGGATGCAATGAAGTCTACCTGAGGATGTCCATGATTTCTACTACTGCTCTGTATTTGAGATAGGATAATCTTTAAAAAGGTGTTCTGCATGGAGGTAGTGTCTATTATTTAATGACTGAGGTGATTTGAGAGGGCAGATGTTTCCAGATTGCAGGTTTAGATTTGCTCCCAGTATCACTGTAAGTGAAAGCTCAGGTTTAATGCTTTGTGGAACCTCTGGGTGTGTCTGCAAGACTCCCTTCCTGTTAAATAGATTTGGTGTTTGGTCAGGTTCACAGCCCAGATTCTGTCACCCTTTTCAAAGGGAAGGGCATGGCTCCCTGCAGTAGTTTAAGAGCAGAGGAGACTGACACCAGGTGAGGAAACATCTGCATATATTCAGCTTACCCAGCCCTGAGCTCTGTGGCATTTAAAACCCAATGTTTTGCCCCATCATAACTGAACAGTTTATGGTAATCAGTAGTATTTGTGGCTGTGATATAAATTCTATTGTGAAAGGATGCCCAGTTTCATTTTGCAGCAGAAAAGGAACTTGATGTGAGCTTTGGTCCATAGGTAATAGGTTCTTGAAGGCTCAGAGTGTTACTTTCAGCAAAATGCTAATCTGGTAAATTGGTACATTTAAGAGTCATCCGGAAATGCACCCTTTTGTGTAATATGCAGTTGATTGTAACAATTATGGATGCTATTTAATGGTGCCATCCTTAAACCTTCCTGTGTGATACTACCTAGAGAATTTGTTACTGATGAAATCATTACAGTGTTATAGAAATGAAATAGGTTGCTGCTGAAATTGCTCTCAAAATGTAATTGTAACTTCAGTGGAATTTTTCCCATGATGGATGTTAAGTATATGCATGTTTCTTATTTTTATAGAAGCAGCAATTTTATTTGTATGCTTAATTTTATTTCACTATCTACTATGTATATACTAGGTTTTGCTTCTAATTTTCAGTTGTGGTCAAATACAACTTCAGTCCAATTTGGCTTTTATCTGATATTCTTTATTCTGAATGAACAAAGCAACAATAAAGCAACATAGTTCCTTTCTTGAGACTTCCCTTGGACTTCTCACATTAACACAATGAAAACTCTGTTTTATCAATGCCTGAAATGATGCAAGTCCTCTCAGTTTCTTTGTGAGGGCTTACTTGGAAAGAAAAGCATTTAAAGATGATTTTTTGCCTGAAAATCAATTCAAATTCCTTTAATTTTTTTTAAAAATTGAATCTCTTGTTGTACCTCAAGGTTTCTTTATAGGCTTGTGATTTCTCCCTTCTTTGTTTCAGACAGTGTCTGATTTAAAACCAAAACAAACTAAAAAGAGAAACTCTTTTTATAACTCTTACATGTTTATAGTCCATGAAAAATAGGAGAAATCCTTGACTGTAAGTGGGAGATTTCTGTGACTGCCCAAGTTCCCCAAGTCACTGCACCTTGGTTCCATGCTCTTTTCATGCTGCATTATCTCTGTACTGTTCTAGCTCTTATTAAAAGATGTGATATTTCACTGCTTTCAGAGCAACAGCCTTACATCCCTCAGTAGTCGTACCATTCTTTCTTTCTTTCTACTCTTGATCTTACAGTACAGATTGATCCTGTATGAGATAAAAAATGCCTGTGTCTGTTCATCAGATTCTGTTGCTGTAGTCACAAAGCCAGGGCACAGAGCATGTAGATGGCCACCAACCACCACTTTTATCAGCAGCCATAGAATCAACCTGACTGCTGGGCTCAGAGAAAAATGGTGCAGAAACAGCTTTTATTTCCCATGCTCATATTTTTTGCATTTTCTCCATCTTCCTGACTGACTGAATGATACCTAATTTCGTAATTATTGCAAATTTTCCATCAGAAATCTGTAAACTCATGAATCCATGTTTCTAAAAATGTGCAAGTGTATGCTACATCTGTACCAAATATATTTATGTCTATTTGAACTCTGTACTCTCATTGTGCTCAGAAGTAGGCTACTCTCTCTCCTAAAAAGAGAAAGCTTTGGCAGAGTAAGAAGGGAAATATCACTGACGTGGTTTGGATAGTCCCATGGATTTCTATTTTGCTTAACAGTTACTTCCAAAGATTCTCAGATACCCAAAGCTATTTGTTAGGAGCAAATATTGTTAAGACCATCATGCTTAGGTCCTACTGTTGTGAAAATTGCCATGGGATCGTTACCTTTCGCCCAGGTGGTCCCCACTGATGGGCTGAAACGACCTTGATTTAGTGTCTCATCTGAATGCAGGCAGCTCTAACTGTGTGATGACATCCCCCAAACGCCCTGCTGCAGTGTCAGCATTGGACACAAGCCCGTGTCTCAGTCAGAGATGTGCATCCCTGACCTTCTAGTGCACAGGCAGTAGTGCTGCCAGCTGTGTTATGCTGACCGGCAAAGGGCTTGTTTTTTTGAAATCCCGAAGTAAAGAAATTGAACGAAACACAACACAGACTTCTTCTGTTGAAAAAATGTAACAATAAACCCCAGACAATCTTACCTTCAGTTTCCAAATTATTTTGTTTTCCGGATTTCTGGGAGTAATTTGCTTCATTAATGCAGTTCTGCAGCGTGATCTATCTAAATTTTATCCCAGAATGAGTTCTTCTAGCAGAATAAAAGCCTTTTGAAAAACCTGATGTATGTCACAGTCGCAGCTTTAAATAGAGCAATTCTGGTTCAGTGGCAGAGTGGTGGGGTCGAGGTCCATGGTCCGCATTTTCTAAGTGCTGTGTATGGATTTGCATGCACACAGCTTACATTAGCACTAACACAATTTGTGCATGTGGCCCCTGTGCAGTAGTTTGGGAATGTAGCCCTCAACAGAGAAGATATTTACAGCACTGAAGCTCATGTTGGGAAATATGAACAGCTGTGCTCCAAACAGAAAACACACATCTGAAGTAAGACAAGCATACTGAAAATTATGTCCTGGCAGTTAGCATTTTTATTTATAAACACTGCTAGGCAAAACTGAAAGGAAGTATCATTCTTTCAGGATTAATATGTTTTGCAGAGCTAATAGGAGAAAAAACCTGTCATCAGAAAAGATTTTTGCTGATTATAATTTTTTTTCTGCTGCAGTTCCTGTAGTGTTGGTACAAAAGAAATATAATTAATAGGTAAAAGCTATGTCACTCTGCTAATTATGTTTTACTAGCAGCGAGATGGCCTCTTTATACTTTTGAATATTCAGTTGAAGTCATTCCTCTAGAACACCTATTTGCATAGAGTTTTAGATTTTAATATTTTAAATTTTCAGTTCTAATACCTCAGCACCTGCTGAGCACCTGGGAAAGGGATTATCTATCATGCTGTTACAGGAAGCTTGTATTTACTTCATAATGTCTAGAGCTGACTGGTAGCTGAATCCACATCAAGTTAAGAGGACTTTGCAAAAAAGATATTTTAACTAGTGCCTCAGATTTCCCCCACTGTGCTTCCCTGGAATTGTTCTGCCTGTCTGTCACCCAGTCCCTGCAGGGACACCTGGAGGGCTGGAGGTGCAGTCTCACTGGTCCCATGTTCAGGGAGCAAAGGGCTTTTGCAGGATGTGTGATAGTTCTCTAACTAAAGGGGACCATGCTAAATACTTTGCCTTCACACACAGTTTTACATCTGGAGAGGTTTGGGGTCAGAAGGCTTTTTTTCAATAACACTAATATAGCAATGCAGTGCTGTTTGATATCAGGTATCAATCCCATTTTGCAGATTGGGAAAGTGAGACCTTGAGGTTGTCGTGTACCTGAGTCATAAAGCAGATCAGTAGCAGGCCAGACCACAGCTCAGGTTTCTTGAGTCCAAGACTCCAATCATTTATTTTACTATTCTTGCGGGGAAATGGGTTTGTATGTCCAAGGAATAATTTTTATTGCCAAAAGGAGAACTAACTGGTGGGTGGAAGACACAAAAAACAATTTAGAACTTAGACTTGATAAATACCACTTAATTAGTTTACGTAACGAATTTTGAAACTTGGCTATCTGTTAGACCTAAAGTTTTGGATGCTTCTTTAATATGAATATTTTATTTCTTAATGACATATTAGTTGGTCGGGGGAAATACATTATTTTCACTTGAGCTGGTTGGAAAAATATTCTTCCAATAATAATCATGGCGTTATAATTAAAAAAGAAAAATAGTGTGACTACTGAGGTAGAAAGTGGTGTTCTGCTGCCACACATGCTGTGTTAGTTCAGCTGACTGAAATCTGTGTGGAGGGATAGGTAGGTTCTGGCCCTGCCCTGGACAACACAGGTGTCACTCTCGTGCTCTGGACAGATTTTTTGGCTTTTTTTATATGCCTACATACCTTTGAAGCTGACATAATACTAGTAGGGTTGCAAAGTCAAGGTTCAGGAACTGGGAAATACCATAAATAAAATCACTTGTCCACTTTTGATTCAGGTGTCTTTGTTGTGTTAATGGCTGTGCATAATAGGAAAACTTCAGCCTCCTTCATTGGTCAGATTTTACCATCTCTGGTGGAAGGGTATAAAGGAGTTGCTAGGACTGCTGCCTTATTTGCTGAGGAAATTAAAAGGTGTGAAGGATTCAGGGCACTACAGGAGCAGAAGGCAAGGCTGTCATGGTTAAACATTAATGCTAGCTGCTACATTCTATTCTTGCCTCTGTTACAGAACTTCCATGTGATTCTGATCTAATCAAGCCATGTTTTTACTAATTGTGTGTTGTTTACTTTCTGAATGCTTAGTTTGAGACCCTTGGGTCTGATTTATGAAGCACTGATCTTTCACCGAGATAGCTCAAGTCAATGAAAATTATTTGAATATACAAATTACCAAAGACTACTAATTGCTCCAGTTTCTCTGTGTCAGTGACTGTATGCTTCTTAATTGAATTTATAACTTTCACTTAAATTTCTCAGACCCCTTCTGTTGAAGAGATCTAATACAACCTGTTCCCACCTGTCTTTAGAATGGTATTTGAGAAGTGAGGAGCTGCTCGAAGTACTGAATGCCATCCCAGGCAGAAATTAGTAAGTCTCAGAACTGGGTGTGAATAGTGCTCAATAAATGAGGCATGGGGACACATTGACTAATAACAAGAAAACAAAGGCATTGAGTAGCTGCTCATTATGTCAGTCAGTGCAGGCAGGGGGCCAGTGGAGAAAATAGTAGGTGGTCAGGTAATTAAAGATAGTATCATAATGCATGCACACAAGGTTGGCCAATTAGGGCTGCATAGCAACCCTAATTCTGACACTTCCCTAAGTTTTCAATGCTTGATTTTACACATTTAATGTTCCCTAGCATATTTTTGGTGTATTTACATATATACGCTCCCCCATTGCCTCCTTCATTGCCAAACTGTTAATTAGGTGGAACTACTGAGAAATGCAGTTGGATAAACAGGGGTTTGCAGTGAACCTTGGATATCATGCTGCAGAGCAGGAAACTTCAGGCTGTCAGAGCTTTGAAGGGTTTACATCATGGTGATGAATTTGTTTTCTTTCCTTAATTATTTTTACAAAGTTTGTTATGTTTTCAGTGCAGTCTCTTTTCTTACTCACTGTGTTATTTGTAATTCTTCTTCCTGACTGATGGTGTGGATGAAACATCTTTTAATGAGAATTGTGTTTCTAAGACTCTGCTCCCTTGGGTGTGAGCAGTCTTTAGCTATGGCCCTCATTTAAAACAATAATTTTATTTCACCAATTTCTCCTTTTAGAAACTTGTTATTCTGCAGCTAGATACTTTGGTTCTAAAGTGCAGCTTTCCACTTGGAATTGACTGCCTGTGTGATTTGGAACTTTTCAGAATATCAGTGAAGAACAATAAACATAAAAGTGGAAAAACTGAGAGACTGGGAAAGGAGAATGAGGGACAGGAAAGTATATAAGTTCTATTGAGCCTTTTTGTCTTGTGCACGCAAATAAATTACTTCAATATTTTAGTGATGCTGCTCTTCTCAGCTGTGCCACTGCTATTGCGCTGTAAGTGGTCTACTTGAAGTAGAACTCCAATATTCTACTCTAGTATTCTGAAATTTGCCCTCACCTGAATACCAATATGGCCAAGGATTGAGGAAGGACCTTGTTCTCTTTGCTTCCTGGCTGAAGTGAGATGACTGGATGTCTCAATTGCTGTTGTCAGACACCACTCCCCTTCACCTGCCTGACAGAACAGAGGGGCAAAAGGGGGGATTTTGGATGAGTTAGAGCCACCTTTGCCAGCATGCGTTCCCCTGCGGCAGCACATGTCCAGTTTCTTTCCCTTTTCTAAGATTTTATCTGAAATAAAAAACTGTCATCATGGTAACAAGAAATCATGAATGGAGGTATCTACATTATGTGTCAAGCCATGCAGACGTCATCTTTAAAGCACTATTTGTACTTTTTCCAGAACCAGTTCTTGGACTTCTAGTCAAATATGCTATAATTAAACATTGATTAATAGGAATGAAGGGCCTTTTTCTTTCTTCTCTAAGGAAATGGATTTTTGTAGGGTAATGGAACAAAAGAAGCATACTATAACTTTGGTTTTATGTCAGAAAATAAGGTGCTAGAGACCTTTTACTTGCACTTAGTAGTTAATATTTGTTTTAGTTTTCCATTGGTATTGTCTTTAGTTGTATCTTTTGACTGTTTAGCATTCAGCAGTTCTAAGACTGTGAAAGCCTTTCACAAAACACCTGAAGTTGTAGTGAAAATAGATGGCTAACTCTGAAATTATATTGACTCTTTTATTGCAGATTTCATATAAATTTTACCAGACTTTTACAAAGCTTTCTATTCTTATAAACCTCTCTCTTTTAGAAACTGTATGGAAATCGTGGCAATGAATTATGTTATAGCATAGCCTCATATTGTCAAGTCTTTCGGAATATTTTTTTTAAGACAGGTTAGTACATGCTCTGCCAGTCTTGCCATGTATGTAAACTGCAGAAGTTTTTCATAACCTTTGTTATTTTGAGCTCCACATCTGAATTTTGTGACCCATTTTTTCACGTTTCTAGTTAAGACCTTCTGGAGTCCCTATTTCCTTTCACCCTGTTCATGTGAATTAAAATCAGAAACACAGAGAGTATAGATAGATGATAACAAAGAAGGGTGACAGGTCAAGGTAAAGGACATGCAAAGCCCAGTACTTATCCCGAACTCATCATATCATCTGCTGCTACATTTGGGCTTCTTCAAGAAGCTGTTCTTGAAGTGTCCAAATGCTTTCACCTTACATTGTTTAAAACTTGCTGTCTCAGATAGACTAGTAGCATTTAAGTGCTTATACAGATAGAAATGACCTCTGTGAGATTTTTCCTTCTCTCTGATACTTGCTTAACAAAACACTTCAGTTCATGCTTAGCCCCAGATATATTTAACAGGGGCCTCATCCAAAACCAGATAAAGACATCGATTTTTCATGTGTTTTGGAGTGGATCCCAAAGCATTTAAGCACATGCTAAATTCTGTATTGGCTGAATTACCTCCAATTTATAATAGATAAAATTTTAAAGGGAGACAGTCAATGCATGTACACTGAAGGCAGTGAAGCTGGGAGGCATTTATGCTGCATGAGGATTCCCTGAATTCGATTTCTTTTTTTTTTTTTTTTTTTTTTTTTTAAACAATTTGCTTCTACCACAGAAACCCATGATTTTGGTTGATTTCCTGCTGTATTTGTCATCCACAGTAAGCTTCCTTCTTGCCAATAGCAGCTCAGGATGCTCACGGAAGTATTTCTAACATGGTCCTACTCTCTGATGGTTTCAGAAAGTGACATCATTTGAAAATATACTCTACAGGTGACATAGTATTTAATTTATTTTAACCTTCAAATCCTTTCCTTGTTCTAAGTGTTGTGCTGTTAATTCCTGCCTTTTATGATTTAGTCTATATGACTTTTACTAACATTCCATCTCAGAAACTTGCTGTTCTTTCTGAACCCCCTTGTAAAACATGGGTTTAATCTTTCAAAATGAACCTGGGTATGTGTGGTATTTACAAATTTTGGTTCCTGGGTTATTTTCCCAGAACATGGGCATGATACATAATTGTAAATTTAACAAAAAAACAGTAAAACAAATCAACCAAACTAAATAGTAGAAGTTGATTTGTATGAACTGCTATCCCTCATTCTTCATTGTTTTGGTGCAATTTGGTGTAATTATCTACACTGTGGAGGCAAAGAAGATGATACTATTTGGGGTGTGGCACTATGACACTTTGCCAGTCTTGTGTAGTGTTTGCATAGAGCTTGCTGAGATTTTGTCCCAAAACTATGATTTCAGCTCTCAGTAGTCTTGCATTTAAAAGCAACTGACTGAGATCAGCTCCTGTGGACCTGAATCTTCCTCTTCAACTTTCTGTACAGACACAGCTTAATACATAGAAGGTTGCAGTTCATTTGTTCTTCCTTAGCAGAAAATTTTTACTCACCTTTTCTATTTTTGTTTGACTTACGTTAGATGCCCTGATTCATTTTCTTTGTAATAGCAACAAATGGTATAAAAAAACGTAAGTGGTTCTAGTAGGTGCACATATGGCACTACACATACTCCACAGTAAAACCTTGAAATGTTCCTTTTATAGACATCCTTGCTTCCTTGTCTGTGGAAAGATTTATAACCAGCTCTGTTTTCTGTCTTTCTCAATGCCATGCTTTCCCACTTTAGGAATCAATCTGTTAGATGAAGCAGTAGCAAATCAGTTTTTGAGATCCAGAAAAAATATGTCTAGCCTTACACCTTTTTCTTTGCTGAACAGTGAGAGAATTTCAAGCAAGTTTTTTTTACATGTGGTCTTCCTTTTTAAAAAAAAAAAAAAAAAAAAGAAAAGCACTCATGACTGACCTTTCCTGTGAACATAGCTCAGTTGGGGTTGATCATTTTATATGCCTGTGCGTTTGGAGACTCTGGAGTCCATCTAGTGCAACCTTCGTCCCCAGAGCAGAGTCAGCTAGAACAGACTGCTCAAGGCTCTCTCCAGTTGCCTTTGAGTATCTCCATGAATGGCAACTCCACAGCATCTCTGGGCAACCTGATCCAGCTACCCTCACAATAGAAAAATTTGTTTTGTGTTTGAATGGAATTGCCTGTATTTCTGTTCATGGCCATCGTACCTTTTCATGTCACTGGGTACCACCGAGAAGAATTTTGTTCCACCTTCGTAACTTTCACCCATCCTAGTCAGGTATTGATACCAGATCTTTGAACAGGACAAAGTCTTTGTCTTGCCATTAGATGCTGTCAATTCAGATTTGCTCCCCTGAGCCAGGATCCACAAGGTATATTTTTCTGTCTTTTAGACTGTGGCTCTGTATGGGCTCTGTGGTCCATGCCTACCTTCTGCCTTGCTAAACCTCTGTTCCCATTTCTTCCTCCCTGCATCTATCTGTGGATTCTCCCCATAGGAGAGAGCAAATGTTACACAGCACAAATAAAACTGCATAAAAATGAATGTTACCTCAAACTGCAATATTTTGGGATCTTATTGAATGTAAGCAGTAGCTCACTCCAGGAATAAAATTGATTGTGAGAGACCTATTCAGAAGGAAGTGCTACTCAAGGTGATACTATTAGGCTTACAGTCCAAGGGAGTGTGAGTTATATGCCATTTGTTATGCATTTGCTCCAAGACTACAAAAACTTATGTTTCTTTGATAACTTACGGGTTTTTTGATAACTTGATATCAGAAGTAACCCTGATGGCAACTCCACTAGAAGTGGATTTGGCTGCCAAAGTTCAGACTCCTAAATTTGAATACGAGCCCACAGACACGCTCAGTATTTTCCAGTCCATGCTGTTTGTTGCTTTTCATGGGGATTGTTTCATTACACTCCTCATTACCCTTCATCTGTACTCTTGCATATCCCTTTAAACAATACCACCTATTTATAATAAAGGTCCTTTAATAAAAGTCCATCTTGGTTTGAAGGATATCTGTGTTTGTAACTGTTTCTCCTGTATCATGCTTTTGGTGAACAGAATTGGTATTTTTGTGCTCAGCAACAAGGACAAAAGTTAGAAGTGCAGTTATAAACCAGAAGCAGTGTTTTTCTTCAGCACAGCAGGTTTTCAGCAGAAACTTCTGCTGTCTCTTACCTTCCTGTTAGATCTCTCTGTAGTGGTTTACCATTCAGAGCACAGGTTTCTTATTTCTGCCACTGGCATAAATAGCTTACCCAGGATTTCAGGTTTATGTTAGTATTAAAGGAGAATGAAGTCCTTTGTTCCTTTTCCTTTGTGTGCATTAGCAGACTCACACAAAGTTGGGTGTAGGTTTTGGATTTTTTTCTTTTTTTGAACAACAGTGATAGAAATTCTGGGCATATGAGTAATCCTGCTGAAGCAATAAGTAAATAAATAAAATAGTGGTTCAAAGGTTGCATCTTAGAGAAAATCTCAGCATCATTGTGCAGAATAGAGTGACCTTGTGCTATTACATGTCATATTTACAAGTGTGAAGTCAAAGATAGCACACACAAAAAAATTGGGACTCTGATTCTCACATCCCACTACCAATAATTGAAGCACATCAGCATTTGCAGTCTGTCTTTGTCAAGCCTGTATTGTGTTTTGCCTGAGAACCTTTTCTTCCCACCGTAGCAGAGCCCTCGCTGTGGAGCTGTGTGCGTGTGGTTCCCTTTCCAGTGAGCTCCGTGTGATTGGGGTGTTTGCTTCCCATACAGGAAACGCTGCAGACAGACTGATCTGTCAGAGAGAGTCGTTCAGTACTTGAACTGCTTTGCAAATGCTGAGGCCAGTCTGTAGTTCTCTGAACAAGTTCAGCTGTAGTGATGAATGTGGAAATCTACTGCAGCAGAATCTCTACATGTGCATTTCCACAGGTGATGGGTTTTGTTTGATCATAAACTGAATGTCAGTGATTCACAATACCTCTGTGATGCAGGGGGCATCAGAGATTCCACACAATACACTTGTGTTGTATCAAGGTTTATTGCCATTGGGGCCCATATCTGTTTGTACAAGTGACACAGTTGCTTGGTTAGCATGTGAACTTGCAAGAGCTTGGAACCAAGCAACACGTGAAATGCAAATCTAGTCTGTTTTTTCTAGGCCAGCAGGCTCATTCACCTAGCAGTGGCTTTAAAACATTCATAATTACATTTTTATTGACTGCATTATCAAAGTTGGTAGCCACAAAATAGCATTTCCCTACCATAGGACATGGATGCTGCCTCTGCAGTAAATAAATACGTTTGCCTTCACAGGAGAGTCCCACCAAGGAGCTTCAGAGCACAGCAGGCTTAGGCTCTGTATTCAGAAACTTTCTGTAGAATGTTCCTTTAGGGCTTCATTGCCCTTGAGTAATTTGTGGCATCTGATTCATTTTCCACTGGCAGCTATATATGAAGATGATGCTAACAATATGGAAAAGATTCTGGAAAAGTGTCAGCGAAGAGCTGATGAGAAACATGTGAAAATGCACACCCTCAGACTGGCTTTAAAAACAACATTTTTTTGCACAGATATTCTTATTCTTTAAATATGCATTAAACGCTACAGTCAGTGTAGTCATATCACTTGTGATATGTACATTAAGCAGCTTTTTTAAAAGTAACTCATACAAAATATTATTTATTTAAGTGACCTTGAAAGCAGGGTCTAATTGCTTATCATTTGACAGAGCTTACAACAGAAAAGAATTTGACATCCTTACAATGAGTGGTACTTTATTCCACAATTACTCCTATTCTTTCTACTGAAAAAAAAAAAAAAGGCTGACAAGTCTAGAGATATCATAAACTAAGATGAAGTACAGTTTTTGCTCAAAGACAGCTTCATATCTACTGTTGTCAAGAAGCAGGGGTTTGCTAGGAATGCTTTGGGTAACATTTGATTAGATCTATGGGAAAGAAAGGTTGACTGCAATTCTTCTGTTGCATTTAAGCAGAATTTCAGCATAAATCTTAAAAGGCAATGGACTAATGAATACCTGCATTTCAGTTTCATTTTGCTGTAGCTTGAAAATCAGAAGCGTGTGACACTGTTTTAAAACAACTGTTAATAATTAGAAAAATATTCTTGACTTTCTAAAATGTTGGAAGTTGTTATTGCTGCTACTACCTTATAGATAATCTGTTATCACTTTACTGATTTCTCTCTCTGGGGATTATGGTTTGTCAAATTGCAGGTTGCTTTACAAGCACTTGAGTTCCACACATACACATCTGGCCAGCTACCTTTTTGCCGAAGGATGCCTGGATAGCTACTTTTCCATGTAGGGTGGAGCACAGTGCTGAGCTAGAGATGGTTACTGTGCAGCACAGAGCATCACATGCTTTCTTTAGTGTCATCCAAGAAAGCTAAGTTGGGAAGTGCTGTGTGTACATCAGCCTACTAAAATTCAGAGAATCACAGAAAACAGGACGAGAAAGGACTTTGGGAGTTAGCGAGTTTGTAAATTGTGCCCCTGGCAAGATCATTTATAACTATGTTTTCATAGGGAAAGCAGCTTCAAGTCTAACCCAAATCTATCTTGCTACCACCCTGCTCTTGTAGAACAGACATGGAGAATCCTTTGCATCATGTTTTACATATTTGGAAACATTTATCACATTTCTTCCATTTTCTCTTCACTGCACTAACCCAGTTCTTCCATTGCTGGTTAAGTTTTCTAGGGCATGGATTATTCTTTTTGCTTTTTCTGGCCTTTCAGCAGCTGATCCAAATCTGTGCCCAGACTGAATTTACTATCAATGCTGCTGAACATAGTGAAAAGATAATTTCAAAACCCTTTATGTATGTCTCAGGATTATGTTTGCTTTTTCAGTCACTAAAACCTGTATTGATGATTTTGGTGCCACTGAGCACACACTTGTGACTTGTAGCTCAGTAGATGGCTGCCATTGTCAGTGAAGGCTGCCCCACTTTAGAAAGTTAATTCATCAATTAAATTAGCTAAACATTTATATTGCTGACATCTGGCCAGCAGAACGGATGTATCTTTGTTGGAATAGAGATCCATACAAATCAAAGGTCATGCTCAGAATAAGATTATAGCATCATAATCTCATTACTTGAATTGGGAGGGGGATGTTGAGATTAAAAAGAGACAGAAATAGAATGCAATATACACCAAAACTGGTATTTGTTACAGAGCAAATGCAAAAGGAAGAAATTAGAGGAGACATGCCTGATTTGAACTTCAAAACAGTGAAAATAGCATTTCATTTCTATTTTTATTTCAAAACACATCTGAGAAACGGAATAATGTAGATGGAGACAAAAAGAGACTTCTAAGTGCTTTTCTTTTCAAAATTTGTCTGACTGAGAGATGGATGGCAGGGGATTCTATGCCCCAAACAGCACTTATAAGTGCTTTTGCTTTTTCAATACCGTCCTTCAACTGAGAAAGGGAGAGAAAGAAGCAGACAAGGTGCCCTGACACATCACTTCTAAGTGATTTCTGTCCCAAAAGTATTCAAAAGAGTGATAGAAGATTTTTTTGTCTGTTGGATATTTATTTTGTTATGTGAGTTGGTAGAAATGAAGTGTGAAGATGAAGGGAAGATCTCGTGAAATTTTATTTCCCAGGGTCAGGAAAACAGAAGTCAGGTTTTCTCCTCTGGTTCTTTTTTAATTTTTTTAATTTTTTTTTTAAATTTTTTTAATGTATTGTTTTCTCCTGATTTGATAGTGATGCAGTGAGACTTCTTTTGAGGAGGTAAGGTAAAAGTAAGATGGAATTATTTCCTTCATGTTCTGCAATGGTAGTGGCAGTGAAAAAGATACAAGGGGGACGGGGGTTATTTTCAGTATAGATCAAAACTCTGTGAGTTTGTGATTAAAGCAAAAATAATCCAATAATCTAAGAAAAAGAACAGCTCACCTGAAGTATTTTGCCACATCAGAACCTTAAACTGACATGATCACCCAAATGTGTTGTGCAGAGACAGAGCCTCCTTAGAGCTGAACTCAAACCTGAACTTCACGTAGAAAATCTCCCCAACCCTGAAGAACATGTTTCTTTATCTATTCGTTTAGAAATGGTTGTTTGCACTGTTGTATAAGGTGACCTGACCTTCCACCTCCTCCAAAGTGCAGCCACTGTTGTCATACAGTGCAATTACACTGTAGTCTGTACCTGTTCAAACCCACAAATCATTCCTTCATGAATCTGGAGAAAAATTTGTAACTCTTGCCAGCCCTTTTACCTCATGTTCAGGCAAGAAAATGTTGGCATCACTATGGAATAGAGGCATTGCATGTATATTACTAGGCCAGGCATTCCAGCCGGTCGTCACTAATTGGTTCCCCTACCTGAAATCTTCAGAAATTAAGCTTCTGTTGAGCTGTTCAAGTTTCCAGGTGGAGCTGAACCATTCTTCAGCTGCAGCCAGGATTAGGAGTAGTTGATTTCCCACCTTTGCTTCTTCCTTCAAGGCAGTTGAAGATTTAGCTCTGTGTTCCTGTATAAGAATACAAAGCCCTCGAATGTGGGCTGTGAATTCCCCTGTAAGGGGAATAGCCAATGAGCTGTCACTGGAGAACCACAGAACACTTCATGGTGAGGAAGACACACAGGCTGTTATAAGGTGGGAGTAGTAAAAACAATGAAATAAGGAAGCATGCCCTAAAGGTGTGTGTACATAAGTTTCTGTGTTGAGCAGGGAAGTTCTGATGTCCACATTAAAAATGCAGCAAGACTGAAATTCAGGTTGACATATTTACAGATACAACCATGTTTTCCTTTGACACCAAGGTAAAACTAGATGTCTCTTTTATCATGTGATATGGTAAGGAATCTACCTTGCACCTTGAGTACTTTTGTAAGACTTGGAAATGCCTATGGGACTGTGTTCCTGAGCTCAGCAGGTCTCCTGTGTTTACATATATCAGGAGTTACACTTCAGACAGTGCCCTGAGTACAAATCAGTATCTCCATCAGAGGGGTCAGAATAGTCATTATCTTTTCAACCAAAAAAAACTCCCAACCCTCCGAGGAAAGTAATATCGGAAGGCCTTTAAAGCAAAACTAACAAATTAAATATTCACCACAATCAAAAGATTTTTCATTTAAGAATTTTAAAGATTCTGAAGAAAATGAAACATCTCAGCATGACAGGGAAGTTTATCATGCAAGTGAGCTGATAATGTGGTAAGAAATAAAAACAAAGGACAAATAGTCCATTCTTACTTAGTGTCAGGAAGGCAGAAATAAGATCCAAAAGGACCTCTGACAGCCCTTCTCTGATCTCATCTGCTTGATTCAATTTTTTACAACAGTGGACATCAGTGGGATGGAGGTTTTGGATTGGTGTCAGAGGAAGATCCTAACATAGGCATCACGTGCAACTTCAGCTACCAAAGAAATAGGAAAAAAGAGGGAGACCCCTTGCAAGTCTAAACCTGAATGTATGCTAAGTGGCAGTGGTAAGGGTTTGCATTTTTTGATTTGCCACCTAAAGATTACCTACATTTCTTTTCGGATTTGGCCTTAGGTAGATCAGCATTTGTGAGATGATGAGGCAATGCTCATGAGATCAAGAAGGCATCTACAAGGCTCATCTTGGCATTCAAGTGCAAGCCAAAATGTTAGCTTGTTCGTGCCTGACATTTGTTATTCTCCATTCTTTGAAACAAAACAAAACCCAAAACAGCAAATAAAAGCACAAAACCAAACCAACAAAAACAACACCCCCCAAATAAACCCCAAACCACAACACAAAATTAAACCCACAAATGAAAAACAAACAACAAAACACCCCCCAAAACGCCAGAAAGAACAGCTGCTAACAAAGGTCCTGAAATATTTAGCCAGTAGTCTAATGTTTGCATGCTGAATACAAGCCAAAGAGCTCATGCCTGTGGAACAGTATTAAATACCTGACTGTAGCTTTAATAGTGAGGGTGATTGGAGGGATAACCATCTCTATTTGGCATGGCATGCTACAGAAATTTATTGTTATGTTTTATGTATTTCTCATTGTGGAGCTCCTGTTCCAAAGTATGTAGCTAAGCCTAGTCAGGGAGCAAATCCCAAGTCAAATTGTCTCATGCATAAAGAAAGACAGTTTGGAAGGCAGGAGTCATTAGAGGGAAAGGATTTTTCATTTTAGTTATGCAACTTAATTTCTTTTCACTGTCTTCCCTCCTTTGCCTCTCTAAAATATTGATAGAGGTTATAATTTCTGACAGTGCTGTTGATTGTAGCATGTAGGTAGTATCCAACAGCTGAAACAGACAGTCTAATATTGTGGTGGGGCCTATCACATCATGACAAGATTGGAAGGTGCAGCTGAAAGAGTTTATTTTGGTATAAATGAGAATTTTAAGTCTGAACAGTCCTGAAATTAGAGCAAGTTCAGATCTGCACACAGATGTCACAGCTCTCATACAGGTTCTGAATTTCAGCAATGACAGTTCAGGTGGGGGATACTGAGTAGAGACACAGATGAGAGGGAAACCCTTCTTTGGCCGTACAGCAGAGTACCGGACAAGCACATGGATTTTAATCCTGCCAGAAGATGGTTTTGTCTAACATTGCTTCCCAGCAAATCCTGTTTCGGAGTGCTTTCCATCTCTGGCCTTAGTGATGACCACCGTCAGACACCTGTGGTATCACTGCTGATGGCAGATTGATCACACATGCAGGACAGAGAAACAGCCTTACAAACCTGTGATCATTGTCCTTAAGTAGAGTATGGTTTAGGCATTAAATTTGACTCAAGGATTTTAGAACCATGGAGTGCTTTCCCTTTAACAAAGGTTTCAGAGTATTTCAAAAGTAGGGAAAATTTTTTGTGCGTGCCTATACTTTGTTGTTTTTTTCTTTTCATAAACCTTTTTTTTCAAAAACAGTTGTTTTGGTTTTTTTTTTTTCTTGAAGTTTTTCCTGCTGCTGGTAGTGTTCAAAATAGCTGTGCTATATGGAATCAAAACTGTTCTGGCATTAAAATAAAGCACAGCATCAAATGCTCTGTTTCAACAATAAATTGGGAAATAAATTAATAACTTCAGAATATAATTATATTATTGGATAGGCAGGACTCTGGAATTAATTTGTGAGGTGCATTGGTTATCTCCACAGTTAATTACATTTTGATTTGAAATGTGTTTATGTGGAAGTAAACAGCAACGTGTTTAATAGTCACTGTATCTGGGTCACCCAAATAGAATTTAATCCACCCCATGTCAAATGGTTTGTGGGCAGAAGGGTGTCCTGGGAATATCAAGGCTCAGCAAGATAACAGCCACGCTCTTTACATTTAACTTCTTAATCAACAGGTAAGAAGAAGAAATGGCTTGTGTCTGGTCAGCTATCCATGAGCAGCAGCCAGATGCTTTGCCCTTTCCAAATGTACTCTGAAGAAGAATGAAACTGTGCTACTTGTTTTGCCCATTAGATAGCATTATCTCTGTGGAATGCCAATTCATATCTCCTTGTGCCGTGTGTGGTTCTCACATATGGGATTTTAATAACCTTCACGCTGTGCTATGAATTCGTAAGCAGGGCTGATAGAGGAAAAGCACCACAGGACTTTATTTTTTAATTATTGCTCTTTTGAAAAACAGGGTCTGCAGGATTTTTGCAAGGGTCTTGTGACAGAACCAGCAATTGTTTTGCTGCTGCAGTGGGGTTATTCCAAGGGAAGGGGATAAATACAATATTTTCTTATGATACAGTTTTTCAGAATCCTGCATTTCGTAGCCACAATAATTCTGTTGTGTTATAGTTGGAGCTTTGCAGGTCTGATTGTATGGGAGTTTTTCCCATTTTTCTGGAATGTGCTGTGCCTTTGATTTTTGCAACATACCTCTTCTCCTCCTTCCTCTCCTCTGTCTCAGCCTGTGAAACCACAATTTTGTGCTCAGTGGACACTAGCACATGGTGGCAATCTTGATTTCTTTTCTGGAAAAGAGGTATTCCTTCTGGTTCAATGGGGTTTGTTCTTTCTTTTCATCCCCTGTCTAGCCCCAGAGTCCATTAAAGCTGTGCTTCTACATCTTGGCCATGTTCAGCACTGGTGAAGGCACCGTTTAGTAGAAATAAAAAGAATAACAACAACTCACAGTGTTGGTCTCCAGGCGTGATTTATCACCTTGTATTCACTGCTAACAACCTTAGAAAGAAGACCTGTGAGGAGGATTCAACTGAAATGCACAATGTCTACAAATATCGTATGAAGGAATGAGCTTGCACTGTTTGATACAGCCATTTTAGCAGTCCTGGAGGTGGTTCACACATGCCAGGAGGGAAATTTCACTGTGTTGCCTGCCCATACCCTGTGCCACACTGTCTCTCTGGAATGAGCCTGTGGTTGTGATCTCAGGTAATTCTGGATTCCAGTCTTGTAACCATGCCTAATAATATTTTATCTGGAATAAGATTTATTAGGTGTAGGTTCTGTGCAGAATTATCATATGACATGCAGATCAAATCTTATCACCCTATTTTCATTTTAGGAATGTTTATCTCTTCTGCTGTATTTTGTATGGTTTTGAGCGTGGCGGGCAGTAGAAAGAACCAAGAACAGAAAAGAAAAAAGAGAATAATTTTTCACTAATTATTCAATTTTCAGTATTTGTTGTGGGTTTGGGTTCTTTCATATTTTGGGAGTCCCCACCATGTTGAATAGCCCTCACTATTAAAAATGTGTGCTGTCATTTTCTTTAAAATTCATCTAACTTCCCCTTAATTCTCAAATTGATAGAATTATTGAAAAAATATTTTGGAAATAACCTCTGGATACCATCTTGCCCAGTATCATCTATAAACAGGACTAAAAGATTAGTCCTGGTCTGTACCTCTTCAAGCTTTGAAAATCTTTAGGGATAGGGACCACAGAATCTTTTGGGCACCCATTCCAAAGCTTAATTGCTCTCTGTTACAAAGGTACATTCCTTATAAAAGGAGACCTTTTTTAATGGGGTACGTATAGTCCATCACTCTTTTCCTCAGCTCATCTGCTTTGGTCTTTTTTAGCCAGAAGAAGACTGTGAATGTCTGACACCCTGTGTGATGGGGTAGCTGAACGTGCACACACACTTCTTCATACTTCATCTATAATTCTGCAGTCGTATGACTCAGAGAGAGGGGATGCCAAAACTTTCACATTTGCTTTGTAAATATTTTCTTAGAATTAAATTAATACATCATCTAAAGGCTCCATCTCTCTTGCTGCTTTTTGTTAATATATGCATACATATATACACTTTTTAAAAAGTCACGAAGCAGACAAGAAAACGTAGAATTAACGTGACTATGGAAAAGTTTTCCAATATATGCTGTCTATAGAAATGAAGAAATGTTATTTCTGTGCAAGCCAAGATTCATTATTGTCCTCTTGGCTTTTCCCTCAGGATAAACCTGGGCATTTCCTTAGGACTGTTATTTTATATTATTTTACTTCAGTGGCCTTTTTTTAAACTTAGCTTCATACTGTAGTCCCTCAGACCTCTGTGGTGGAAAGGTGAAACTTATCCTTTCCAGTTCCCAACGTGTGGTTGTGAGCTGTTAATAGGCAGAGGTGCAACAGAGCCTGCAGCATGGAGCAGCCTTGTTCCAGAAGGGGGAGGAAAGGAGAGGCACAGCCTG
This sequence comes from Scytalopus superciliaris, assembly GCA_013400415.1. Classification (NCBI taxonomy): domain Eukaryota; kingdom Metazoa; phylum Chordata; class Aves; order Passeriformes; family Rhinocryptidae; genus Scytalopus; species Scytalopus superciliaris. The sequence goes on along the minus strand of VXBX01007997.1, from coordinate 1,130,595 downwards.
TTTGCTGTAGAAGGCAGTTATCGGTCTTCCCTTATCTCTTCCCTTTCTAAGCCACTAGCTGAGGTGCATTTTGCCATATTCACAGTGCCACCAAACCACAGCTGTCAGCAGGCAGATGCTATCAGAGGGCACCAATTTTCCCTCCCTTATTGCTGTCCCCAAGAACCTGTTTTGTCAGAATCATAGTACTCATTGCTGTATCAGTGTGAGTTACAGAGCTGCTGATGAGTTTAGGTGTTGACCTTTAAGATTGCTTTTCAAGTTTCAAAGATCCTGCTGTCATTACAGTCCTTGAAAACATAGGAAGCACAAACTACATTAAAGTCAACAGTTTAAAACAAAACAAAATAAAAAAACCCTACACAAACTCTGTGCACTCTCAGGCTGGGTAGAAATGCTAGAACCTGGTTTAACCCATTTGATGCCAGCAAGAAACAGGAAGATAACATGACCTCCTTGGGTTCCATCCCAGGAACAGACTTGGGGTAGGAAATAGTTTCAGTAGTAACCAGGAAAGTCCCTACAGCACAGAACATCAGTATTGTGTGCTCACAAAATAACCTGCAATCTTTTCACAGGTTGAAGCATAATCACAGCTGAAAGGCCTCTGCTGCAGCCCAGGCAATGGAGCAGCACCATGATCTTGTAATACCACAGAGTATTTCTTTGAGCTGCTTCATTTTGTGGTCCCATGTCTAAATTTATTCTTCAGTGTGAAGTACGTGCTGTTAAGCCTTAACCTGTGCAGAATCTCACCCAGGCTTCATATGTCACATAAGACGCTTACTTGCTGTTTTTCTTGGTGCTGTCCTGAGTGTTTACAGGTAGAAAACTTGCCCATATAGGAACTGCAAATCCAAATTTCTCTTCCCAAAATTCAGACATTAGGTGAAGTCTCCATGAAGTCTCTGGTGATGCCAGTGAGAGTTGTGCTTGTAACTGTAGTGGAGGCAGTGGATGTGCCATAATTTCCCTAGGAAGTCAGGTATATTACAATGTATGAAGGACTAAAAATTAATTTCTCTCTTAAACATTTAAATTATAGGTAGAAGAGATGTATGATCATTTTGGAGGTAGTGTTTATATCTTACAACTATGTCATTGTCAGGCCAGACTATATAGTGCAGAAAAGTTGAAATTGATAGGGTTTATTGTTTCTGTATTTTAGTAAGATTGTGTTTTACAATTGTTTCTAGCATGTTTCACCTCATAACTTATCCCCTCATTTATTTGTGTGTGTTATTCAGCACCTCAGGCCTTGGTCTAGTTCTGAGCTCTGGGATGACTTGCACAAGACCCTGTTGACTCCTGTAAGACTTGGCAGAGGCCACTGTGCTCAGGGACTTTTCTTCAGCAAAGGTTTTGAAGTGGGGGGGAAATGGGGCTGGTGTGGGATGTGGCAGTAGCAGAAGCTGCACTGTCAAGCTCCGTGAGTACGGAGAATAGATAGTGAATGATCTTCGAATTATTTACAAATCATTTAACCCCGTAGTTTCCGCTTGAGGGTGCTTACTGAGTTATTGCAGGTATTGTTAGTCCATGATACAAACCAGTGTCTGCATGAAATTTGCACTCATTAAAATATGGTTAGTGGACACATGCACTGAGGGTATGATGTAAAAGCAATCAGAAGGGAGTATATGTACAGCAATTTTTTCCTTTTGAAGCAGACCTTTAACTTCAAAGTTTTAAAATATGCAGCTATACTTCAACAGCTTTCATTAATGACTTAAAATGCCGTAAAATAAATTTCCCTAATTATTTAAGCAGAACTCTCCAATCCAGTTTAAATTTCTGTCCTAGTGCCCAGTGTCATAGTGTTTGAAATTTCAGATAGCTGGAAAAATGATGATTTAACCTTGTATCTTTCTGCAACAAAAATGATTTTATGATCTTAAAACAAAAGGTAATTAAAACAATTCAATTTTTGGACTAGGACCTTATAAGTGAGGATTTAACCTAAAATAACATTTTTACAGACAATTTTAAACGTTTATACAGCTGACAGTCATAAAGTGGTACAGCAAATATTCCCAAGATACCAGTGAGGGGAAAATAAATGAATGTGTCCAGAAGCAAGTATGTATTCTCTTTTAGATAAGGCATCCTGCAATTAAAAACACCGGACTTAGCTTCTTAAGGCTTATTTTGTCAAATGAAAAATGCCACTGGTTTTAATGCTATTGTAGTAAACTTATTGTTATTCCTGGCATGGATATTATTTTTTTTTTAATTTCAGAAAAATGGATAATTAGCATTTTAGCTTATCACTTTCCTTCCATGCATACAAATAATTTGGCAGATAGACCACCAAGAGAGACAAAATTAAATAATAGGTCTAGACAGCATGGAACTGAAATAAATTAGAGGTTAAGCTTCCAGCCTGTTAGGTGGATTTTCATGGGAAAAAAAAGAGGAGGGGGAATACAAGGTAGTTTTTCTGACAGTTTTTGCTGCTTACCTTGGCATTTCCCCATATCAAATCCCAAATAAATTGACCTGAAGTAAGACATGAACTTCATATTAGAAATCCCCTAATTTATTTGTGAGTTTGATTTTTTCCAAATGTATTTGGATTAGAGGCCTAACAGGCATTCCTGCATCTGCGATTCAGCCAAATAAGTTCCTCAATAATGGTCCATGATTAATGGTGAGTGCTGGTAATAGGAGGTTATTAGAGAAAGCAAACTTGGAACAAATCTGCTGTATACATTATATACTTTACTGCCATCTGTGGGTATTTATAATAAATACAAATTAGAGTCAGTGGTTACAGTAATCCATGTTTTGCATACATGACAGAGAATTCCTTAGACATAGTCTTATAGTAGGCAACTTCATAGTGAGAATTCTCATTAGTTTTTTTTCACAGATAGTTATTATTACTTGCAAAGAAAAAACAGTTTCTATGGAGAGAGGCATTTTGGCCTTGGTTGCTTTCAAGGATGTCATTCTGAAGTCCACTCTGTAAGGAGGGATTATGTGTTACATGTTACCTGTGCTCTGCTGCCACACATATTATTGGATGTGAGAAATTGTTTTTGTCCTTTAATACTGAGGTTCATTCACTATTCAGCCCATGTGCTAACAGGACGTTCTTCCCTTTTATGTCTCCTTGAGTTGTAAGTGACATTTTACCTTCTTGTGTTTTGTATTGTTTGCCAAGCAAATATGCCTGTATAGAGAAGAAACTATTTTTATCTTCCTCATTACTAAATACAAAAACCTGAAAAGAAATACAATATAAACAGAGAATTGCAGAAGATAAAGTAAAGCTAAACATTATGATACTGATAACTTGGTGAATCAAGTGATGTGTGTTGCTGGTAGTAAATACACTCTTGCAAATACAGTCTTGCAGTGGAGTGATAGGAGTGCCATAGTTAGGATCAGCTGGTTGTGTTGTGCTCTGAGTTGTTTATGATGTTTGATGGACAGTGTCTGGTTTATTTTGTGTTTTCCCAGTAACTTCTGTGCACAAAATTCATGTGGTAACGAGGGCAAGTGAGCAATGTGGTGGATGTTAAGATAAATGATTTATTGGATTCAGCAAGCAGTATTTGGTTGGAAGAATTCCCAGCTTTTGAACTATTACAAAGTCATGATATTTAAAGCCTGTATATTTGTAAATGGGTAATAGATGGAGTGTCACAAACATTCTGGTTATTTATGGTCATCAGCTAAACCTCTGGGATGAAGTTAGGAATACTCTACAACTAATGTAGTTTGTTTGGTTTTCCATTGTGAACAGCTGTGACGTTAATTTTTTCAGACTGCTTTTCAGCGTGAATCCTATTTTAGTGCCTGCCTTGTGAACTTACTGTGTAGGGTGTGCATGACGGAGTTTGCTTCCCTTTCATAACAATTAAATCCTCAGCAGTGTTTGACATGAGCATTTCCACATATGTTCTTGGGGGCATACTTGTATTTTTATGCTGATTTATTTTTTTTTTTAATATATATGCCAAAGAATATTCTGCTTTTGTATGCCAAAGAATATTCAGTGGATCTGAAACTCTAGACATGTGCATGCCTACAGATGTCAGGGTTTCTGGTTACCTACAACTATAGTACTATATGCTGGAGTGAACATAGCCATTTCCATCTGTTTTCTGCTTGGGCAGTTGCAGTGTAAAGGAAAAAAGGTATTCTCTCTGCCTAATGCTGAGTTATTTGATTGACACATCTGATGAAGGTTTCTTCACAACAGTTAGTTTATAACTTAACAAATATTTTTAGGTGTTTTGGTTCTTCTCTTTTGCTGGATTTCATTCCCAAACATTCTGCTTTATCCTTCTGCCTATATATCAATATTTTACTTTTTCTCAATTCATTTTCCCCCTTATGTGTTTCTCTTTTAAGCACTAAACTGCATTCTACCTTTTCATAGGTTCTCTAAAATTTTTTCTGTCCTGTTTTCTCTTTTGGTATCCTATTTTAATTTATTTCCTCCCCCTTTTGTGACATGCTCATTCATGTTAATAAGAGCACATCCTTCTGCCATCCTACCTTGGGAGGGGAGACTTTACCAACTACCTGGGATGCAAACAAAAGGGCATCTTCTACTGACCAAGTGCGCACACAGAGGACAGGTCTTCACATCCTTCAGGAAATGCCTTAGGGCAAAACTTTCTTCACCTGCCACTGTCTCAGTGCCCAAAGTCTCGCAGGGCCTTTGACCATCAGTCCTCCACTGCTCTGCCTTGCCTGGGTCTTTCTGTTGTACTTGAAGCTCAGTCTGCAGCTTCCTTCCTTCATTAACTCTCCACGTTGAGACAGAACAATTTCTTCTGTTCTGTATTTACTCCCTGCCACCTTTCTATTTTTAAGTCTTTTTTACCAATAAAGCTATCAGGAGCCTTTTAATAGTTTATTATTCCAGAAGAAAATACTAGTGTAGACTTATTTAAAAAGTGTCAGTTTTCATAGAGTTTCAGCTGGAAGTTAGGAAAAAGGGAAAAATGAAAGGGACTGGTCTGTTAATGTGAACTACCATTCTTTCACCTTTTCACAATACAGAAAAATGTTCAACTGAGTGAACATTTTAATTCCATTTTAGAAAATTTCTTAAATATGGTTTTTGAAAAATAGAAAGTTAAAATACTTTGATTAAACTGGAACTGCTTTTACTAAAATTTTGTTATTATGAGGGGTATTATCTTTCATTTTTCAATTTTTGCCTTAGAATAGAGGAGAAACATAAAAAGGCTTGGTTTTGTTCTTTATAGATCATATGCTTGACTCTTTCTACTCAGAGTTTTCTCGCATATATTTGAGGCTTTTGTTTTTCAGCTCTCAGTATCATGAGATGTACTTGATTCTTGCCTTGTTTCAAAGCTGCCCATATTGTCCCCAGTAGCAGCAGCAAAATCAACAACATACTGGTGAGCATTTGCTCTGCTGTGTCTTGAAAGAGGTAGGAGCTGGCATGGAGTTGTCTGGAGCTGTCTTAAAAGTGAGAAAGATGACACTGCATCACTTTGCACAGTGCTTCGTGTTTGGAAGGTTTGAGTTCGTGGGTTTGGGGTTTTTTCCTTTCCATGAGAAAGAAAACTAAAATGTTTCAAAAATAGACTTGCAGATTGGAAGTTTAGATGGGGCAGGGGACTGTCATGCAAGTTTGAACCTCTCCCCAAAGTCTGAGCTTCCTTTGTTTTTCTGTCTTTTTACCATTTACATCAGGAATCCACAAGATACTTGTTCAAGCCAAGGACTGGTATGGGCCCTTTAAGGAGCTGTAACATGAGCTGCAAATCAAACAGCAGTTCTGTAACAACTGGGTCAGTGTATATAGAAAGAATTTCAACGGTGGTTATTTATTCAGTCTCTTGCTGTAGGATTAGTCCCATTAAGTGCCTCCTATGGATTGCCTGCCAATTCGTTCAATTTAAATAAAAATTTCTTGCTAGCACTCATGTACATATCAGTGACATTCATCTAAATAAAATATCCCAGGCACTTGAGTCTCAGGAACAGCCTTATGAAGAGGCAGATCATATTCTATTTATTTGGAAATGAGATGCATGTTGATGTAGGTGCTTATTTCAAAATAATGTCAAAATGTTAAAATCTTTATGAAATCTTAACATTAAATTTTATGAAGACAGAGATGTTTGCTGTGATGTGAAGCTGAGTGCTAGGACCAAAATCAGCTGCTGAAGATAGAAACCCCACAATACTACCATAGAAGGGAAAGGGGAAACCCCACAAACACAGGGTAATCAGAATGTGGTTTTTTATAATTTTTATTTTTATTGCTTGATGTTAGTAATATAATGTGATTTATATACAGTGCTGTATTAAATTGATGGCTCTTGCTGGTTGAATGTACAAGTACTATCTTTTCTTTAAATGTGCTGAATTTTGTGTTAGAGAAGCCTGGCAAGTCTTTTCTCCCAGTCAGAGGTCTGAATAAAGTGAGTAAGTATAGATAAAGCCAGCTTGTTTAATCACTGAAACGCAGGAAAAATTAAAATACATTTTTTGCTTGTAAAGTAGAGAAAAGCAATAAAAACAATGCCAGACGGTTAATGCCTCTCTTGTACCTTTCATTTCAAAGACCTCAAAAGAACATCAAGAAGAATAAAGACAAAATCTATTCCCTGTTGGCATCATTATAAATGTTGTATCCTCTAAAACTCTAAAGACATCCAAGAAGAGTAGAGGAATAAATGGCATTGAAATAAAGAAAGTCTCTCTGGAGCTTTGTTCAATCGGCTTTGTTAGAATTCACTCAAATAGGATGATTATAAGAAAAGATCTCATTTGTTTCAACATTAAAGGAGCAAATTAATATGTGGCAAGCTGCTAATAATTGCCTCATTATGTAGTGAATAGGCATTGCGTCCAATTTACAAAATTACAATCATATTGTTAAAATAACAATTGGGAAAGTTTAGTCTGAGTTTCCTAACTATGTGTACGATTAGTTGTGGGATTCAGAGCGAAAGGGGGTTGGTGCTTGGCGTGAGATCTCCAGCTCACCACTGGCCTGTAGCACTAAGAAGTCACAGGAGAAATGAAGCTTTTCATTAGCAGATATTTCATCTGCATAGGTCCTGAACTGGATTTGGTCCAGCTGAAGAGTGAATCTGACAGTCTCTGCTGAGGCTGGAGCTTGGCATGTGTCTGGTCTGTCAAGGCATTGTTTTATTGAACTCCATGACCTGTGCTGAATTCTTGGCCAAGCAGTTGTGAGACCTGGCCTGAGATCTTCCCCACCTGGGACTTTGGCAGACTTGTGGTGGAGAAACTTGGCAATCCAGGATCTGTGCCATTGGGAAACCCACCCATGCAAATGGTCCTGTAGCTGGAATTTCTGTCTCTTGGTGGAGACATTTGAAATGGTGGAGCAGTTGTTTCAAATTGGGAAGTAAGCAATTTTCCAAATATTGAAATCCTGTGTGGAAGAGAATCATGTTTTGTGACCTACTTAAGTTAGATTTGCTTGTGACCTTTTCTAATTCTGGCTGATTTTGTTATTTAATGATTTGACCTTTGATTCTGTGAAGTGACTTCAGTGCTAAATGCAAAGATTTAATAACTAGAACTGTTTGATAAGTGACCTTTATTACACAGCTATTTCTCTTTGCTAGAGAAATGGCACTGTTTTGCAAGTTCTAATTCACAGTTTTAATTATCTTTTCTATTGTCTGTAAGCTTGCACAGGAAATGGAAAGGTCAGACATTTAATTTTCTTTACTGATTAAAATATAAGCGTTCTTCAACAGTTACAATGTATCATTCATGAAAAAGATGGGACAATTTGTCAGAATCATGCCCAACTGCTCTACTGAGGACTTCTACATCCTTCTGGTCAGAAACAAAATGGGTAATTTTCTAGCAGCAATACTAGCTCAGGTCCTGTAGTGTGTAGAGGTGAAATACATGTCTAATTACATGAAAAGGGAATGAAAGGTGAGTGGTTCTCTCATATATCTGTGATGCAAAGGAATGAAGATCTTGTGAAAGTCAAACCCTGCATTGAAGCTCTTGGTCCAGAGACCATAAACAGAACAGCACAGGTTTCTGTACAGTCCTGCCAACCTGTATCAATCCCGCTGCTCTGCAGATGAGAGGGCAGTCTGGACTGCGTGCCAGACCCATCTTTGGTTTATCTGATAAGGCTGCTACTGAGTTAGTTAATTGCTATCCTGGTGTTTGTGATGCAGACACCCCTAAACAGTTGTTGTTAATTGCAACACAGATCACCAAGAAGGCATATTTTCTCTAATTTTCCAGTTTCCGTTGCTCTGCATTCTGTGTAAGAATTGTCTCTCTGCTTCTGTTCATCATTAATACAAACAACACAGCAAGTTAAATGGAAAAGTAGTTTTTCAGGCAGGTTAGAGCTATGATGGGCAACCTGGCTGACAAAAATCTATATATGGGAAAAGTGTATGAGGTGTATAGGACCCTGGACTATGAGATGAGGGGGAACAATAGCACATCACTTTAGCTCCTCAAGGATCACAGGGAGCTGTCAACTGTGTCCTAGTTCAGTAGCAGGAGCAGCACCAGCAGCTTCCCAGGGACTTCCAATTCCAGCCTCTTGGGCATCAAAATCCCTGTGCCTGAATTGCTCCTGTATGTGGGAGCCACCTGACAGAGTAGCTACATTTGAGCAGCTTTTGAGTCTTAAAAGTGATAGGATAGCCATACATGAGCTAGGTTGTAGTAACAAACAGGAATGTCATGTTAAATGAGGAAAATGAGAAAGCTACTGTACATGGACTTATGTGAATTACTGAAACTGCCCCTTTTGTCTGTGAGACTAAAACCAACACCACAAGCTGGTGGCCTGTGTCCATATGGGGTTCAATGAAAGAATACTGATGTGTGTTTTCTCATATGTTGAGGGAGATGATGAAAAAGATGGTAAAGTCAGTGGATGATTCTGGAATCTGTGGAGTATCTGTCATTGATGTCAGTGAGTCTCCTAACTCTCTCTGGGATCTGTTGGGAAATATGCATAGTCAGACACATAAAATCTCTATTTATTCTGAGATGGGGCTGGCAAAGGGTAAGCCTCTGCCTCTGTTGAAGAAGAGCAGATTGTATGTTGACCTAGTGCAAGCATTCAGTATTATGAAAGCACTTTATAAATTGGAACAAGATAAATGAATCACAACAAAAGAGCTAGAAGACCAGGGGACACAATTGCAGGAGTGAGTGTACTCAGTTTATTTGAGCAGAACAGTTACACTCAGTGAATAGAAAATGCGCAATGCAATTCTAACTAAGGTCAGAAAATCAAATAATTCCGAATTTAGGAGAGCAGCTCCATTTTAATGGAGAAGGAATAATTCTGTGGAAAAAAATCCAAACCAGCACTGAGGTTGAAACTAACTTAAATGGAAACAGATTCTTGACGAAATTGGCTTTTCCTATCTAGCAGTTTCATATTCAGCATTTGTTAGTTTGAAAGTTAACCCTGAAAGCTATAAATTAATCTACTGGGACTTTAACAATTCACTTCATGTTAGGATATGAGTTATGCTCATGGATTTGTTTAGGTCACCCAGCCATGTCCTCATAATGTATCTTAGAGAGAATTTCTGTAACTAAGCGGTAAATAGAAAGGCTGTTGTGTTCAGCTGCATCTCCTGGGATTTCATCCCTGCTGTCAGAGAGCTGCGCAGGACAGTGCTCTAAAACTACAACAGCTATAAAAAAATGAATACTGTTTTGTAAAGGAAACATTGCCAATGCTTTTGCATGCAATCAGGAATCTCTAGCTACTGATGAAACGAGGAAAGAATGTTTTCATGAACCATTCACATAAAGAAATGAAATCAATCACAATAAGGAAATCAAACCTTTGAAACTGTGAGATTTATTGTAGAAGTCTTGCAGGATGCATCGTAGTTCAGTACAATATTTGTCATGCAAAGAGGAGATATTTTAGCTGTTACAATTTGGCTCTCTTCAGATGTTTATCTCTTGTCCTTATACTATGCCCCCTTATCAAAGAATTTGATGTTTTGTCAGCAACCACGTCCTAAGGTTATAGCAGTCAAATGTAGGCAGGGTATTCATCCACATCAGCTAAATGGGGTGTGATTTTGAAGAGAAATAACCACAAGTCTGATCAACAAAGCACCCAGGATTCTGTCAGACTAAATGTCTAAAGGACGTGAAGGGAATTATTACTCAAAAATATTAAACTGAAGTCACTAGCTCCCACTGTGAGTATGACAGAGGATCAAGTCTGTGACCATATAAAAAATTGTGCATGATCTCTGGCCTGGATGATCTTCTGCAGGTTTTTTTTGATGGATTTAGTTTTCATTTGATCTAGATTTGTAATTGAACTCCTCATACAATCCAATTTAAATACAGAGCATCTCCTTTTAGTTTCTTGGTACAAAAGAACTAAAAAAACATTTACTCTTTATACTTTGTCAAGTGGAACACCGGATAAGTCTCTATATCTCTGTTATGTAATTTTTCCTATTTTCAGTTCATTCTGAAGAAATAGCACCCTAGAACATGGTCAGGAAATACTGTCTTTGACTTCAGTTTTCCCAGGATTAAGTCCCTAGTTCATGTGTCACCAGTCCATCTGCCTCTCATTTTTCATAGGTCATAACCACCCTCTGGAGAGAACAACATATTTCTCTGTCTACATCTCCTTCCCAACTGCAAGATTTCTATACTACTAGGTTGCTTTTTAGAGTTCCATCTCCCATTTGACTTCTGTCACAAATTTAGGAACTTTTTATTCAGGCACAGAAACACAGTTAGTGTATAGTTAAATTTCCAGTATTACTTTTTCAGTTGTTTTTTTCCTATTGCTGACAACACTTTGTTAAAAGAGAAGGCATTGATCTAAGTATTGTTTTCTGATGCTTCTTTATTTCCTTGAGTTTTTAGTGGAAAGAGTACCATTTAGAGGAAAAAAAGGAATGATTATTTGTATAGTTGACTTTGCAGGGTAGAGAACAAAGGCAGAGATTGGAACAGCCTGTTTCACTGAAAAGGTTTGCATTCTGAGCTTTGTAGTGGTAGAGTTTTCTAGCAGTTCTACCACATGGGGATTGTGGTTTTGTTGTTTTGTTTTTTTTTTTTAAAGAGAAGCATTGCTGTCAATTTGTTGTACTGTACCTGTCTTTCTATTGACTGAATTTTCAGTCTTCATGTTTTACAGAGAAAGACTTTCCATATGTTTTTGTTTCCTGTCTTCCAGCCTCTACAACTTGATTGTGACCTCTGTGCCATTGTTTCAAACTCGGGACAGATGGCTGGCCAGAAGGTGGGAACCGAGATAGACAAGTCCTCCTGCATATGGAGGATGAACAATGCTCCCACAAAGGGCTATGAGGAAGATGTTGGGAAAAGGACAACCATAAGAGTGGTGTCTCACACGAGTGTGCCTCTCCTACTCAAGAATCCCGAGTACTTTTTCAAAGAAACCAACAACACCGTTTACGTGATCTGGGGACCTTTTCGAAACATGAGGAAGGATGGGAATGGCATTGTGTACAACATGCTGAAGAAAACCGTCGACAGCTACCCCACTGCCAAAATCTACGTGACAACAGAAAAGCGCATGAGCTACTGCGACGCGGTGTTCAAGCGGGAGACGGGAAAGGACCGGTAAGTCCGAAATGTGAAGAACAATTACCATGTTTGACAAAAGATACATGAGACAAGTCCATGCTGGATGCCAGCTAGTAAATGAGTCCCCAGATACGTTTTTAATGGATTGTTATATGGTTTTGACTGTTATAAGCACTTGATGAGGCAGCAGCTAGGCCCCATTTACCCCACCTACGCTACCTTCTGTTCATTCCATTTCTGTTGGCTTGAGTCCCAAAAATATTGGATATCTTCCTGAAACGTTTTCAGAGCTGTGTGTTGTTTTCAGCTCAATTTACTATTGATTAAATTGACATTTTATTTGAAGAGGATAATCCTACACAAACAACATTTCCAAATACACAACCTCAGGATAATTCTGGATATTGCATTTTCTTCTCTGTTGAGATTCACTGTAGCTTTTCTTTGAACCCAACCTCAGGGTTATACATGGTTTCTCGTTCTTGGTGAAAATGGATTACCGGTGATTCTGTAATAGATCTAGGTTTATACCAGAATTACACTGAAATTCTGTTTGCCATGGCTGAGAATGTGCATTTGTGCTGCTCAAGTGGAGGCTGTAAGAGATGGAAGTGTGAGGGCCACTGCACTGGCTACCATGTTAAAAGTATTGGATTTTTGGAATCAAGACCACAAATTGTCGGAATTTGCAACCGAGCTGCAAAAATTCACATTGTCTGTGTTCTGGCATGGAAGAACACCGGTCCCACATATACTCATTTGAGGTAACTAGTAAGGAGTTTTCAGATCACTGCTGTGTCTTAATATTAATTTTTGAATTTGCGCATCATGAATTTGAGATCATGAAGGACTATAGCTATTCTGACCAAATTAAAAATAAGGGAAATCCACAAACAATTTAATGTGCTTTGAACTTTTGACTTAGCTTTTGAAGTAGAAGAGCTTGTTCTCTCAAACTTGTTTCACTTTGTTATTAAACTGTTGAAATTTGGTTACAGTTGATTTTTTGTATTTTTCAAGCCACAGAAACATAGGGAAGAGCTTGCCCCTCAATTTGTTCACTGTGTGCACATGTTGCTGCTGTGATTCTGGAGCAGGAGGGAGCTCATATATGTCATGGAGTTGTCAAGGTTATCATGGCTTCTTTAGTTTTGAACAAACTGATGAAGAGGCTAATGGAGAAAACACACAAGATCCATTCTTCAAAATTGACCTTTAATAATTCAAGTCATCCTGTTTACATATTAATCAAGATAAATATGATCATGAGTACATTACTGTGTTGCTAAAAATAAATTGGTTTACATTTATGAGTCAGTCAGGTCACAGTGACTTTACAATACTTTATCAAAATCCTTATTGTGAGACCAGACCTTGCAAAAAATTCCTATTTTTCCTTTGAAAAAATCTCATCATTCAATGTCAAAGTATCCTCATCTCCAGCCTAATCCATTCCTCTTCAATGAATTAACACATCTCAAGCTTTTATAGTTATGCAATTAACACAATACAAATGCTTCTTTTCATGTCAAAAGCAGATTGAACTTCACTTTCCCAGTGCTTGTAACAGAGTTCTTAAGGAGCCCGAAGTCAAAGTGGCCCATATTCTTTCTCCTTAAGTTTCACATTGTGAACAGTGGTAAATTTTTATGAGCCTGCCTCATGACCCACATCACACTGGATGTGCATCCCTTTGATTCTGTGAAGAAACTCCACCAGTTCTCACAGTGGCAATCAGATATAATCCTTGTATCTGCCGCAACTTTCATTTTCAGTCCTACTTTTGCACATCAAATACTTAGTGATGTTTTTAACATCATTTAATGCTGTTGTCAGCCAGAAACAAGGGAAATGATTGGTGTGCAACCATTCAATACCTTCTGTATCTCAAGAAAACATCCTGCAGTTCCCTACTAATCAGGGACCTCCGTTTGGAAAGTGTTTCATTTTCTGTAACATCTTCAATTTGCAGGACCTGTCCGCTGTTTCTAGGGAGGGTCATGAGGCTGTTAGATGGATGTGGCATTTGTGGCAGCAGTAAATGGAGAATACAAGAGATTTGTGGGTGATGAAAATGGTTTTTCACATTGTGCCAGGCTATTATGATGCTGAGGCAGACTCAGGTTCCTCAGCCAAATATTCCTTCGGTTCCTCAGAGAAACATCAACCCTTGCTTGGAATATTAGATTGAACAGAGGTCTGTTTCAACATGTTCCCAGCATAATTTCTGGAAGGAAGCCGATTTCAACTCATATTTTAAAATGTACTGAGTGGATTGCAATGACAACTAATTTCAGTTTAATCCTAAAATACTGTCTTTATATACAGTGTATAGTACAAATGCATAGTAAGATTGCAACAGATTTCTAGTCTGTCAAGCCTTTAATGAGCTTTCTGTTTCTACTCTTTAACGTACAATCTTTTTAGGTAATGAGTGGGACTTTTCAATAGTTTCATCCTTGTGGTGCTGAAGTTTTTAAAGGATGTTGTGAGAAGTAGCTACTAGATATGTGCTGCATTCTCTTCTCTACTGCAGAAAAGCTCTGGTCCTGCACTGCTGATGTGGGAGGTATATCCCTGACTTCACTAGCTGTAGGTTCAAAACCCACAGCTTTGGTATTGACAAATGATTTATTACTGATGCATGGAAGAAACAAGAATTGCCTCTAAATAACTTTCCAACAAATGGGGTTGTGTATTTTGTTACGAAGTGTATTTTAATTCTACAGCAGTATGAAATAACCCTCTGATATGGGTTATCTCTGCTGGCTAATTAACCTTACATGCATGTTAGGAATCTGGAGGACATATGTTCTTTCTGAGAGTCTTTGTTAGTGAAGCATTTGAGTTCAAGGTGGTGAATGCTCATCCACTTTGAATAATTGTACATAAATAATATTCATTAGCAGACATTCACAATTTTTCATTAATGCATTTTACTTGGTACTTCCCTAGAGGGAGCGTAAAGCTGGCAGCGTATTCCAGTTCTTCACTAATGTTTTGGTGTATTATATATATATTGACTCAAGTGAAAGGATTTAAAGAAATATTAGATAATTCCTAAATGTGGCACCTTTGTATGTACCTCAGTTCAGGTAAGTGGTTCTAAAGCCATCTATATCTTTGTCATGCATTACAAATATAATGCAATATGGTATAATAACATTTAATTGGTAATAACAGGGAAAACTGTAGTCTTCATTAAAACAGCAAAGCTAATTCTGGTCTGATAAAGTGCACTGAGCATCCCTAAATAGGTTTTAATTAGCTGGCACCAAAGCTGCACCACCCTTAGGGAGGGTAAAATTAATGAAAACTAGCAGCAAATAGATCAATGCTACTGGATGTTATTGCCTTAGGTGAAGGTGATGAGAAAGAAAGGAGTGTCTTTTAAGGATCATTTAGAAAACAGTCTGCGTTAAAAGTCACTTTCAGAAAGGAACGCTAAAATAAATCTGGGCTAATATCAGTGAAGCAGTCTAATGTTATCTGGACTGCAGACTCCATTTGTGTTTATACTACAAACATTTCAGTAGTGCCTCTGATGGCTCAGCTCCACATCCCCTCTCGGGGCTGACGGTGTGATCAGACTGCTCCTGCCCACTGCATGTGAAGGACACTGAGCCCCAACAAACAGCCAGGACTGAGCGTGCTGATGCTGCTGAAAGGACTGCACAACTTGGTGTCCGTAGTCATTTTTATAAGTAACTACTAAAAAGAGCCTGCTGAGCTCTGCCGAGGAGATGTGTTCTGAGCTCCTAAAATTCCCATTAAGAGATGTGAGATAATATCCTGAAACCCAGCCAGTTTGGTTGACAGCTGACTTTCCACACACCCTGTCTTAACTCTGACAGCACTCGTCCCATTCCCAAACCATTCCATTCCCTTCAATTCAACTTTTTTTTTTTTTTTTTTGAGATTATTAGCTACACACGCATGTCTGTGGGAGGCAAGTTCACTGAGCCACATTAAAAGTCAAATGGCTGTTTCTGAAAGACTTTTGTGAATATCATGGACAATTCTGAAGAAGCTACATTGCTTTTGTGCTTCTCTTCAGGTTGTTCTTAGCTTCCTCCGTTCATGCCAGATGGTGCTGTGTGTTGGATTGCGAGAAAGCTGTTTTATCATTCAAGTCAGAAAGATAGATCATTCTGATTGCTGACTTCTGCATCAAGATTCAAAATTTGGGGGTGTGCTCAACCTGCTATTTTACTCAGTTCTGCTCACTAATTATTTATTACTTTGGTGATATACGAGATGTATATTATATCTCTGTCATTTAGAGCTAGCAAATTATATTCTTCTAAAGTTTGGATTGACACTGTTAGACAACTGCAGTCATCACAGTTTCACCTTAGCTAATATGTGGTTTTTCATGTGTCTGACTAATCTACATGAAGCTATAGTCTAGTAAAAATGTCAGTAAAATGAATAAATGAAATTACATTCTCTGAGGCTCAAGCAGCTGCAACTTCTATTGTTTGGTGATATTCTCTGTGAATTGAGGTAGTAAAGCTGTCAGTGTCCAGAACGTCAGAATTTTATGCCATGTTTCTGGTTGTTGGCTGGAATGAAATATTATAGTAATGATAATTTCATTTTTGCACTTGCTTACATGTATGTATTTGTTTCCCTATCAAAGCTATTCAGAGGAAATATAAAATCTTAGCTAGTATTAGTTAAAATTTGCAGAAACCAGTTTTTAATTGGGAAGCTGTGAACGTTGTCGTTGAGCCTGTCTCAGAGTTAGATTTTGGCACTTGGGAAGTATGTCCCATCAATGCTTTGTATTAATGTGCTTTTTCTAAAAAAAACCAACAAACAAACCCAAACAATTTCTGGAAGATGAGTAAAAGAGTTAGGGAATATCGTTTTTAAACTTGGAAGGAAATTATGACAAAACTGTTTCAGACCGACAGAGGAAATGTATAAATGCCTGTTGAAACATTTTTAAGGACAAAAAGGATTTGTAGTTTACCGTTTGCTATAGTCTTTATCATGTTGATGTATATCTACTGCTGCACCAATAAATTCAGCAAAACGTTCTCAACTTCCCAAGAGCATCACAGCAAACCCAAAAATATGTATTTGATATAGGGACCATTTTTCAAGTATTTTCTTGAACCATTGCTTGACACTTCCATTCTTTCTTTTTATACAATAATGCCTTCCAAAAATGCTAATTGATTTGTCCATCTTAATTCATAGAGGGCTTAAATAGTTTAATTGTCAAAGACTGCTTTATTACCTGAAAAAACAAGGGTCTAAAGCATGAAACCTTAATGAAGTACATAGATTTTTCATTATAAAACACTTAAAAGCCCAACATCTATTGCTATTTGTGGTCCATCACCAGACGGCCAACAACTGTTTTGGGGTTTATATTCACTTTTCCATTTCCTGGTAAAACACCAGTTGTTCCTGAGTGTCCTACATTTATTCCCTGCAGCCCATTAGTAACTGCATTTATATTCTTTATGAAGATTTTCCTAATTAAGATGAACATTTTTTTCTATTAGGCAGATGGAACTCAATAGAGGAAGTCCGTTCTTTATTAACATGCCAGTAAATGCTATACAAAGCACCAGCACTTTTGTTAAGAAATACAGCTCCTACTACATTACACTAATTACATAATAAAGTGAAACTTTATTAAAAAATATCAATATTGGCTATTATTTTGTAATAAAACTGTGCCTGTATATAGATTGGTGTGGGCTTAGAGACCTATTGATTCTATAGCAGTTGCTGATTTTAGCCATAGAGTTATTTCTTTTTACTTAATGATTTAAGACAAGAAATATATAATCAGGACCTAGTCTATCACTGTGCATTTTCACATGTTCTTTGAATTTATCCAACATCTATTGCTTTTAATTTATCATGTATTCTTTAAGTGCCACTGAATCTGCTTTCTGCTCCTGACACAGCTGTATGTTAAATCTTTATACAATGTTTGATATCGTCCTAATTACATGCACAGCTTTTTTGTTCTGTCCTTTAAATATGCTGCAGCTTTTATGGTTGTGAGAATATTGCTCCTCTCAGAAGGAGCACTGGGACCATACATATAGATAGGATTCTGCTTGGAATTTTCTCACATCGCATGACCATACAGCCTTTGAAAAGATGATGTAAGCCAGTGACTCACGTGCTAGCAATCCTTGTAGCACCGTGGGTTTCAGTGCTCTCAGTTTTTGCTGCTGCTGCTGAGGATATTTTACGGTTGCAAAGCCAAAAGTCTTGGAGGAAAAAATTAGCAGAAGCACAGATTTTGAATGAAGCCTTTGGTGTTCGTAGAACCTTTACTGGATCATCTTCCATGGATGAATGCTTTTGATTTTTCAGATCACAGTGTGTAAAATAGACCTTGACTCTCCTAAAGGAGCTTAAACTTTTAAGGGAATAGAACTAATTATTAAAAAAATCAAGAAGTTAATAGATTTTTTTAACTCAACCTTACTGCCAGCTGAAACAGTTGTCTTGAAGAACACAGAGTGATTACTGAAGAAGCTTATACTTACCAGGTGTCACACAGCAGTGCTTTTTAAAGATGTATTAAATAGATTAGAAAATCAGTGTAATGTTGCTGTTGCTTTACTATGATACCTGTCAGTTACTGGTAACTGTGGGGTTTCTAATGGGAGCTCCCTAAAGTGCACTGAGCCATATTTACAGTGTTTAGCAGAAGACAGTACTGCAATCAGAGTTGCTCAAGTGAGGATAGCAACTTTAGGAGACACGGAATAAAACACTACAGTGATTTCTTGCTTCAGATACAGATGAGTTTCTGTACATCTGTCCACCTGCTAGTTAGTCAAATTTATTAGAGAAGACTTTATAAGAAAAAGTGTGTGAGAACTAATCTTGACTATCTCACTGAATGATATTTAGAAAACAGTGTCTTCTCAAGGCTTTGTACAAGTAGGCAACACAGCAAAAAAACCAAAAACTGATTGTAAGTAGAAAAAGTTTAGCCTGAATTGATGTTGGGGTATTTTACCTTAAAATGTAGAAAGATTAGTAAACAAATGTAGCATGGAAGATAATCATTAAGTCAATTTAGAACTCACTGTTGACTAGATGCTTGCTCGTGCACATCTTCAATATGTATTTTTACGCATGTGAAAACAAAGCAGATCATAGAATCATAGAATCGATCGGGTTGGAAAAGACCTTGGAGATCATCAAGTCCAACCCTTGGTCCAAATTCAGTCCTTTACTAGATCATGGCACTAAGTGCCACGTCCAGTCTCTGTTTAAAAACCTCGAGGAATGGTGAATCCACCACCTCTCTGGGCAGGCCATTCCAATGCCTGATTACTCTCTCTGTAAAGAATTTTTTTCTAATATCTAACTTAAATTTCCCTTGGCAGAGCTTAAGCCCGTGCCCTCTTGTCCTATTGCTGACTGCCTGGGAGAAGAGACCAACCCCTACCTGGTTATAACTTCCCTTCAGGTAGTTATAGAGTGTGATTAGGTCACCTCTAAGCCTCCTCTTCTCCAGGCTAAACAACCCCAGCTCCCTCAGCCTCTCTTCATAGGACTTGTGCTCCAGTCCCTTCACCAACCTTGTTGCTCTTCTCTGGACCCGCTCCAGCACCTCAATATCCTTCCTGAACTGAGGGGCCCAGAACTGAGCACAGTACTCAAGGTGTGGCCTCACCAATGCAGAGTACAGGGGCAGGATCACCTCCCTGGACCTGCTGGCCACGCTATTTTTGATACAGGCCAGGATACCATTTGCCTTTTTGGCCACCTGGGCACACTGTTGGCTCATGTTGAGCTTTCTGTCAACCAGTACCCCCAGGTCCCTTTCTGCCTGGCTGCTCTCCAGCCACTCTGTCCCCAGTCTGTAGCGCTGCATGGGGTTGTTATGGCCAAAGTGCAGGACTCGGCACTTGGCCTTGTTGAACTTCATCCTATTGGAATCAGCCCATCCCTCAATGTTCTACATTGTTTTATTTCTATGACTGTTGTCATGTATCCCACATAAAGAATTCAGGCTGCAATTTCAGAACAGTGAAACTGTACAAATATATATATGTGTGTGTGTGTGTGCACATGGATTTATAGCATGTCTTTGAAGGTAACTCAGGATTCATAGCCTTGCTTCTCAGAGAACATGAGGTGCTATTGGGATATGCTACAACCGCGTTCAGAAAACAGTTGCTGACTACATCCTATACAGTTCCTGTGATACTCAAATTCTCTGAGCTTTTAGTTGTGAGGCAGCAATGCATTTAAAGAGTAGCATGCACAAGAGCAGCATGTACAGTTTTTCTCAGAGACTCACATCTGCAGCAGGTTTTGGAAGTTGTAACAGTCTGGAAAAACATAACTCTAACAGTGGGTATTTATTATGAATCTGGAATCTTATGTCTTCAAACAGCCCGTGTGACATCTCAGATATTATCAGCATGGGGCTTAGTTTGGGTGTGAAGGGGAATATTTTTTTACACAGATGTTCTAAGATTCAGCTGTTCTACTTTCAAGAGTGTAAGCAATTCCTGACTGTGGCAGCATTCAGTTGGGACAATGTACCAGGGACACCACTCATCTCATAACCTGAGCAGCCCTGTCTGGTACATTAGTATTCAGTAAACATGCAGTTGCAATAGAAGAAAAGGTTTCTAACTGCCCGTATTTGTTCTTTGCAAGTTTGTTGTTAGTATCCCATCCTGGTCTTTGGAGACTTCTTTTTCTCTGGTTTTATTTTTAAAAGTAAGTCATCCCAGCACGCATATCCTCTTTGCTCCAGTCCTGCTGGTTACATAGAGAAAGGAGGCATAAACTCCCTGTCTAATAACATTCTCTACATGACTCATTAAAACTTTCAAAGCACAGGATTTGCTGCAAAGATTTGAAAATTGCTGCAGATGATGCCACTAGTGTAGAAGAAGTCAGAGAATGGAAGGAAAGCAATAGCAGATGAAATTCTAAGAAACAAACAGCATGCTTTTATCTTAACAATAAAAACAAAGATAAATGTCAGAAATATGTGCTCTGTGTTCAGTTTGCTCTCCATATGTTGTTTCAGAATTTTTCTTGAAGAAAATTCATTAGAATTGCTAGTTCTCCTGTCTCCAAAGAGTGTTCCAAACATTTACCATGAGAGCATTTCTGAAAATATTGCAGATATCACTTAAGACTCAAAATGTCTTTGTGAGACAAAGAATATTTGTCCCTTTTTTTACAACATGACTTCCCTGAGAAAAGGACACTGAGGGAAAGCAGAAGCTATTGCTGTGCAGAAATTCATGCCCATAGGACTTTTTGAATGGTGTATGCTTACCATGAAGGCATTTCAATCTCATCAAGTGCTAATTTTGGGCTGGAGCGGTCTGGAACTGCAAAATGGAACAAATTTCTGCTGCTCTATAACCTGTTTCCAGCCAAACATGGTAATGTTCCAGCATTTCCTTCTATGTGGAATTAGTGGTAATCTCTTAACATTTTACAAATCTACCAAAATATTAGGGACAGAAAATACTCTGAAGAGTATCTGCAAAGCAGTATTCCTCTAAAAGAAGAATTTTAGTTTCAATTTTTTCGAGTATTATTTGTTTTCTTACTCCATGTTCATTCATTTTAGCATTCTTTCCCCACCTTCCTTTAGTCCATTAAAAAGTGTGACTACTGTTTGTCATGTGTAGCTTTTCCTTTTATCAAGGGAGAATTGTGTCTTTGCTGGCGCTTAGGGTTGTGCTGCTCTGTTTTTATATAAGTGATGACACTGTTGAAATATGTTTCATATTTGGAGTAGAAGAAAGCAGTGGTCCTTAACTCCTTGGGGCTTATTTCATGGTCTTAAATTGCCTTTACCTCCTCTGCCAAGAAAGCACAGTGTTCAACAGGGTTGGATTTCAGCTTCACTGTACGGACTGTGCCAGGGACTCTCAGCTGCAGTGACATCCCAGAGCCTTCTCACTCCTAGGGGTATTTTGACTCTTGCTTATGGAATACCTTGGGGATATGAAACTTCATTTAACTTTTTATAGGCTATCTCCAGGATATCCTCAAGCTTTATGTACTGCTTAGATCTGCCTAATCACTTCCTGTCAAGCTATAGTGCTTTTGCTTGGTTAGAAGGAAGGCAATGAATGGATGAGTAATTAAGGCCAGGTCAGTGTTTATTAGTGGGAAATAGACTACTTCAGGCACTATGGTGATGTACTTGGAGATGATACAGTTAAGGAAAGCTTATTCCAGTTTCCCTTCTAAGCTTTTAATTTTTGATCACTTGAAAGTTTTCCTTTTTTTTTTTAATAAGCACTGGTGTTATATAAATTTGGCCAGTTTTGGGATAGCAGTAGCAAGAACTGCTCCACATGTTTTCCGTAGACTTCTTCTGTCTGCCTACCTGGCCTGAGACTGGCATATAATATAAATATTTTCTTCATTATTACATTACATTTTTCCCTGAGGCTGTCATACTGATTTCAAAACCATGGCCATCATTATACTAGAATGGTAGCATTAATACATTGGTCTTTGTGGGTAGATTATAATATAAAGTTTCAAAATAATTGCCCACTAATATAAGAGGTGGAAGCATGTATAGTGTTCTGTTGCTTGCAATGTAACCATTGAAATAATAATTACATGATAATGAAAAGACTCATTATACTTTAGTTTATCTTTACATAAAGTTAATAGAATAATGGAAACAGGGAAGGGTATATCTAACTATGTTTTACAGTACTTTTGCACTTCCCATAAAGAGAACATTTTGCACAGAATTGTACATTGGTGTGCTTCAGTAAAGTTTGTGTCCACTCTATATGTGCTCAAAAATATGACTTTTAAAACCAATGGTTACAAGTTCTTTTTTATCAAATGGTACATACAGTCTTCACACAGGGCATTTTTGAAAGTAAGTTGTCAGAGCAAGTCAAATTTGCAACATGACTGCGTTGAACAAAAATTTTAAAATAAATTTGTGTTCCTCAGGTTTGAAGTGTTAGAAAAATGAAGGCAGCTTGACATGGAGTCAGCCGGTAGAATGGGGAATGAGAAATGTCAAATGTATACGTTATCTACCATCTGTGACAATTTTGTTTTAGTATTGTCTACAAGTGAGCAGCATTGTCAGGCACAGGAGCAAGTTCCTTTTCTGATGTACCTAGAGGTGGAACATGCAAGAACAAATAGAAAAACAATGCTTTGACATGGATAGAGAAACCTCTCCTTTTATATGTTGAAATATATGAGCTCTAAGTTAAAGTGCTTAGTTCAGGAATGCATAGAGCTCCCAAATTATCTAATGGCAGGAACGTTAAGATATTTTGGTGTTTTTATATCCAGATCAGACTATGCTGATTTTTAAAGATGCAGTAAAATTGTCCTCCAGTTTTTAATACTTTGCGTATTTTCTAAACATAATGATTTGGTTGAATGTTACCTTTAAATGCCAAACTCTTGGAAGTGGAAATTATGTAATCTAATCTGTTTCACTCCAAAACAGAATTAAGGTATATGAATTAAGCAGTTTTGAATGAATTAGGCATTAAAAATATAATTGCATTGATTTTTCTAGGTATTACACCAAATTATATCAATAGAAAACGTCTGTGGTCTAATAGTGTGATATTTAAACAGTTTATGTTAACTGCCTACATTTCAGAAACAAATTACTTGATTTCTTTATTCAATGAAAGAATGAATGACTTGGCTTTCTGTCATTCCTCCTCTGCCCAGAGTCCTATCCCTGTAGAGCCAGGGAGTGCTATGGACTGGCAGGTCACGGAGGTGAGGAGAGCCACAGACACAGCTGGCAGCCTCACTACTGCCACAGGTCCATGACAGCCTGACCTCCCCACCAAGCAGGCACAGCAGCCTTTCCTGTCAAGAGTTTGTAGACTTTCACCTTCCTACCACATTCCCAGCTTCTGTTGCCCATAGCAGATGGGAAGCTTAAGACATCTCCAGGCTCAGGAAGTGGGAATGTTATAGGAGAGAGTGAGGCTGGAGGCCAGCTGAGTGTGTTGGTGCATCCAGCTTCAGGATTGTCTCCTTTGAGGTGGCAGGTCTTGTGTCTTTGCAAAGGTAGTGTTTAATTTTCTTTTCCAGTGAGCTAAATGATGGGTTGAGTTTGTGAGCCATGGTGTGCGTGGTTTTAGGGTGTTGAGAGCCTGGTTACCATCTGAGTCTCTGTTCAGGTGCCAGAAAGCTCAGTACAAAGGCATATATTGTCTGTGAGTTTTGAGACCTGGCCCCAAGCAATTCTTGAAGCATTTCAACTTTTTTGCCTTCTCCTACAGCTATCTCAGACCCTTCCATTTGCCAAGGCAGTGTCACCTGGAGCAGGTTCACAGGAACTTGTCCATGTGGGTCTTGAATATCTCCAGGGAGGGAGACTCCACACCTTTCCTGGGCAGCCTGTTCCAGTGCTCTGCCACCCTTGATGCAAGGAAGTTCTTCCTCATGTTGAGGTGGTACTTCTTGTGTTTTAGTTTATGGCCATTGTAACTTGTCCTGTCACTGGGCACCACTGAAAATAGTCTGGCACCATCCCCTTGACATCCACCTTTGAGATATTTCTCTGCATTAGTGAGATTCCCCTCTCAGTCTTCTCATCTCTAGACTAAACAGGCCCAGCTTCTGCAGTGTCTTCTCATAAGAGAAATGCTCCAGACCCCTCATAATCTTTGTGGGTCCTCTCCAGTAGTTATCTTTTTTGTACTGAGGAGCCCAGAACTGGACTCTGTACTCCAGATGTGGCCTCTCTAGGGCCAAGTAGAAGATAGTCATTTCCATTTTACACATTTCTTTCTTTCCTTCAGATATTTTTTCCTTCTCTGACATTTTTACCGATATTTTGGACATTTCCCTCCCCTTTATTTCCTGCCTTATTGTTTGTAACTATGTCGTCTATATAACTCTTCTTTCAGCCTTTCGTCTTTTTATTGTGAAAGGTATTGCTTCCAACATACCTCCTGTTTTCAGCACAATGTCTTTTAAAACAGCTCACAAACCTGCAAGCTATCTGATGAAGAACAGTTCTCCCCTCTGTGCCCTTGCCCTTGTCCTTGTGCTTCCTCGTTCACTTGAATCCTGGAGCAGAACCTGAAAGTCTGATCTGAAATTGCAGATCTCAACTCAGTACATCCAGTTCTTAAAACAAACCCAAAATATCACAGTGGGACATAGAAGCTGTGCATGATTATTTATTGATGATTGTTGGTTACAGGAATTAAAACAGCAGGGAGCTCAGATTTTGATCAGAAACCAAGTGATTTTTCTGTACACTTTTTATTGTAAAATGTGAGCATAATATAAACCCATTGTGCTCCTGCTGTTAAATGCTAAGCCCTGGCATGACCTGCTGTATGAACAATGCGTGTTCCCTGTCACACAGGTATGTAGCTCTCTATATGTGAACACTGATGAAGGCTTGAAGCTGTTACAAGGCAATTTATATATATATATCTGTGAATATATGAGGTACCACAAATGCTTCATGTCAGCGCTCAAGTGTGTCAACCACCCAGCACAGTGTGATCTCCAAGTGAAAGGCTCAGGGATCTGCTCTGTGCCTGCCTCACTGGAGCACGGGCAGCCTTTCTGTGCTTCCAGCACAAGAGGTGTTCACACAGAGACTCACTTCATGTGGGCAAGGTCCACGTGCTTTGGTTTGGGCTTTTTGTAAGCACTTTTCAATTATAACAGTACAAGACAGTCAGCCTGGCAGTGACTTTAAGGTCTTTATTTGCTACAGATATTTGCTTTTAGTTTTTGTAACATCACCAACTGCTAAGGGAATTGATGTTCAATACATTTCTAAATAAGCAGAACTAAAGTATAAATAAATAATGCCTGGTTTATTAGTCCAGGTGTTTTCAGCATTGCTGAAAGTGGTTTGATGACAGCCACCAGCACTAGCAGTGGAAAAAACCCTGATTTCACAGTGATTATTATCATTATAATAAACCATAATTGAAAGATTACAAAATTGATTCTTTTAAAAATTAATGTTGCATGAGTGAGCAGGCTCCATGGCATTCAGATTTTTTTCAGTGTTACTTGGAAGGAAAATGGCTTATTTTATTTCCTGGCAGAAAACTGCTGATTTTCAAACAATCACATTAGAGAAAACAGTCCCAGAGGGTTACAGGAGGCAACAGACCTATGTCATTATGCTTTACCCTTTCCTGATGGGTTCGGAGAAGAGCCAGAAAGAAAAGAAAGTTACATTCATTATTGAGAGTGCCTTGGGAAAATCTGTTTGGCCAAGCAATTTTGCATGAAACGAGTGAGGAAATATTTGACTGCAAAGAACATAAACTCCTTCCATCAATATGCAATTTTCTGGATCCATTTGTCCAAATGATTATTAAGAACAGTTTCTAAATTTGCAGTACTTTACAACTTCAAAGGACTGTGAAAACATCAACTAGTTAAACGGATGGAAGTGTTTTTTAATAAATACAAAAAACAACCAAAGTCAGATGTAAGATAAAGTGCAAAGTATTGAAAACAACAGGAAACCTGAGGACCTGGAATAGCAATCATCTGCCCCAATCAGGAACATGGAAACCACAAATTTATCTTTGATGATTTCCTGTAAATATGCCCTTTGAGGACAGATTGCCCTGCCCAGTCTTGTGGAAAATGTTCAGAGTTACATCTCTTCTCAGCGCAACATATGGATCTCAGCAAGCCCTGCTTCTCCATTTCCAAAGTCATTCTTCAGTTGGGAAAGTCTGAGCAAAAATGTGGTGAAGTACTATTGCAAAAATGCTGGTTAGCATCCTTCAAGTCTGGTCAGTCTGACTGGAAAACATCTTTCTGAGTTGTTAAATGTGTCTTATTCTTTCCCCATATACATTCTGCAGAGAGAACATGCTATTCCATTTTAAAACTGATGTTTATGCACGATTTCACACTGTCCAGATAGTTTGTGATCTCTGAAAAAGTTTTCTGTGCTTGAATTTACAGTAGACATATAATTTAACCCATTTTATATGTATGCTCTTCCTGGATGACAACCTCCTGCTGGCCCTATGTAATGTTTTATTAAATAGAGGGACAGTTCCCAAGCCCATCTTCCTTCCCAAGACTGAAGTCAGTGTTCTTTCACTAGTTAGATTTCACTAATATTGTTTAGCATTTCATAACATGCATCGTCCACAGACCTTAAAGCACTGCAAGACGTTAAACCAGCTTTAATTTCCCAGGTTTCCTGATCACGAAACTCCTGCAGGGAATCACTTGTCAAGTTGCACACAGGCATGATCCTGCAAGGCTGTGGCAGAGCTATGAAGTTATCCTTCAGCCGGGGTTCCCAAATTGTACCTGATACACTACCCTGACATTCAGAAGGCACAAGTGTGTATTCTTATCTATGCAAGTTCATGCTTATTTGTGAGGGAGTCCTGGATGACCAAGTGATGATCATATCCTTATCAAGTACATTTTTATAGGGAGACAGAAGTGGATTTTCTTAAAAGAATTCACTAGAAATTGCATGTTTCCTAAAATCCTGTATGACTACACCCAGGTCTTGTGTATTAGCCTCTGTTCAAAGATAAGTTTGTATTGCTCAGCAGAGCCTTGTTTAAAGATAGCACTTTGCAGGAGGGAGAGTTGATCATTAGATTTGGGAAGGAATATTACAAGACATTTTGGAGCACTCCATATTCAAGCAGTTGCTTTCGTGCCACTTCCCAGCAGTCAGCATTGCCCATCAAAGAAAATTGCTAAATAGCTCTGCTACATCATTCTTCATTTGCATTAGAAATGGCTCTAAGCAATAACAGGATTACAGCCAAAAAGTGCCAGCACTTTATCATTCATTTATTTGATTTAATATATAGAGGTACCTATTTGAAATAGCATTTACTTTTCTTGAGCTCATCATAAAACCTACTCTGAATGGAAGTGTTTAAGGTAATGATGACTCCGATTAATTCCCTTAGAACAGCATGACTGGAATCAGATACAGTACTTCTCATTTCATTAGGCATTTCTGAGCTGCTATGAGTGATCTTACAGCATGAGAGGAAAGAAATTAACTGAAGAAAACCTGATGTAAATAGTCCACAATACACTGCTATTCTTACTCAGTGTGGTAAAGTGTAAGCTCAAAAGCCTTTGCAGTGGCTTCCAGATGGCATTAGTAGAACCTCATGCAAACTTTCATTTCAGGAACAGTGGAAAAGCCATGCTTGCTGTGTGCTACAGATTTCTCTTCATCTGCACTGTGAATTGAACAGTGTTACAGCTTGCTCAGCCAGCCATTACCACCTTCTTCCCCTCTTCTCACTGCCACCAAATCCCTCTAAATCCAAGCCTGGTCTGAACAGTAGATCTTTAATCTGCTTTTCGGCATGGACATCCCCACCCAAAGTCAGAAGGTTGCACTTTTGTTCACAGAAGGGATTGCTACATGGGATGCTGCATCAGAAGCTCTCTTCTAAGCAAGGAAGATGTTTTAGTTAATTCTAGGAAATTTGAGAGCTGGCACTAAGTTATGCCAGTGTTTTATTCCTGTTTACGTTTCTTGATCATCAGTAGCTACTATTTATAATCAGTGGACATGGCACAAATACAGGGAAAAACGTTTTCCAAAGCAGCTCCTTGACCAAATAGTCTGTATTACATCTGAAAATTACAGAATTCCCTGAGTAATTTAGGTCTCTTGAATTTTCTTTTTTTCTACTGAAGTATCTGGAATTCCCATGAATGACCTAGGAAGCAGAATTAGGAACACTAGTGTAGGATGTTTGCATAGGTTGAAGAACCAGAAAATTTCTGGTAACATTTATCTAAATCCCTTATGCTTTTTTTTCCTAAACATGATTATGAAGTTCTGTATCATTGCTGGTGTTGCAGGTATCTTAGTATTATAAAATTCTAGTGGTAGTAAATAAATATACTGGGAATGTACTGAAGACTGAGGTTTTGCAGTGTGTTCTGTCCATGTCTAAAAGTAATGTACTCCAGTATCACAGCAGAACTATTCATTTAAATATCTAGATATTGTAGTTTAAGCAGAAAACATTGTTTTTAATATCTTGGTCTCTCAGTCCATTCATTCCTTTTCAGGCTATCTCAAAGTGAACTTTGAGAAGTGTGATAAATTTGTGATATGAACATTTCCTGCTTTCTGCTACTACAGACAACAATTCATTTAGCATGGAATTGTCCATCTAGTAATAATTATTTTCTGTCCCTGTAAATGGGGATTAGATACACACTGTGTTTTGGCAGCTTCTGTTCTTCCTTCTCTGAGAAACTTAGCTTATGTGTAAATAGCTTAAATAATTTGAGTGCCCATAAAATTGACAGACTAATGTCCACACACAGGACCAGAATACACAAGAAACTGGTAAAAACTGTCCAGTTCTGTGAGTTTGCTGTAATACTGCTGTCCCAGGCCTTTTCTTCTGTCCTGAGCAATGACTGCTGGTCCAGCTAAGGACTTGTAACTATGTATGTGAAACACTGCTGTGGACTGGTCAAATTCAGGTTACATCAGTTTGTCTAATTGAGATTTGCCCTTAAGTCTCTGAGATGAAAAACTGTAATAATTAGCCAATGTAGAGGTTTATTGTTTAGTAATATTTTTAAACACTTTAAAGAAATCTGCAATAGCAATGAATACAGTTCAGCCATTGCTTCAAAAGTGAAAGACTCCAAAGGATAACAGACTCTGATGTGCAAAAGCAATTAATTGAAAGGAGTGGGTAGGAAGGCAGTGTGATAGAGAATCTCAGTGACAAACTTTCTGAGTAAATACTGTTTAAAGTCAAAGTTACAAAGTGCATGCTTTTCTACTGAGGACCAAACCTATTGGTTTCAAATTAAAGGTTCACACAGAAGTTATATCTGGTGTGCTTAATCTGCAGTAATTGATTCTTCTAATTCCTACAGGAGTTCTCTCCACTTGAAATACAATTGAACTCCACGTTACCTTGAAATGTTACAGTTTAAGAAGTCGTATGAGCCTCCCATGCAGCAGTACCGAGCAGGCTGCAGATGCAAGCTGAAAGTTTAGACCCCTCTCACTTCTTTGTCTCATGCCCTTTGAATGCTAAGCAGTTGGGTCAGCAGCCTTTCCCACCCTGTAATTCGCAGATGCTTTCACTTCTTACATTCCTGTGCATGGGACCAGAACAGGAGAATTCAAAATTGTGTGGTTTGCCTACTCTCAGACTAGTTTGTGGGCTGGGTTTTCTTTTCTTCTTTCTCTTCTGATTCTAAAAAAATCACCTGTAATCACCCATGTAATATCAAGGCTAATATAAAAGCCGGATTTTCATTATTGTTTGAATAATTTTTCAGGAAAAAGTTGGATTTCTGCTGAACCATTACTTTATCTATCAGAGGAAAATGTATTTATAAGCCACTCTGCAGAAGATTATATGAAGATAAGTTGTATGTGATCATGTGATCTGCAGCATTATGGATTATAGAAGTACTGGCCTTACAGAATCAGTTTTTAACATTATTAATGGCTATAAATTTAGTCACCAGTTCTGCAAATTAGTCTGAATGTACCTAACTGTATGTATTTGTATTTGTAACGACTGTCTTGATAGTTCACATATCAGTTCAATAAAACATCTTAGACTCAGGGGAGACATTTGGGCAGGAATTTCTCAGTGACATTCTTGCCATTCCCATTACCATCACTAGGCACTCAGAGTAAAATATGTTTTAAAAATTGATTGAGTGTGTATTTACAACATAGATCATAAGACATGTTTTTTTAATGGTGAGAAACTCCCAGTGATGCATTCTGTGATACGTAGCATTGATTTGGGTTCTTTGATTTTAATGCTACAGAATACAGTCATAAAACTTTTAGACCCTTAATGTCATAGGGTGCAGCTTCTTGACACAGAATGTTAATGTAAAAGGTGACAGCTACTGCAGGCAAGAACCTTCAACCAGTGAAAACCAAAGGCTTGCATTAAACACAGTTAACTGAATTTATATTCTTAGCATATTAAATATAAAATATGGAGAAGTTAATTGAAATTATAGAAGACTGAGATGTAAAATCCCTAATGCAGGTAAACTTGCAGTGGGTCACTTTGGCAGTGTGGAGCATATGCCTTTGGTTTAGAGACCTCCCTTCAGGCAGTTTTCAGTAAGCGTCTTGGAAAAGTATTTTTCTGAAAGAGTTGTCTGAAGATAGGTGAAGCAAATTTTCTACCCCTTCTTTTTTACTAAAGACAGTCTAGATGAGTGACCTAGACACCTAAGCTCTTGATTAGCAAAGGAAGGTGAAGTAAATAATGGTTAAGTGTCTTCTGATTATGTGTTGTATCTTCTGACAGGCATGTGCAGTTATTTAGCATGCTCTTGTACTTAGTTCAGGATTTTGGTAAAGGCATGGCAGAGGTGGTTTGTTCCTAGCACAGCAGAAAGTTTAACTGCTGTATTATATTCTTTTTAGTCTGGTTGCCATCCTAGTTCTAAAGAATTACTTGTTTCTGACAACATAAAACTGGGTATGAAACTTAATTCCATACTGGGTCAGAGGAAAAAGTGGCATGGAAAAGTAAAAGTTTGGCCAGATAGCAAGTGTAGAAATAATAGCTGTGAAGCATTTTACCATGGATGTGGTCATAGTGAACAGTATTGGGAAACTTTTAATTGTTATACAGAAGTTCTACAACCATCCTAAGTGTATTAGAGTTCACTTGGATATAGAAAAGTCTTGACATATCTCACTGCAGTGAGATTACTGTCCAAAGTTATCTGGAATCCTTCCAGTGCAAAAATTGAGTATAGAAATGGCTGAAATTGCTTTTTTTCTAGTTCTGTGGTGAGTAAACTTGGATGGGACAGTCAAGACATTGTGGACTTAAATACACGAATATGGTTGGCAGTTTCAGTTGACTGCCTTTTCTTATGAAATTCATTCCTCCCATTGGCACATTAACATTTGGTCTTCTCAGTTCTTAAAGCATCTTTTGGACACAGACTGGCTTTTTTAAAATTTGGATTTTCTTTTTTAAGAGAATGGGGGAAAGCTACTTGTGTTTGTGGGAATGCCTTTTCTTAGTAACCAGTAGACTGAAGTGTCTGCACTGAGAGTGCATGTTTATTTAGGAACTTGCATTCTAAGCCTCTAGTACCAATAGGGTGGTAATTTGGCAACACCAGTGAGGACAGAGATTGCTTTCTGTATAGCACGTTCTCTCCTGACCTTGTAATCTTACCCTCTGGGACCTACAGAGCTGTATCTGGGTAAGATTTGCCTACAGACTGTTGTGTGACTCTGCTTAACACTTAACATTGTTACCTGTTTGCCCATGGGCTGTGGGATAAAGGGCAGAGCAGTGAACCCACCAGAGGGACTGACACAAAAGAAACTCTTTTCGCAAAGGAGTAAGATACCTTAAGCTGATGCTTGATTGTATTTACAGTGCCTGTTCAGACCTGTGTCCCTGTGACTAACCTTCTGTGGCATCTGCCGTCCAGGAGTGAATTAACTTTCCCATCAGTCGTGAGCAGATTTTAGTTCTGGATGTTACTATTCCAAATGTTTCCTGCTGCTGTTAACAGTAAATCTTTGTGACATTGCTGCCTTGGGCTCCAGGCCCAGTGATCCCCTACTCTCCTCACCAGGCAGTGCCATTTTTGGGTTGTTGCAGCCAAGGGAATGGCAGCTGCCCCACAGTGGCTGGGAATACTTGAGTCTCCATCACCTTCCCATGCTTTGAGGAGCTTCAGGTGTTGCCACAGTGGTAGGATAGTTGAATGGAGAGGATCCAGCTCTAGCAGGCTTACATTGTTCCAGCTGTTCACAGCTGCTCTACAGCTGATTGAGAGGGCATTTACTCCTCTGGTGTCAATAACCTTGCGGGATCAGAAAGTCAATTGTGCAAAGCACCTACAGTCAGTGCCAGATGTGTGTCTGGGAGTCACTGCAAGCAAGGCTGACATTGAGAAAGGGTTTTTGGTGGTGTTTTAGGGACTGGCAGGTGGCTGCAGCAACTCAGGAGAGTTTAGGGCTGGTGAGAGGGGTGCAGAGGTTACTTAGTGCACAGCTATTAGAATTCTAAAATCTCTCTGCCCCTCCTTTCCAGAGCAATACCGAGCATACATCCCCTGTAGTTTTCAGTCTGTCAGTTCATCTGTGAATGAAGCAAATGTTACTTTAATTGTAGTTCATTAGTTCCATCTGGTGCTAGGGTGGGGAATGGAGACCCTTTCTTACCTTACAAAACATTATATACCTTTCCTGCCAAGCTGCTCTACTGAATAATAGTTGGAGCCTGAGGCTGACTGAATGTAAAGATTTGGAATTGTTTCTCTACTGGTCTTCCCACAGATGCACACTTGGCTCCCTAGATCTGGCCACTGTCTAAAGAAATTAAGACCAACAGTATTTTAGTTAAAGCAGTAGTATACCATATGCAAGCCAGAGATGCTCAGTGTGATGCCCACAAAATTTGGTATCTGCTTTTTTTCTTTCCCTTTAATCGATAAAAATATGATTTCCCTCTAGTTCAAAGGAAATTGAATTTTCACATAGCAGGGGAAAACAAATGCCCTTCAGCATTGCTATCAGTGAATTGGGGCACCAGATGTCTTTTAAATGGGTCCAGCCTATTGTCTCTCCATTTCCAAGTCACTCTTTTATGCTTCTATTTATTGTAGGCAATTATGCTTTGACCCAAAGACATAATCCTAGTGGAATTAAAAATCATGTGCCCTCTTTGTATAAAAAAGCTGAGTCTGATTTTATGAAAAAGGAATGTAGAGAATGAATCTAGTGGGAAATTAGGCAGTAGTATTTGATGACTGTAAATGTATTTATTTATAACAGCTAATCTTGCTGGAAATGAAGAAATAAGATGAAATAATTAACTTTACTATTTATAAAAGAGTCTCTTTTATCCACTGTGAAATGCAGTCACCTCCAGCATGAAATGCAATGGCTGCTAAAGAGCATACAGACATTTAAGAGTGAAAGGAAAGAACAAATGTGGGTTTGACACAGTGGGGAAAATGCAGCATGGAAGGAAAACATTTCCATGAAAATGTTGCCCCTTTTAGTCGAAAACATATTTTAACTGGCTCTTGTAATTATTCAAACTGGAATTTGATATAAAAGTAAAATTACTGTGGCCTTGCAAAATGCACTTTGACATTCTTAATAGCTTCAATACAGAAAAAGCACTTACTGTACAGTAAAAAAGAACACTTACTTTCAGAAAGATAAAGAGCTTCTTTTTCCTATCACAAAGACCAGTTGTACAGTGATGTCACTGGAGTTATTGCAGGCTTGGAAAAGTGCAAGTATGGGAGGAGTCAGGACCATCACTCCATCAGCACTGGGACAGAGGTAAGAGTGCTGCTTACTGAATTCACAGCCCCTTTCAGAAGCCCAGAGAATGAAGGAGTAACAAAGAGGCTGATGAGTTCTCTGGCCATGTGCAGTGTATCCTGGAGCTCCAGTTAAACCTTTGTATTTCTCCAGAGAGAAAGAAAATGAATGATATGGTAAAAAGCACTTTGCCAGACAAAATAGGAAGATCCATGGGATTATTGCAGTATTACAAATGTCAGCACGCAGTCAGTCTATATATATACAAAATGTTTTACTGAGCTTCTTGAGTGAAGTTTACAGTTTGTAACAGGAGACTTACTGAAACATAAACTGCCGTGCCATCTGTGATACACATACGCAAAAATTATACTGCCTAAATAAGATCACTAAATTTAAATACAATATATGCTATTTTACGCATAAGTATTGCCCTCAAATGAATGTACTTTCAACTAGTAATATCAAACTTACATGCTGACTGAAAGTCAGAGAGAGAGTCTTGATAAATTGAAAAAATGCAGCAAAGTGATTTTAGTATCATAGTATTGCTGATTAAATGTGTGAAGCTAACTAAGAAAATAATCTGCAAGGAGAGATGTTGTGATAGCGGTCATGTTGTGTCATCGATTTGTATTAAATGCTAGGGGAGACAGAGAGAACTTTGAAGATTTGCTTTTCATTATGAATTGATGTTCAGCTACTAAAATGAAATAGGTCTGTGTAAGAGTTATGACTGTCAAAAACCATTTGGAATTTCATTCTGTGCAGAGAAATTAAAATTTTGAGTGATTATGTGAAATACTCTTCTGAGGCAAGATTATAAAACCACAGCTTTCCCTTGTTACTGGATTTTTTAGATTAGGTGATATTCTTACCGTTTGTTTTATCTCAAATGCTTTTTAAGTGACTTGCTGAATTACTATCATATTAAATTCAAGAAACTACAGTGATGGAACAGTATGCTTGGGATTTTAACTGCATATAAAGATATTCAAAATTACGGGTCATACAGCTAATGCAAGTTAGCCATCTGGGTGTATACATACAAGAAATATTTATTTCAGTTTATAAAAGCAATGTAATTGAGTAGACCAGACAGATACACCATTAATTACATATTACAATACAGTCTGATCTGATATCCGATGCAGAACACTTGAGATTCAGAATCTCTTGACATTTTTCACTCATTTCCATAACAATCAACCACTCAAACCTCAGTTTTGGAGGAAATAATGATACTGGAAAAGGAGTTTTACAGTATGCTTTCAACATCCTGGGTTCAATTAAAATGGAAGAAATCACGAGACTTGTCCTTTGAACAAGCATCTGCAGATGAATGTGTATGAGTCCCATTGGCATAAATTTCCCAGACAAGCTTAACTAAATCTTGGAAAGCGGAGCGATTTTGAGGGGTCTCAAAGTTATGACTGTTAGATTTCACAGCTATGGTGTTTTACAGGACTTGAACATTGCTAAATGGTTGCTGGAGTTCTGGGTCTGTTACTGTAACTGCATTCTAGAAATAGAGAATGTGGCCATGCTGCTTTATCCTCTTAGAAATGTTAGAACAGTCAGATAGTAGAAGTCACCGCAAGATCCTAATGGGCATTGCAACCCCGGATCTGAATGACTCATCAGTGAAAAGCTGTCAGATACACCATAAAAAAGGCATAGGTAAGCTTCTGTGCATTTAAAGCTTTTAGCCTGATTTTGCACTGTTTGCAGCCATCATCTGTTTTAAAGGAAACAATAAAACAACAAAATTGCCCACTTGATGACAGAATCAAATTTTTTTTTTGCATGTATATAATCAGATGTTGAGATAGAAGTACAAAATGTGTACGGTCCTTTGTATGGATGCCCACTGAAATAAATGCACTTGTGTTTTCTTTTCAGAAAAGGTTCCTAGACATGTAGTAACAAGCCTTATATTTTTTCACTGGCCCATGAGGTCACAGCTTCAGTCAACTGTCTTACCTTCAATTCCCAAAGTATGTTGGTTCTCTTGCTTTTTGAACTTTGGCTCTTTGGTGCAGTCAGTACTGTTGGGAAAAAACCAGCAGATGCTGCAAGAAGGTGTCTCTTTGAAAGTTGTGCATGAGCTTGTCATCACATCTGCATTGATACGTGCTGGGGAGCTTTTCTGCTCAGTCTCTTTGTAGATTCTGGGCCAGGAAAAGAAGTTTGCATGGGGTGTCTTAATGCTGTCATGCCCAGGTGTCCAAGGCTGGAACTAAGCTTCCCAAGATGATAGGATTTAAGAAGGGTGAAAATGGAATTCTGTTAATTTGTGCTCTTCTTCTTCGGCTTCCAGAGTTTTGTTTCAGACTGGCCAAAATCTCTTTGGTTACAGCAAAAGTGTCGCCTCCCATCTTATTGATTCCACAAAGCAGGACTCAAAGAACAATAGATATTGTAAAATTTGCAATAAAATTTTGTAATCTCATAGCCCTAGGGTCTTGCCATTAAAACAAAAGATGTGTTTGGATGAAGTTTTCCTGTATTTACGTACAGTGCTGTAGAGGATAAGACATCCTGGAAAAAGATTTTGCTGTGTTTTTAATAGAACAGCCCAGATTTGATTAACTTTCCTTTATTCACTCTAGAGTCATTTGAGTTAAGGTTAGTGCTGGTTTTTCCCCTGGACACTCAGCAGAGGCAATGAGTGAGGCAGACACAGGCCTGTTGAGAGATCCTTGAACTGTGCTGAAGGTTCAGCTCCCCATGCTCTTCAGGTATGACTATGCAAATAAATCTGCATTTCCTCCCCCAAGCTCACATCCTTTTCATCTTAACTGCAGCCTCTTGTAGGATCTGCTTTATTGGCTTACAGCCAGTGTCGCGTCCTGTAAGGCTGAAGAAGATGTTGCAAAGACAATACAGCACAGCAGAACATTTCAATCTGATTGGTGCAAATTTCCTTGGGAAAAAATGGACTTTTAATAGCTCCTCAGGACAGTGCCCTCTCCACTCTGCCACACCAGTTACTAGTGATAACACATTATAGAAGAGACTGATAAATTTGTTCCAGCGCTGAGCCATCAATACATTTCACCAGTAGTAGCTCCTTGCCTTTTATCAGCTCAGATGTGTTTAATAGCTCTGTACTCAGATGACAATTTAAGTGATACTAAACCATTACTTTTGGATTATGATCCAGGGACTTGATGAAAGAGAAGCTGAAGTGTTAAACCTTAGGAAGGGCAAATGCATACATGTATGCAGTCAAAATACATTACCGCATCACATTCTGAAGACAAAAGTAACCATAAACAAACATGAAATAGACTATATTATTTTTCACAGATTTTGCCAAGCAAAACATAGAGGCTTGTATAAGAGGCTTTTGAAAAATCCTATTATATTCTGGAAATCTTCAGATGCTCACTCTGGGACTGTACTGCTGAGATACTGAATTGGCATTACCACTCTGACATTACTGGGGAACCTTGGGGTAATTTTCCTTTCATACCTACCTTCCAGGATGAATTGCTCCTTTCTGATAACACTGAAGACCAGCTGAAACTGAAAACCAACCTCATACTATACTTTGAAAAACTACATCTCAGTGGCTCCTATTGTCATTATGAAGCTTACTTGAATTTCAGCTAAGGCAACCTATTGTAATTTTTATGTGTCTGTTAACAGCAAGTACCTCAAAAAGGCTCTCTGAAGTTGGTGTCTTAAGTCTTCATATAGAAACCTAAAATATGCCCCAGTTTTTTCAAAGTACCCATGCAGCATTCCTGTATTTTAAAAGCATGATATTTTTTCCTTTTAGTGTAACTCAAAAATAAGATGAAAATTAGGATAATAATTATACAGGAGAGTGCATTGATTGCCAGTGCCTGGTTCTGGGTATTGAGCAGAAATACACTTTTAAATATCCAAGCAATTAATTTGGAGATAACATTTATTGATTGTGTAGAAAGTTCCTACAAGTCAATCTAAAATGTGTCATCCGAAGATGTATTGTTATAAATACAATAGTGAGCTCTGCACTGGATGTGCAGTGAATGCAATGGTTTTTGAGTGACCCCAATTGCATTATTTATGCATCAAGTTGTCTTAGATTTCACAAAGATATTTTCCCTGGAGGACTGAAACCATGACAAATAAAAGCTTGGTAAACCTGGTCTGTGATGAGGTGACACAATGGGGAGGTCGCTAGAAGATCTTTTCCGATGTAGTTCTTTCATCTCCAGCTACAGGTTGTCTGGGCCCCTCTCCCCCCATGTGTTGGCACAGTTCTAACCCAACCATCTCCTCTCTGGGCTAATCTTCACTTTCGAGCCTGTCATACCTGGTTTAGAGAAGAGCCACTGCAACGTGGCACAAAGACACGGTGCACAAATACAATTTAAAGTCTTGGGGCATTGACTGAAGGTGCTGGAGAGTTGCCATTCTCAGCGTGCATTCATTGCACCTAAAACTGGGCATTTTCTGTTACCCTCATGAGGTGAGGACAGTTCTGCAGCAGGCATTTGTGGTTCAGGAGTTCGACAGGAAAGTCAGGTTTAGATTTCAGCCCTTTCCTCCCAAACATATTCTGGAGGGTTTGACTGTGAAGGTTTATTTCCCTTACCGCTTTCCTATACTGAATAATTTCTAGTTTGGGCAATATCCGTGTTTAGTACATCCCAACTTGTTAGACCCTAGATGCACAGCTGAGAGCAAAGTAACAGCATTAATCTTCACAATGAAAATGTATTTTGGGACATTAGTGCACATATGGCGAGGATTTTTTAACCTACATTACTGTATGTAACTTTGCAGCTTAATTAATCAATTAGGATTAGTGCAGTTTGTAATCAAGTCCGAGAGTGATTGATGCATGCCATATTAATTGCAACATTCACATGAAGCATGTCATATACACAGTCATTTTACAGCTGGATTTCACATTGGATTGCTCATAAGCACTTAATGGCAGGAATATTTTAGACTTGCAATCAGGGAAATTGTATTGCACAATATGCTTTATATGTTGTACACCCTGCTTAGATAATAACTCCTCCATCACTGATGTATCCTCTTGCTCCTCCCTCCTGGTTCGATCGTTGGCAAAGTAGTCCATTTTCAGAGGCTTTTCTTTGTTGTGGAACAAGAGGTATAATTAAATTGTATCCCAGTAGTGAAGGTTTCTAATGATGATGAGCCAAAACTAATTGTATTGATTTGTTTATTACTGGCTTAGGAAGCTCATCAAACAAATGGACTGAAACTATTTCCATATTCTTATCTGTTTGGTAAATGAGAAACAAATAACACTTCCATATGTCTATTGCATGGTGTCATGGCATTAATACTAATTCTGAAGATAGGCTCAAGCACTGGAAGGGAGGTTATCCTAAGTGCAATATTCCTACAGCTCAGAAATACCACATCTTTTTCACATTTGTGTCCTGGGATGAGGACATTGGCTTTCTTTTTTGATACAGTTGTTCTCACTGCCAGAACTGGGGGAGTAACAGGCTATGCCCAGAAACTAAAAGGATTGGGGCAAAAGAAAGGAAACTGGCATCATCATGTTCTTGTCTCCATGCAGATTTGTTCCTTGACCTCTGTATTAAAAAAAGGTGGATGAATAATGTGAACTAAAAAGGTCTATGAATATTCATTTTAATTTTTAAATTAATTTACTTCACACTCTCACATTAACTCTGCAAACAGTCAAGCAATCACATCTGGTATAAATGTTTGCAGAAAGTAAATTTCCATATTTCATGTATGAGTTTTTGCAGGAGCAGAGTTTTAATTCTGAATGTGCAAAAATTCATATTACTGCTCACCCAGTTGTGGGCCAGACACAAGTTTCTCTGTCCTATGTGAAAAATTACTTTTTGTTGCATAATGACTTTAAAATGCTGGGCTTTTTATTACTGAATATTTGTGTTCAATTCATAGAGCAGAAGGCTATCCAAGTTTATTTAAACAGTTGCTGATCTAAATCCATTGAAGCCAGCAGTAGTCATTTGTTGTCTTGAGTATCTTTCAGATCAATCTCCTCGTGGATGCAGATGAGAAAATACAGAGCTAGGAAAAAAAGACTGAGCTAATTGCATAAATTGTTATTTTAATTGAATTTGGGGACTGATTGTTTTGATGCTGTGGGAATGTGGATTCCTCCACAGTGACACTTTCACTTGGGCTGTGTTTTGCTCTTACAAGTAATACAAGAAAGGTGGCAACCCTAATCAATTTAGAGCCTGAATGTGCTTCCAGTAGAAGCAAAAGCAAGCCTTTTATTCTTAGGAGCTCTATAACATTAGCTAAAACTGCTATTTAGACATGTGGATCCATCCCATTCATTTTCTGAAATACTGCTTCCTTTTGCACTCAGCTGTGTGTTTTCAATTACAAACGTTTGCCACATTTCACATCTCTTATATGCTGTAGCATATGACACATTGTGGCAACTTTTGTTCAACTAGCAGGTTTTGGTCCAAAGAGGATTCAGTATAGTTGGAGGGTGAATTACCCTTACATCCCTTGAGAAGCTGATCCTGTCAGCTTGGCAGAGCATTGCTCGAAATGCTGCACTGCATATAATGTCTAGACTGCGAATAAGTTGATAACACTGGAAGTAGAGCAAAAGGTAGAGGGAATTATACGGCACAGTTATTAAACTTTGACCTTTATGATGCTTTAAAATCATAAAACATTTTAAAATAGGTACACTGCATCCAGGATAGCAGTACTGTTGGGAAAACAGCCTCTCAATACAATGCACTGCATTTATATCAGCACCTTTCTTCATATTCCACTTTCTGTATGTAGCAATAAAGAGTGGTAGTGCTGCCTTACTTGTAGTCACGCTCTCTGTGGAGATCTGCTGTTTTGTCAGGCACAGAGTCTCGTGGAATAAGCAAAAACAGAACCGAAGAGGTTTAAAATCTTACTCAGAAGCTTACATTAGAACACTTGGCTTTCTTGCTTTCTCTGTACCCGTTGGAGAGAAAGCCTCATTTCCCAGCTGTTGGAGTCCTTTTGAGAGTCATCTGAGAGAGAGAGGATTAGACATAGAGGCCAACGTAGGGGCTCTGAGTTGCCTTGTGAAGTTGTCTCTCTTCAGTAGCTGTAGAAAGCCTGGGGAAAAGTATCTCAATTAAGCTGTCTGAATATTCTCTCTCCCCATGCTGTGTCTGGTGCTATAATTATAGGGCAGTCTTTATTCCCTATTTGTTGCACTGATATGCAAGGGAAGAAATACAGGTATTTGGAATGAAAAAATTCAGACTCTAGATCCGTGATGTAAGCATATCCCTTAACAAATATCTCAAAGGTAAATACTTTTCGGAGTTAGGATTTGGCTCATTTTAGAGGTCTGAGATCCTTTGCAAAATGTGAACATTTCCTCGTTCAGATCTCATCTATTGCTGTCTTTCCTCCTCCATGCAGAGCTGAATAAGCACATACTGGTCCCTGGGTGACAGAATTTACCACCACCCATGAAATCCACAGAGGTAAAAAAGGTGCTTTTTTTGTGGCAACAAATTCATAGTGCTTTTTTTCCCCAAGCTACCTGAAAACCTGCCCATGCATTTGTGCACATGCCATTATTTTGTTTAACATTTACAAAGCGTGTGGAAGTTTTTGCATTTCAAATGGTAGGTGAATCAGAGGTTTTAAGAGAACTAATGAGCTAGTCCTGAAGGAGCCATTTCCATATGTCATGTCACTTAACTAAAGTTTGAGTTCAAGAAAAACAATCTCTCAGCCACTTAGTATGCAGACATTTGTATGTGCCCTCCAGTTTCTAAGTTTTGGTCCAAAAGTCAGCTCCGTGGCTACTCCACACTTTAACAGTACAGACTCTGAGAGTTTCATCTCTTCTTTCACCTTG
The DNA here is from genome assembly GCA_013400415.1 of Scytalopus superciliaris. Classification (NCBI taxonomy): domain Eukaryota; kingdom Metazoa; phylum Chordata; class Aves; order Passeriformes; family Rhinocryptidae; genus Scytalopus; species Scytalopus superciliaris. The sequence continues at coordinate 1,088,890 of VXBX01007997.1, read as the reverse complement.
CAATAGCAAAAATGTAAATTATGAGATTGGTCCCAGAGGTATAAAGAATATGCATTGAGTGCCAGAGTTCTAAAGCAATGGGAGAAGCACTCAGCAGCAGGACGGGAGCAGCCAGCACTTGCAAGGTCAGATTTTCTGCACACAGTTAAAAGGATCCAGTGGCATTTCATTTCAAAGGTATTAAAAGAGCACAAAGCAAAAACTTCAAACCCTTAAATAGCATGTTTGTATTTTTTGCGTTCACTGTTTTTACGTTTTTTGCATTGCTTTCATGTTGCACAGGTGTGAGCATTAGAGTGCAAAGCATTCTCAGAAGTACGTGTGGCTATTCACTTTGCCCACTGTACCTCAGAACAGACAGAAAGTACTGGCAGTGTAGCCTTATAGTACTGAGGAGCAACAGAGAGAGAAGTTTGGCACCTGTCAAGGCTGTGTAGTGGTAATGACCCCCTTTGTGTTTCACTGAAGAGCAGCAAATATTCCAGGGAGAAACTGTGCCATAGAGCAGACATCCCTGTGGCTAAGATACCGGCTTCTTATGGTGCTTATTCCACAAACATTCTGGGAAGAAAAACCCTGGAGATGGGATTTACTAGCAGCAAAGTCTTAGGGGGATCCCATTAGGTAAGGAGCACTTTTACCTCCTGTTGCACTGGCAGCAAAGTAAACTCCTGAATGCATTTGGAAATCCTTCTTTTGATGCTAGGATATTTGTAAATATGCAAACAAAGAGGGATAAGTGAGGAGCAGGCTTGTCGAGGGATTTTATTTCTGAAGCTATTGACAAATACCTTTTGCTCTGTTTACTCACCCCTTCCCTTAAGTGCCAAGGATTTTTATTAAACCAGCTGAAGTTCTAATACAGCACCAAAGTCCAGAATTTGTGGGTTTTTTTTAAATTTCACTAAGATTGATATGCGGAGCATGGGATAGAGGAGGAGACTTGAAAAAAAACAAGAGAAAAAACCCTGAAGGGACACTGAAGGCCAATTAGAGATGGCAGACAGCATTTTCAGATTTAGATCAGTTGGAAAAGTAAAACATTTCAAGTTCATTGAAGTCTGTGAAATGAAAGAATCAAAGAGTATTGTTTTTCCATTCTTTCTGTCAAAAAAAATGAATCTTCAACTGGACATATTACAGCTACTGTCAGTGGGAACAATTCAAATTCCTATACCCTGCAGATAAAGAACCCCAAATTGCATCTTCCTAAATACATCCTCATGGAGAGCTCAAAAGCTGGATAGCCTCTGTGAGGCTTTCAGGTGCAGTTTGCACAGTCACAGTCTCTGTACCAAGACCAGCGATGTTCCAGCATGCTTGAGTGCCCATTCCCAGGGACGTCACCGTGAGTCCTGATGCAGGCTGGGTAGTGTTGTGCTTGAGGACAGCCCTGGTTTGGAGGTGACCTGTCCTTTTGCAAACCCAGGAGGATTCACTTGCTTTCAGAGCAGCCTGTGCAAAACTGAAACCTCACTTTCCTAGAGAGTCAGCCAGTGATGATTCTTTCCCCATGTAGCTTTCAATGACTTTGGCTGAAAAAGAGGGAACACTAATGCTTTACCTTCCTGTCGCAGAGGGGAAATCTTGGCCTCAAATCTCAACCACCTGGCCCTTTTCCTCTCTATTTTTGTTCTTACCCAGCCTTGTCCTGAGGACTATCCAGCTTTGCTGTTGTAGGTCGAATAATTCAGGTGGAATGAACTGTGAGTTGAAACAAGTGGACAGTGTTCCACCACTTGTCCACTTAGGTTATTCACAAACTGGTTTGAAATAAGACCTTTGCTCTGTACTTTAAGTGATTGCAGTGTTCAGGTCGAGTTATGACTATATAGTATAGTAAGCAGCTGTGTTCAGTTTTAAATAATCAAGCACAAGCAGTTTTTCCTTACTGTATAACTGAACACATATTCTTTCATTTTAAGTGCTATTTTGGCCTGACACTAATGAGTCATGTCATTGCACTAGATTGCACTAAGTTCTCTTAAGCTTTTTTATAATGTTTCTTCAGTGCACTTTATATTACTGGTTGCTCCCATTAATTCCACCTGCAGTTACCAAGTTCTTGTTAAACCAGGTTACACGTTTGAGTGTCATAGAGTCAATGTCTTATTTTCTAAAAATTTTAATTTCCCCCAAACTTCCATCAATAACAACTTTAAAATCCATTTGCAATGTAAATGACTCAAAGTATAATCCATCCTGCTGTGTTCCAGAACACTTCCTTCTTATTTAATTGCCATAGACACTTTAGTTACTAATTAAGCTTTATTGTTTATGATGTTGCATTTCATTAATAGTTGTGATAAAAATTGCATGTTCCAACAGATTTTTTGCATGTTAATGCCACTAGAGGAGTAGAATTCAGAATTGATGGGAAAGTTCATCTCAGAGGTTTCAAGATTGCACTCTTATAATCACATAGTGAAACTGTCCCACAAACATGATCTTGAAAAAAGAGGGAGCATTTTTGGAGTCCAGAGCCTTTCTCTTTTCATATGATGCAATAAATTTAAGCCTAATTAATTGTAATGAAAATCTGGGAAATGTGATCACAGTCATCTACCGAAGAAATGCTTCAGATTACGTATATATGTTTATATGTATTTGAGTGACAAAGTGAATGGTTAGGAAAATTTGGAATATAGTTTGAACTAAGAATTTTTTAGGCTTAGGAGCTACTAAGCCCAAATTAAAGATCTGTAATTAAAAGATATTAAGGACAATCTAAGGCTGAAGCTTTAGCTCTAGGTACAGGAAGGGAATGGAAAGTATCTTAGATGGAGGGCAGCCAAGAAGTCACTGAACAGATAATAAATAACTCAGTTCTGTGATAAGGAAGGTACCCTAATTTCTGAGTGGATGAATTTTGCACCTCCCAGTCTCATGGATTTGGGGAAAGGATCATTTATATCCAGAAGCTCTGAAGCCATTCATTATGGGACCTCCCTGCCCACACTGTTTCACCTTCCTCCACAATACCAGCATGACCCATTAGCTTTAGTTTTACCACTGGTAGTACTGAAATAGTATCTAGCCTGTGTGGGATCCCCCACAGAAAATGGTGCAATGCAGTATTGCTGGTATTTGAGAGTACAAAAAGCCACATTGATCCAAGTTATTTTTCACAGCAGAGCATGTTTATACCAGGATCTTTCCAGTGAAGCGACGTTTGCTTTTCTGTGCTGGACAGAGACCCTGTGATAGTCTTACTGCTGCTTCCCACTCTGGAAGACAGAGCACGGGCAGAGGTTTCCCTGGAAGACCCATCCTCAGTGTTAGATGCAATTACAAAACATTTTGTCATTTCCAAATTTCTTCTGCACCTTAGTAAAACAGGCTTGTTCACTTGGGTAAAGAGACTTGCCAATCTCAGACATTATTTCTTAATGGAAACTGAAGCTGTCTTGCAAATGCAACAGGTAGAGTCCTTTTATTACCTGCCTGGGCCAAGTAAGGGTAAAGAATATAGTCAAGTGAGGTGACTAATTTTGTATCCTCATCCATACACCGTTGCTCCAGATCTCAAGTACTCACTAGTGGCACATTCAGCACCATTGGCAAGATGCTAAACCAGCACAGTCTTAAAAAGAAGTTCCCTTTTCTGGATCCAGAGTAATTCCTCCACACTGAAGTAGTACTGGACTGGTCCTGTGAGCAGAGCAGCCCAGTGCTGGACACTCTGCCAATCTGCAGTGTGTAGAGTACAGATTTGTCCTGCAGCTAAACAATAGCTCTCCTTCACATCCCCATCTCTCCTGATGCAGCCCTTTCAGCTCAAAGGGAAACTTTGATCTCCTAATGTCTTGCAAGACTAAGTTGGCTGTGTGATTAAGAATGATTTCTTTTGTGTCATAGCAGAAAAATATTTCAAGTAGTTGTGATAATGTTATTGCATTCAGCAAGTAAAGAGCATTGAATGTAAACGTGGAACAGAATGTACTTCTGTGTCACAGAAAATTGCATTTAAAACTTGTTGCTACTTTGCTGCTTTTGTAATAATGGCTCAACCTCAGACCCTGAATCTCAACCTAAATATGTAGGTGTTTCACAGAAAGGAGTCAGAGAACAGCTATTGTCTTCCAAAAGCTGAGAAATTCTGAAAGGTGCATTAAGACATGGGATCTTTCCCCTTCTGGCTCCCAGAAAGTCACAAAAGGTATTGTTTTGGAAGAACTCATTTTTAAAGAACACTTTATAACAGAATCATGATAGGTTTTGCACACGCTGGCAAGGCCACTGATCTGCTGCAAGAGTGAGAGGTAGAGCTGTGGAGAGAACAAATGCTAGGTTAGGAGTTCTGACTTTAGCATTGTCCAGAAGAGTTACTAAGTGTAACCACAAATTCATAATTACTTTTCATTTGTCAGCCATTGTGTTTAAAATGCAGTGAAAACAAAGTTAAGATTTACACACTTAGGTACCAAAAGTTAGATGTTCACTCCAGTGTTTGACAGTGATGAGATTTCCCAAGGTGATTTCTGTTCCCATAGCTGCATATTTTCCTTGTGAAAATTTTCCCATTTAATAAATAGCTTTTAGTTTAAATTAATTCTGAGGTACAGCAACTTCACTGGTAGCTGCTGGGTAGTCATTACTTTAGAAGGTCAGGCCATTTGGATAGACATTTCTTGCATTGTTTTATTACTGTGCAGACAGGGGCTTGTTTGCACTTCACTCCTAGCTAAATTTAAATATCTATATTTTGCATTGCACTGCTTTGTGCTACACAGATGTATCCTTAATTCATAAAAGCAGAAGAACACTGAGTATTAATCAGCTATGTCAGTTTTCTGAATATATCATGATTCTTATAGGTCATATTTGCAGTACACTCAAAATAGTGCATACCAGAGATTACTGCTGTTTTACTGGAAAAATAATAGATCAAATGTCAAACCTCTTTTTTAAGTTGAAATTTAGCGATTAAAAAATGGCCAATGACACAGCTTGTAGAGTTTGGCTTTGGAAATTATATTTATTAGTTTGCAGTGAAATTGAATTTTGGACCATCAATAATTCCCATAAAATGGAAATCACATTCTGGCCCTGCCTTTTTGTTCCAGCACATCCTCATCACTCCCAGAAAGACACCTCGTGCAATATAAGTTGGCCTGACCATAGCTCTTACCTTTCTGCTGGGAACTAAGTGTTCTACATCACTGTTGATATTCCACAAAATTAGGGTGCTGGGAAGTTTGCCTTGTTCAGACTGGAATGTCACTCTGCAGCAGAGTTATTATCTTTGCTTGACTTTGTAGATTTCATCAGATTCCTAAAGAACATTTGAGGGGATGGGGGGGAACCAAACCATTTCTTAATCTTCATCCAGATGCTCTAGTAGCTACAATAAGGTATGTTTGAAAGGCACTGGGACTGTATCTTATACACATGTTTTATAAAGTTATTTTTTAGTGTGAAAAGATCCAGCAACAAAGTGAGCTGAAACAGGCAATTTAAGCTGAGATACCCACATGTGGATGTTCTTATCCATGCATGTACCAAGTTGGTCCTTGAAGATGTATTCTGCACCACCTTGAACTAAAGCAGCTTCCCAGTTTGAAATGCTGTTCTCATCAATTCAAATCCCTTTCTGATGCTTCCCACACCAGCCGTCCTCTGCCACATCTCCTTGCTTGTATTCCAAAAATTTCCAGAAGATCCTGTGGGATATGGGTGGTCCTGACTGTAGTTTTTCTCCTTCTGTAGGGAACAAAGCACCTCATCTCTCTCATGCCTCAAGGTACCGGTACGCAGGGTCCCCTGAGGCTCCCAGAGGCAGTTCAGATGGGGTTACAGCGAGGCCATTAGACTGACAGCAGAAAACAGGCTTGTGTTTAGACAGCGTGAGAAGTGTGCAGCGATACACAGTAACCTCCTGAATGCAAATACGTGTGACATTTCCATTTTCGCAGTTTTCTGAGGAAGCGGCAAGCCAGGTCATTGAAATGAACTGGTAAACATCACACTATATGACATACGAAATTCATTTTGCAGTGCTCGGGAGCGGGGTGTTAATGCAGTGCTCCCCACCACGGTGTTTGCTTTGTGATACTGTGCTGTGTTCTAAAATATTCGTATCCCAGTCCTACCATACCACTGTGTTATTAGCCTAAATCTATGAAGACAAAAAAGACAAGGAAGAAAGTTAATTTCACTTTTGGTTTTCAATTCTTACGCACTGTAACAGAATGTGAATAACCTCATTACTATACAAATTTTGTGTGTCACATAATGACCTCTATACTGAAGACCAAAGTTTGCATAATTGAGGAGAGACTCACCTACAACAGTGTTGGAATTCATTAGCATAAGCTGAAATAATGCTAAGAAAATAACATTTGATGTCACCTATTTAAACTGAAGCACTAGGTGTTTTCTTTCCTTTGGATTTCTTAAAGGTGTATATGCTCATGATGGGGAGCGCAGCTTCTCTTACTGAAGCTGGCAAATTATGAGAGGTGGTCCTGCACCTCACTGGCCCTCTATGTAACAGATGGGAAAGGGCTGTTCTTGTGTAGCTTTGCAGTTTCTTGCAAATATCAGCGAGGTACATGTTACTTAATAAATTTATTTTTATAGGCTATGTATTCATATAGTTATCTTGACTTTTAAGTGTTCATCCTTCATGGTAGGCTCTCTGTGGTAATTAAAATATACCATAAATCATATCCACTGTAATTACCAAAATACACTGTAATTATCTGTTGATCTTTTGCGCCTATTAAATAACTACTGGGATGTTTCAAAGCTGAGTTATTTCTGTATTCCTTGAGACAAACCTACAGCAAAGTGTTGGTAATTCACTTAATACTGCAGCATAGATCAGCTCTGGAGTGTTTCATGTCTCCTCCCTCTCCCCACTGTAGTGTTATGGCAATTCTATTGACTATCATTCTGTTAAAAATCACGTTTATGAATGACACCTGAATCCTGAATGCAGTTCTGGCTGACGACAATATCCTGTGGTATGCAGTTATCGAGGATTACTCTGCAGGCAGCTATTCCTTTCATCCTGCACTTTGTCTTTACCATGACTCCAGACAGAAATTTTACATGAATTGAGGGAGTTCAAACCTGAGTTGGAAAAAGGAACAACTCTTATCTGAAACCTGCAGGTAGTTAAACCTCCTTCAGTGCATCTGCTCAGAATGAGAGAGAGTTGTGAGCCCAATGGTAATAAGCACAAGCAAACAAAAACAATCTGAAAAATGGCAAAACAGTTCTGCTTACCTTCACTGAAGGTCTAAGTATCCATGTATGACTGTTTGTAATGTAACCTTGGAACAAATGCACCAGCCATTGCTTACTGCAACATTTCCCAAACGCTTCCCTTTTCACAACTATTAATTCTAGCTAAAACACAGGCACCTTGCCAGATCTTTTAATATTACCAACTCCATGGTTGTGTAAGAAGTATGAGGATGCAATTTGCCATAGTGTTTTATCAGAAATCGAGGTGAGCCCAGGCAGAATTATATAGGTGTCAGGGTTAATTTTCTTACTCTTCATGGAAAAAACATTACATCAGTTTCCTGCGAACTTGAATTTCTAATGATAGTAATATCTTGCATCCATGGTTGTGTGTAATGTAGCAGTGTTAAGTTCTTGTCTTCAGAGATTTATGCAAGTCGTTATTTAAAAATAGAGATCTAGGAGTCACAGCTAGTTAATTAATCTGTTCCAAGCAAAACTAAGTGCCTGCCCTTTCAGGCATCCTGGTGATGGCTGAGTAAGCTTGCAATCCCATAAAATTCTCACTTCTATATTTTTTTTCACTTTTTTTTTTTTTTAATGAAAAGTAGATGCTGAACCAATCAGCTTATTGCAGACACAATTTTCAAATATTTGCAAAGATCTTGTTGAGAATTTGACATGAATTGGAAATAATCAGTGTATCTCTCTCCACCATGGATTGAAGGTTTGTCTTGCATAAACCTGTCAGGAATGTAACCAGCCAGGTATTGCTTTCAGATTGTATATGATATTAATTTATCACTGCGCTATTTCAGCCCTACTACTTGATATGACTGTGTTTTTCCTTTGGTCTTTTCATTAAATTCCTTGACATCTATTGTCATATTGCAGTTAATTTTAACAGCCCTATGCCAAACTTGAAAGCTAACCAATTGATAAAATAGGACCAAAAAACTGTATTCCTTTTATGTCAATATTGTAGTAATTCATACTATCAGTAAATAGAAAAGCTAAAACCATGTAACCATAATAGCTTGATTGGAAAAAGTAATTTTCTTGTAATGACTGATAGAGTGAGTAGTGGTAGTCCCCAATTCCCTGTAAACAGAAGTAGTAAGTAATCAAATGGCTCAAATCCAACTAGCAGAACTGTATTGGTTCAAGATAATGCTTTGTAGGTTAATGAGTAATTAATTATTTTTTACAGTCATAACAGCATGCACGGGAATACTCCAATCTTCATTTGGTTGTAGTCTGAATGACATGTACTTTCTGCCCCTCCAAACTGGAGAAATGCCGTTCACAGGAGTGGCTAGATGTCATGATATCCTTCACAGCCCAGAATACAGCCTCACTCTTCCAAACACACTATTAGCCATTAATTTTTTTAGTTATTAGTAATTCTAGTGAAGAATTACATGAATTATGTTCTTTAAGATGTATGTGTCTATAAATTGATGCTATCCATCTCTATGTAGGCAGGAATTACAGACTTCAGCAATATATTATGTATACATTTTGAATGTCTGTGCTAAGGTTTGAATTTCTACAACAGCTGTAAGAAAGTTTAGATCTCATTTTAATCACATAACAAAAGTAGGTATGAAAAGGAGTTTCACATCAGATCATGATTCCTTTCAGTGAAAACAAGTGCCAGATCCATAATCGTGCAGAGTCCCACACAGGGCAGGGGACTTTGCTAGTCAGGTCATAAAGAGCTGAAATAAGACATAGGTAGCAAGACAAATGGGGCTTCTGTACTATGGTAAATCTGTGTCTAAACTTCACTGGTATTTTGTTACTTTTTGAGCCTCTTTCTTCTGTCCCCTCTTTCCTGTAACCTCTTCCTCCCCCCAGAATAACTAGTATAACCTCTGTGACAGCCTGACATATTTTACATATTCCAGCACATTCACCTTCCAGGTGAAGGCAAGTGTATTTCCTGGCCTCTGTTCCTGCCCCACTCTGCACTGGGGTGGCCTCACCTTGAGTCTTGTGAGCAGTTTTGGACACCACGATATAAAAAAGACATAAAACCATTAGAGAACATCCAAACAAGGGCCACAAGGAATGATGAGGGGTCTGGAAGGGAAGCCGTATGAGCAGTGGCTGAGGTCCCTTGGTTTGGTCCGCCTGGAGAAGAGGAGACTGAGAGGAGATCTCTTTGTGGTCTTCAACATCATGAGGGGCAGTAGAGGGGCAAGTACTGATCTCTTCACTCTTTTCACTCATGACAGGACTTGAGGAAGCAGAATAAAGCTGTCAGAGGAGGTTTAAGTTGGATATCAGGAAAGTTTTTCCCCCAGAGGGTGGTTGGGTGCTGAACAGGCTCCCCAGGGCAGTGGTCACAGCACCAAGCCTGACAGAGTTGAAGAAGTGTTTGGGAAAGTCTCTCAGTCACATGGTGTGACTCTTGGGGTGTCCTGCATAGGGCCAGGAGTTGGACTAAATGATCCTGATGGCTCGCTTCCAACTCAGCATATCCCATGTTTCTATGAGTCTATCAACTGTTTGGAAATAAAATATTCCTGAATCAGTAGGCAAGAAACAAGACATCGTACACCAGTCAGCCTCTATGATGCAGAAAAGATAGATGGTGCAGCTCTTAATCAGTTTTATGTCTCACAAACTCAAATGATAACCCCTCAATAATTGCTAATTTTTATTCTTTATCTGAGCAGCGTGTCTTGTTTATCTCACACATTGCCAGTCCTTCCAATATAAGACTGAGAAGCTGTTATCTTAGACAATTCAAATGACTCAAATTATACAAGTGGCTTGTTCTGACAGAGAATTCTGTGAAGACTTCTCTCTTCTACCCATACTATTTGTCTGAGCAGTGCCAAGTTCAAACCATAACCAACTTCCTCATTTAAAGATGATTTTGGTCAAGTAATTAAATGCAGTTGTTCATAATGTTTTTTCTTAGTTAATGCTCAGTCTTAATTATGTTTAAAGTGAAGTATAGTACATAGGGCTTTCCTCTATTTGAAATCAAAATTAGTGAGGTCTTTTGTTCTGTCAACAAGAGTTGTCATTTAATCATTCAAGTTGTCATTTAAGGCTTTTTAACTTTATATTTCCTTCTGTCAAATGAAAGCAAGAAAATGTATCTGTAAAGGTATTTATGGTCCTGAAAGTCAGGAATGAGAATAATTCTTGCTCTTGCAGAAACCTTGAGTATTTATAGACATTGTGCTAATTACAGTGAGGCCATAACTATCTGTAGGGAGGAGTGAACTGGTGCAGGTGTGAATAATATCCTTCTCTATCTGCTTATGATGTTTTTAGTCCCATGTGTCAAAGTTGATGGAAGAAGACTATTTAACTCATATGGGAATTGGATTTGAGTGTCCTTGTGCTCCAAGGCAACTTACCTCAAACTGTGCTTCTACAGTGTCCTGCATTAGTATTTGGGAAGATTTCATTCCCTCACCTATCCACCCATCCACCTTAATGATATCTTTACAATATTCTTTCCATCTAGTCTCCTCTGGGAAATTGTGTGTGGATATGGGCTAATGTTGATATCTAGGCTTATTTAATGAATTCAACTGTAATAACACATTTTCTAAAAAAAAATCTGTGAAGGAAACTGGGATGCTTGTCTTTTCTGAAGTGCTAGAGGAGTACTGATATGCTGCTGGCTGCCCAAAATAGGAGATATATTGCCTTTTTTAATAGTAAATCGTATTTCTACCCTAGCTTAGCAATTATGACTAAGGAGACTGACCTACACTGTGTACATTCCTTCCATTCTTCTCTTTTACTTCATTCTTTGTTTCAGATCATTTATGACAAATCTTAAGTAGCCTAATGTAAGCAATTCTGAGCCCCAAAGAGCCAGAAATGCCTAAAAATAGTAACCAGAAAGTCTTTTACCAGAAGTAAATATGTGCATAAATTGTGTTTGCATTCATAAACCATGACATGTCTTGATCTGCTAGTTTTAAATCATCTTCTGAAATTAAAACTTTTAAATTAATCTTGATAGAGAGAGATGCTGCAACTCTCAGAACTTTTTCCTGCTGGTGAATAGACAGTTTGGACTGACCTCTGGTTACATTTGTTTACTTTTTATTTGTGAGAAATGCAGGGAGGAGTGGTGCAAAACTCTCAGGAGTTCACTCCGTGATTAACCGTGACGTAATTGACAGAGGAAAACAGCAACAATTCATATAACCGTAATTAATCTCCAGCTTTATGGCCTCGTTTGCCAACTGTCTCCGTATTTGACAGAGAAAGTGACTTGCTGAATGTTTAATTTCCTCAGTGACAGCTAAGGTATGAAATCAGATTTGAAGATAAACATCTTCTGTGCCTTCTGCTTACAAAAAGAGTAGCCAATTAAGTGTGCTTGCTTAGTCCTTGCAAATATTTGCCATGGGATTGACACAGGAAATAGAACATTTCCCCCTTTCCAGGTAAGAGCCTCACCTCACGGCTCACCCTCTGCAGTGCGTGTTCAGGAGCATTCTTGGTCTCATGGGCATGAACTGTGCAAGTATTTTAGTTTTCTCCTTCTTCTTCTGTTGCCTGTGTATGTTAAAGGGCCAAATCACATGAGGTACTGACTACCTCCCATGAGGAGCTGCATACCCTAGCAAGGCATGAGCAGTTTGACGTATCCCAGGAGATGATTTGCACCTCTTGGGATTGGTAAAACAAGTAACTCAGAGATCAGGCACTGCGTGGTTGCAGAGAATTCTTTCCAGAAAGATTTTCTCCATGTTACGAAGGGAGATTTTTTATTTGCATGGCTTTTGTGAACAGGCAAATAGCCTATCTGACCCATACCACATACTGCTGATCTGCAGAAAATCTCTCCCCTCTGCTCTGCCCTGACAATTTGAGAGTCTGTCCACGTTCTACATCTTCTGGACAAGTCAAACAAGCTGCAAAAAACGGACAGCTGCAGCCCAGAAAGGAGAGAAGAATTTTACCACAGAAACAGAAATTAAACTAGTGTTCCTGCTCACCTGCATTTGATTTTTAAAGTAAATACACTTGATATGGTTCCCATTTAGTACTGTTGAAAGGGTAGTTTTTTGACACCATCTCATATAAAGCAATCAGAAATACAGACTCAGACATCTCTGTATATATAACAGAACTGTGCTTGTCAGAATCTTTTCTTTTATTAAGTTGGAGTTGGTAAAGGAAATAGATTTTTTTTTCTTTAAGATTTAATGTGCTTTTGTTTTGAACTTGTAATTTTTATTTGCCTGTGAGCTTCGTTTTGATTTTCCTAGAAGATTTCTGGTAACAATAATTGTTTGCAACAGGAAGATTCATGTGAACTGACTTCCATTTTAGATATCAGTTCCTGTGAAATGAAAGTGGATTGCAATGTGGATGTGGGCAAAGAGGACTGATGCGTCCATACAATGCACTTCTGCTCCCATGGTAAATATATTTTCATGATTAATAAAAAGAGAGACAGAAGTCATTGTACTCTGTTAGGGTTTTGTTGATGGCTGCTCCCCAGAATACTGAAAGGATGCTATCAATACTCTTGACACATTGCTTAATCAAGATGTGACCCGGCAATACAACCAGACAATGTGCCTGCTTCAGAGCTGGAACAATGCAACTGGGTAGGGGAGAGGTGGTTGTTGTTATTTTCGGTTGAGATTTTTTTGGTAATTTCATTAAAATGTAATCAGGGCCATTAAATAATATCTAATGCCACTAAAGTGCTGTTGGACACAAATAGGAAATCAATCAGCTTGTGCTCTACTTCAGTGGCCTTCAGCTGTGGAACTGCATAGGTACCTCAGGGGGAAGGGCTGCACCTTGCACAGCAGACAAAATCAGATCAATAATGGTATGTTTAGTTTAGTTTTTAAAATTGCTCTTGCTTGGAATGTGCCAACAGGCACCTTCAGTATCAGGTATGTGTGCTTGGAACAAGTTTTCAAGTGCACCCTGAATGTTTGTAACTTGCCAAGTATTTTTGTTCCTTAAGTGCTGCACATCAAAAGCCAAAAAGAGAAGAATGGAGTTTCCCCTGGGCAAACTGGAAAAACTGGAAGGATATGTCAAATATGCAGCATGATCTTAGCCTGGTGGTGGAATTAGTTCGACATGCTCCTTGGAGCGCTTACAGCCTTAACAGTAGGTCATCTTCGTTGGTTCAATGCATTCAGGCTCATCTGTGTACACAGATGCACTGGCACATGGCTTCCTAAAAAATAGTGTGGCAACTGAGATAGGTTGGGAACTGAAACACACTCAAGCCTCTGTTTCAGCAAGTCCCCAGTGTGTTAATGGAGTGGGATAGTTGCCTCTGAAGGATTTAAAATGATCCCATTAACTGCAGTGGATATTTGTTTGCATTCCCTACCTGTGGGGGCAGGGGAAAGGGATTACAATCAGTAGGCACTAGCAACAGAGAGCTCTGCTGACTGTCAGTAATGTCTTCATAAGACTGGGGAAAACTAAGCAATTCTGTAAAATTTCACAGAGTCCTGAGCAGGGACTTGTGTCTTCCTTCAAAAAGTCCATGTGAGGTGAGTTTCGCATAAACTCAAACTATTGCAGACACTCCCGCTGGGTCTGGCCAGAATGCATTTGACGATTCTTTGCAGCTGTTTAATTCCAGCATAATTGCCTTTGAGATTTCCTTCCTGATTTTTCTGTGTAAGCTGCACTAAGCTATGTAGATAAGAAGCAATCTATACGTTCTGTGTATAGGAGTAAATCAAAGACTGTAACACAGATGGACAGAAGCAAGCAAAAGACTCGGTTCTTGTAATTTAAAATACATTGCAATGTGAATCCCACTGAGTTGAAATATCTAATTTCCAAGAATTTCCTGGGGCGGGAAGCATGAGGTCCCTTTATTCCGCACCAGTCACATCAGTCTACAAATTAAAACCTAATGAAACGTCTTTGAAACAATTACACCTTTTCTGAGTTCTTCACACAATAAATTTATGTAAGCCATCCAATGACTATCAGTTCTTACTGGCAAAGGTGGTAATAGTTAAACTTGAAGCTACATAATTGTGCTGTAAATGTGTTTTTCCCCTCTGATCATACAAAGATGGCTTAATCAACTTGCCCTTGTCTATAGGTGACAGATGGAAGGAATTATTTTGTCCCTTTTGGATGTCATTCCCCTTGTTATTGAAGCCTCTATGTGCGCTCTGAAACCTTGCCATTCTAACAGTACCAATTCCAATTGGATTTTTTCAAATAGATTCCAAATGACACATCAAAATATTCTTGCCAGGGCCCTTGAGCACTCACCCTGTTGGAGCAGAGCCATGGACTATACAAACCATTGCATTAGACACTTGGTCCCTGACAGGTAGATGTGGGAGCTGTTGAATATGTGTTGGAATAAAGAAGAAGAAAGGAAGGAATGGTGGAAGCTCTTTTATCAGAAAGAGTAGGATTGTGCTAGTGAGGGGGAAGAACTGAATACCTCGCTTCCCCAGCTCAGCCAATATCCCATCTCTGCACTCCTCCAAATAAAAGCAAGATGTGCACTGTGTGCAGCTGAAAGAGCTATTCAAACCATGCAGTACAAGCACGTCGCTCTGTTTTGTGAATTTAGTTCCTCACACCATCTCCATCCCAGCATGAGAGAAGTCTGTAAGCTCAGTGCAATCGTATCATAATTTGGATCTCTACAGGAGTCTGAACTTGCATCACCAGAATGCATCAAGCCAATGTATGTGTCAATGCACAGTTACATATACACACCACAGTTCCAGGCCCATGGTGACATTTTTCAAACTAATATATTGACAGGAGTGCCAGGATATTTTTTAAGCATATCCAGAAGGAAAAAGAGCATTACAATGAGGAAGAAAACCCAGTCGAATGCTGACACCCAAGTACATTACTTAGTGTGCAGTTGCATTAATGAACCATTACTTCAAATCCCAGCTTTGCCAATAGTGTCACTGTTCGTTTATCAAGGCAGAATCATCCCAGATGTGAACAGAATGCCTGTATAACAGATAACTTCTCAATCCTTCCTTACCATACATTTCCTTGAGCCCATTCCAAAAGATTTATTTTTAAATTGGAATTTTTTTTTACAGCTGGGCAGAATGAGACTGTTTGTTGAGCAAATGATGTTAAAATCCCTAAGGCTCTGACTTCAGTAATGACCAAGACTACCGCTTGAGCCAGATGATGCTCTTTTAATGAGCGCTGCTTGTCAGAGGATCATATCTGCAAGTTGCTGTATAAAATAACTGTTTTCCATGAGTTCATAAAGCAGTCTCTTGTTTGAAATGGATAAGGATGTTGTACCAATCTCTGCAGCAAAAACCAGACACTTGTTTGAGAACTGAAAGGGGAAAAAAGTAACTCAAAGCATGCGACAGAGGTTTTTTCTTCTTTTTTTTTTCCTCTTTTTTTTTTGTTTTTAATTGTTTTCCCTGTCTATGGCAGATAGCTTTGTGTTTATATACAACAAGCTCAAGAGGTTCAAGGAGAAAAGGTGCTGAAATACAAGCTTCAAAATAAATTTTGGCTCTGGCCTGATTGAATTAATACAAGCATGATAGGTTGCTTATTTGGCAAACTGGGTGGACAGTAAGATAAAGCCTTTTCCTGTGGCAAGACGTCCCAAAAGGTTTCTTGCTGTCCCTCATAAGATTTTTCAAGGACGATCAAGAAGAGACTCCCAGACAAATCAAAATGACAAGTTCAAAACGTGTTAGTCTTTTTTTTAAAGGAAGATCATCCCCATAGCAAGCCCAAGCTTATTAATGTTGTGTTCTGACAAACACAATCGCTTTGTGATTTTATAAGTCCATGGACCTGATTGCTTTTGGATACAACTATACCATGTAACTACTGTACTGCTACTGCTACTGATGGATTCAAAGCTAAGATCACACAGTAAAAGAACAGCATTTAGTGGCCCTGCCATCAACCTGTTCTTTTTAATATGTGTGTTATTTATGGCTGCAGGTTAGGTTATACCCTTGAATATCACATTTTTCACCTGAAACAGCAGTGAGTAATTGGGTACTGCAGGGTTTAATGTGCAATACTGAGTCATTTTGATTAGACCCATATTTTATCACTTGTGCTATTAACATCAAAGATTTTTTTTAAACTACAATACTCCATACATTTGGTATTAATATGAATTAAGGAAATCAGGTTCTAACATGCCCAAGTACCACAGGGGTTTTTTGTCTCGTGCGTATCAAACCCACCTAAGTCACTGGTAAAATCCAGGTTGTACTTGTGTGCAAACTAGCTCTGTCCTATGAAAATGAACCACTGAAGTTAATTCAGATTTGTTCAGAGCCTTGAACAATGTAAGTAATGAATCTTTCAGACAGTTAATTCAAGCCGAACAGAAATAGAATCCACTTAAATGTTACTACTGCTTGGATTGAATTCTTACCACCCTTGATAGGTCTGAAGACGCAAGTTTCAGTGGATGAGATCTGCAAAGCCCAGCTTTGACCATAGGAAAGAGAGAAGTGATGACTTGATCTCTGTTTATTCAATGAAATTACTGCCCTAGCTTACATTCTGACAAGAAACATAAATATGTAATTCTATTTTGCTCTAAAAGTAATTTTTACATTTGTAAACATTTCTCCATTCTGCAGATCTTACATCCAAACTAATAAAATGATGAAGCAGGAATAATAACGATTTCTTGCACAGAAAAATGTGTATGTTAGAGCTGTTGGTTGAATGTTTCACCTCTATTAACCTCTTTTCCAAACCAGCAGAAAAGTGGGAATATTTACTTATCATACAAATTCAAACTAAGACGCTTTTCCTGTGAGGAAAAATGCTCACGGACTTTGTTTGCAAGGGTAAAGTCTTGTGTGGTTTGCTGCATATATTACCCTCACTGCAGTTTTTCAAATGATTTGGTGTTCTTAATATTGGACAGATAATAAGAAATAGCCTCACTGGTATTTAATTTTTACTTCAAAACTGGTTAAACGTTTACTTCTGTCCATCTGTCTCAAGTTGTCATAGATTTTCCAATAGTTACTAATCTGCTGTGTTATGATGCAGGCTCTATATGTGATGTTCAGCACACTGTTTTCTCTTGGCTGTTCCAGGCTACACAGAAAGCAGCCTCTAGCATATTAACTGCCTGTTTCACCTGAAGTAAAATGGGAAAGCATTTTAAGATAAGTTTTCCCTTGTCACATTTCTTGCTTGTACTGTAGATTATCAGAGCCTTTTCCCCCCTCACATGTAACCAAAGACAGATATAGAGAAAAATGTGTTCTTTAAACCACAGGAAGATTTTTCTTTGCTGTTCTATTAATATCTGACTGAAATAAAAAGGAAAAATGCTTAATAAATGACTACAGGCATCTTAAAACCTGTAAAATTATTTTTTCAACAGGGCTTTGGCTTGAAAAAATGGGATCTGAACATGTGTGTAATGGAGCCAGACTCACAGTGGAAAAGTACAATTTCTATGTCTGGCACCTGTCAGGTTTCTTTAAGAGTCTAAATAGATATGTTATCACTGATAACACTTGCTTACTCCCAAATAGACCAATCAAAGCCTACTTTTCAGAATTATAAATCTTAGAATCCTTTCAAAGTCCAAATTCAAAACATGATCTTGCATTACCCATCAGAGACCATTGTCAACTAGATTTGTTTGCACCAAATGTAGCTTTGAAGCATAATAGTGGTAAGAAATCAGAGAGGGTCTATCCTTCAGCATTGAAGAGGGAGTGATAACAGCATCTGAAGTAGTGCTAGTCCTAAAACTTGCCTCTCTGCTCCAGTGGTTTCACACCAAGTGTTTGGAGAGGATACACACAGTTTCACAGTTGTGATTCTGCTGAAACCTGTGGTGAGATACTAGGAGCTGTATTCAGAGCAGGTAGCAATCATATTGCCCTATATATCATGATTAGTCTGGGACAAAGAACAGATGGCATGAGAAGGAGATGGATTCCATGAGTATGGAGTGGGTGGCAATTGTAGCTGGTCCAAGCTCTGAGACCTGAGAGAGTACTATTGGTAAATAGTGATAAATGTGACGGGGTTGTTTCCTGGGTATTACAAGCTACAGGAAGACAGAATGGAGTTGTCAGCTATCTGACAACTGATTTTTATACATGAGGGTTTTTTTATGACTGCTTTTATTCTGTGATGTGTTGTTTCATTTGTTTGTTTGCTGCCAGGCATTCACTGTGAGATTTTAGGATTCCAAATTTATGAAGAGATGGCTTTGTGTGGCAAAAGCCTGGGAGACCAACCGGGGAAGCTGTGGTTTCACAGTTAGAGAAGATGAATTCACAGCTAGTAGAGAATGTTTAAGCTCTGTTTTTTAGGAAAATGAACATATGCAAATACATTTTACTTTCCTTTAAGTTTTGTCCCACAAAGTTAATTGTTTGATGTTGAATTTTTATTGATGATTATTTTTCCACCCTGTAGTTACTGTGTCAGGAAAAGGAGTGCTTTGAAAGCCAGACAGAAGAGGAAAATACTCCAAAGGAATTTGGACTATTAGTCTCCCAGGACACCCAGTGTGTAGTTTTTTTGGGCTTATGAAAGACCCATCAGTCACACCTCCATTCAGGGTCAAGTCTAGCCTGTTTCTGAGACTTAGTGTCATAGGCAGCAAATAGGCTCCTCCACAGTGGAGACATGACACGTTTCAATGGAGATGCCAAGGTGTAAGCATGGATTAGTTCAAGTGACCTTTCCTTGGCAGATGACTCAGAAGGTGTAAAATGGCTCAGCAGACCCTATGGGAATACATCTGGGATTTTATTCCTCTGCCCTTACAAATTATTTCATTAATTGCTGATTTCATCCTTTTAATTGCTGTAATACTAATTTATATTCCAGAAGAAACCAGAAAGATAATGATGTACAGTTTCACAAATAGATTTTTTCGTACTGTTTTCTTGGAAGAGTTGATCTCTGTGCCTAATACATATTTTAGAGCATAATAGTTACAGGGTTTCAGAATATTTTTACTTCTCTTCGCAGAAAAAGAAAATGGATTTCAAAGTTGCTCACAGGAAAGCTGTAAAATAATTTCTGCCTCATACCAAAGAAATATTTGCAGTATTTACAATACTTGCACTGCTTTTCTTCTAAATAATTCCTGTGTTTTGTTAGAATTTAGAAAGGGTACTGTTTTTCTCTCAGAAAGATAGTGCTACTTCAGGTGAGGCTCAAGCTCATTTGTGGGTGCCATATAGGTCAAAATTAGAATACTGTTTCTAAATTATATATAAATTCTGTAATGAAAGATGGTTATTTTCTTTTGCCTTTGAAGCTGATTACTTGCCCTTTCCAGAGCAGTTAATTTACATTTTTGAAAATCTATTCAAACTTTATTGAAAAGAACATTTTGTAAAAGATGGAGAACAAGAAAAGGAAAACCTTTGGGAACATCAGGTCAATTCATTGACAAGAATTTTGCACCATTTGTGGAGATAGGGTTGAAGCATATCTGTCTCTTTTCTCTTTCCTGCTTGTAGGAGAGTCGATTCAGTGGCAGTCATTTTTTTGCCTGTTTTGTAGCGCAGTTGCACTCATTAGCGGGAGGAATATGCTGGGTTGGCTGAGAAAGCAAACCTCTGTGAGAGTTTGAGCCAATGGAGATGGCACTCAGGGAACTCAGCTTCCCCATATTTCAAACCTGTGTTCATGAAAGGACAGTCTGCACAGCAAAAGAGAACTCACTGGTGTTTAATCTTTGTTGGAAATTCTGTCCTTTTCAAAGTTCTCCATCCATTCAAGCCAGGAGGAAGGTTTTGCTTTGCATACAAAAACTAAGCATACATGCCACTTAAGTTGTTTATGATAATTTTTGGGATATGTTTTTCCTAATAGGGAGTCATCAGGTTTATCAAGTCTGCTTGAGATCCAGGGGCAGAGGCAGGCAGGGATTTTCACTTTTTAGATGGACCTCCCTTTGCTTTTCCATCACACTTGCATCTTACTGGTACACTGCCCACCTGTAAGGGAACATTTAGGAACTGCTAGGACAAATTCCATGCAGGTGGTCATGTTGCCAGTGCCTGTGCATGCCTTGTGGGATATGCCACAACTTGTGTGTGCAGCTTGTATTTGCCAAGCACATTGTTGTCCTGTTGTCCTGTGGCCTACGGTGCATTGTCAGTGCGATTGATTGAGAATTAGATCTATCTTTTGTCAATTTGCTGCTTAGTCTGGGCTTGATCCTGTGACTCTGAAGACAGTTGGTGGTTTCAAGGGGAATAAGAGCAAGCCATTTGTGTCATAATTTGCATTTTGCGAGCTTCTTTGTGCTTCGCTTAGTAAGTCAGAATGCCTCCTTGATTCACAGGTGTGCTAATAGTTTAATTAGTTCTGTTTTCAGGGAGTACTTTGGACAAAACCCAAAAGATTGCTATTTATTTTGGAGCACTCCAAAATGTAAAGGAACTTAATAATTCAGTACACCTTTATGCAAATTCAAATTCTTATTTCTTAGGCAGTTGAGGCCCTCTGTCCACAGAGTCATTTGGATATAGGCACAGTATGATGTAGTGTCAGACTAAAAACCAAAAGAGATCACAAAGAACATAAAATTTTACACCTTCATTTTTATGGAATTCTGGTAAAAATTAATTTGGATCAAAGCTTTTTTTTTTATTTTACAAAGAGGAGAAAACAAAAAATATATTTTTTTCTAGATGTCTCTTCTACCTGCTGCTACTGAATGAAAATTCATCTTAATGTAAGCTTCCACCTAACTGCTCTGTCAAATGCCTTTTCTGCCTCACCTCATGATTATTTTTTAACAAAGTTAAGCACATAAGGCAAAGTACTGAAAAGTTCACAGTGTTATTTGCTTACTGAAGAGTGCTTTACTAGTGGTCTTGCCTCAAATTGGCAATATTGTGTTGCATTGTATAATATTTGAATTGTGGGGATTTTTAATCGCTGTTCAGGTAAATAACAATGTAGTGCCAGGTATAAGATACAAAGAGGTGAATTGAATGATATTTAATCATAGCTGAGACTGCTACTCAGGCTCCTGGAGTGGCAAAGAAATTACCATTACAACAATGATCTTTGTATGTGAATATTAGGCATGCTTCAGTCCAGGCTTGAAAGAGACGTGGTTCCAATAATTATTTAGATATATTTATATATAATGTATTTATAGGCACAGGGCCTTTTTGAAGCTATTTACTTGTCCATAATCAAAAATTCAGATATTTTGCTCTCCTCATATGCATTTATTTTTCCCAATTTCCTATTAATAGAAAAAAATCTAGAAAACTGCCTCACCGGGGCTCATAAATGCACATTCCTGAAGCATCAGGATACACATTCCTGGCTGCACCACTTCAAGACACAGTCACTCCCTAACTACAGTGCAATGCCTTCTGTTGTGCTTCCAGTGCCTGTGACTTGGTCTAGTCTGGTTGTTTTGCTCACAGCAGGTTAGAGACCTGCACCATGTGCTGCCAGAACCGGGGGATCAGGCACCTCCAGCTGTTTGGGGGTGACCAGCAGCTGGAGCAGTAACATCCTGTACCACACAGCTCCACTGAGGCAGGGTCTGACAGACTGCTGGGCAAGAGTGAGGTTGGTACATAAGCTCAGTGTACACTGAACTGAGCTGCTTAGCCCTGACTTTGTCCACCCCAGGGTTTACCTCTTCTGCTGGTTGATGGTATTTGTCCTTAGGTATCTTGCATAACACTTTGAGAGCTTGTTTACTTGAAGTATTAAACTGCTTGAAAAGGAACATATTGCCACTGTATATTTCACCTCTGGATTGCAGTGCGTTTTTCCCATAGTTAATTTTCATGCATTCATGTAATACAGAATCACATTTCATATTATTTATGCACTAGCGAAACAAGTTATCAAGTGGAGATAATTTTATATTTATAGTGGCTTCATCCCAGACTCTCTTCTTAAAGGGAAACTCCAGAAATCTGAAGGAAAATGTTCCTGGGATAAATGAGGTTTGACTTATATCTTCATTTACTGTAGTATTTGAGGACTGAGGGAGATGTTATCCAGCATCTTTTCAAACACTGGTTTGTACAAAATATTCTCATTCCAGTTGCTTCTTACAGCCTCTCTAAAGTCTGTTTAAATGTTATGGAGTCTGCCTAGTCTATGTTGTATTATGCAAGTTAGAGGTGGACAATTTGTTCCACAGTATGGGTAAAAAAGCACCATTTCAAACTAATTTTTTGCCTGCACTCAGAGAAACCAAATAAAAATAGAAAGGTAAAAAAGAGCAAAGCTTCACTCAAGACAAGAGAAATGACAGCTCCCTATTTAAAGAACAGCTCTGTGGTTATGCTTGTACAAGTAAATGGCAAACATGAATGATCTCAACTGCAGATATTCTCTCTTCTTGCTCCACCTCTGTTGTTGTTCTCAAGCTCTTGAGCAATTGCTGAGATCTATAAAATAGTTTAATTTATATTCCTCTCCCATACCAGTAAATTTTTATTTCTTAAATCCTCTTACGAACAAATTGAAGGAAAACAAAGTCATAATGTCACCACTAAAATCATTCAACATTTACAAAGAATGATCCTCTAGTGTATAAAAAGTAACTCTGCTTTTTGTGCAAGCATGAGGAATACCCATGATGGATCTGAGTGCAGTGTGTGTCTGTGGTGTCTGTAAATCGGTTAGTGCAATCTGTGTGTATTCTCACATCTGCAGAGGTAGTGCATGACAAAGTGTGTAATAATGAATACTGCACAATGGAGGACGATACCACACAGCATAAAGATAAAGGATAATGACATTACTCTCAAATAACAAAGCCCTAAGCAATGCTGGTAAACCTATGAGGAGACATAAGATGTCTTTGTTGTTTCATATGGTAATAATCTGTGTATGCATGTGGTTTTCATAATAATAGATGGATATAGAATATTATATGAGCAGTTCAAGGAGAAACTACCTGTTTATATTGAATAATTTCCATATGAATGGTTTAGGGTTGTGGGTTTTCTTGCTTTGCTTTTATGAGATCTGCAATTTCTTTCTAACACTGGGTTCTTATCACGAGCTTGCAGCCACACAACCTGATCTCATCAGATCAAACAAGTTAAATGTAGTCAGATCCGGTCAATACTTAGGTGGGAAATTTCCAAGGTAATTCGAGAATGCATTAGGACACTGCCCTGTATCAGTATTCCTCTCTCGCCAGCATTGAACAAGCATCTCCCATATTATTGGGGAGTTCACTTGATACATGGTTCTTCATCCTCCTTTTAAATTGTCCTTTATCATTGCCATGTACAAGTGTCTTCATTTGTCAGGGTGCTTGTAGTCTACCAAGGACCGTTGGTGGTGAAAAGTACTGTGTAAGCAGTGGTGCCAGCTCAGATGTTATATATTAGGCTCCTGCAACTCTGATTTAGTAAATCCCAACAGAAGGTTGATTTTGAAGCACCATTTAGGTCAGCCTTTGACTGAAGTGTACAGAGCATTGTTTCCTTGTCAAAAATACTTGTGCAGAATCAGAAGTGCTAGTATATACCTGTCAGAAGGACAAGAGAAAGCAGCATTTCTGTTATCATCTATGATAGGAAACAGAATTATCATGGCTTTTTCTTTTTATTCCTTTATAAGCTGTGATTTAATTGACTTATTGGACTTAACTGAGAACTGGAGCTGGACATTGCATCTTGAGGTTTCTGTTTGGTTTCACTCTGAGCCAGTTGATACACATTTCTTTATATTTGTGTAACAGCTACAATTCTACCTCTCTTGTAGAAAATGTATGAGATATTTATACATGAGAACTGTATATTATAATAATCTAAGAGCTATGATAGAGAATACTAACTCGCTTGTGCTCATCAAGCTATAAGGTAGCATCAGCACAGGAAGAAACAAGAGGTTATCAAACCTATTGCCAAAGGAAAATGCAGATTACATACAAATAAACATAAAGTACAAATGAAAGATGCGAATAGGCTTATATGAGAAAGAGGGAGCCCAACAAGCTTCTTTACTGTTTAATGCCATACTCCAAAGACAAATATTACACCTAAGTTTTTGAAGAACAGAAAGTCGTGTTTTTATTCTGTATTTTTTTCCTGAATAAATAGCAAAACCATGGAACAATTTCCTTAACTGAGTGCACAGAATGAGACATACAGCAAAAAAAAACCCCAAAACATTATTAGTGTGATCATGTGTGATCATGTAATCACGATTGATGTTCTTGCTCTGAGACAAACATCATCCACTGTTGTGAAGGAAATACACACCAGAAGTGAATTATAGTCACTGCTATTAATTTGGAGAGTCAGTCTGTATACTATGCCAAAATGCTGATGCCTGTGCTCTGAGACCTTCCAGTGAACATATCTCTTTAGAGCAAACAGTTAAACAAAGTCCGGTGTCAGTCATTCATAAATCTCTAGTATTTATCTATGAAGCTGGGTAGGAACCCTGATTACTTATCAAAAGTATGTACACTTATAGAAAGAACAAAGGAATGAAATCTTTGTTGGTGATTTTTCTTTCAGTTTGGAAAAAGAAATATTCACATAAATATTCTGGATACTTTGTAGTATGCACTTTTGCACTGTTTCCTTCCTCTGGTCCTAAATGAGGATGCTCATTTCCAAAGCCTTTAAAGCGTAGATCAGTTTTCTTATTACTTCTAAAATCGGGTTTAGGTAAGGAAGTCCAATTTATACAAGCTTGGAGAGGTTTTGTTAATACCAAGCATATCTGAATATGCCTGTCTTTGTACCTTTGCAAGATTTCACATTGCCTAATATAATGTTCGTCATGGTTTTAATTTTTCCTCAAAATGGATCTCTTTTATGTCTGCTATTTACCATCCTTGCCAGAGTCATTGAGCACAAGAAATGCAGTATCTACAAGATGCAGAAAGTGCTTTCTTCCTTGCACTCATGTAATATGTAATGGATGGTTTTAAGAAGGGATCTTTACTCTCTGCTTTACCTATTCATGTGTAGGATTTTGATTTCATTTGAAATGAAAGGCGTAAACCTCAGGTCTGAAAACTAATAGAATTTCTGCATTTACCTGCTGATCCATAGCCTTTAGGTTAGATTGTGTGTCAGCCAGCAGTCAGCTTGTTGAATGAAGCAATACTTTAAAACTAAAATGAAAAGATTTCTGTTATGTGTAGCCTGACACCAGATATGAAGGCAGATTTCTGGTGGCTTATTATTGGAAATATTTTCCAGTGTGTCTGATAAGCAAGACTGAACAAGCCATAGGAAGTGGACCTAATCAGATAATGCTGACTTGCAGACCAGAAAAATGAGAAGAAATGTATTTTGCCTAAGTGCTACTCCTTCTCTTGACAAAACTGAGGACAAAATGGCTAGTGTAATGAAATAGGGCACTGCAGAGAGCAGGGAGTAAATCTGCTGGTTCATGAGGGTGGCTGTTGCATCTAAGCCTGTTTACGTGTATATATTCATTTTCTGTATTATGGAAAGTTTATATCTAAGTGCTTGAGTGAGTTGGCAGTCTGGAGATGGGTCATGTAAAAAGGGCTGGGAGAACATCAAAGTGGATCAGCTCTTCATTTTTCATTGAGTCTGGGTACTTTTTTGGAACTCCAAAGGAATTCAAAATATAGACTTATGAGAGGGTCCCCCCAAGGGATCAAGCTCTGTGTTCTGCTCAGACTTTCAGTGCTGCACATCTTCATGGAAATGCACTTAAACACTGAGAATATTCACAGGATAAGCAAATTCTCAGTATGAAAAGGAGCATTCATGATGTCGCAGGGTAGAGGACAAAGGAGGGTCTTCTAGAAAATCTTAGAAAGAGTTTCCAAAGACCTGAAGCAGAAAGATTCCTTTGTTATTTCCCAGCCTAGGTGAGAAGTGATCTTTACCACAGATTGATAGTTAACACAGAAAGGTACTTAACAGCTTCATATTCTTTTATGTGTTCATATTGCATGTAGATAATAGATTATATCCAATGCAAACATAGTGCCACATTAATATTACATGACAAATATGAATACTTCTATTTGTTGGCTTGAAGACTTTTTTTTTTTAATTGTTAGAAGATCGTTTTATTTCAAAGTTTTTTTGAGAATAGCTCAGCTCTTAGCTTGGTACCTTAAATGTCTCTGCTCAGGGAAAAATAATTTTATTGCATAAAACCTACTCTGTGGTGATTTTTCTAGCCAACTACTGTAAGATTAAAGTTTTAAATGGATTGAGTGTCCCAGTAAGTATATTCACATTCATACACATCTGGACTAAACATGCCATCTGTGGCTTCTGCTTTATTTTTCTTAGTGTATATTTGCAATTCAAAATAACATTTAATTTGAGAGGAAAAAAAAATCAATAAATCATTTCAGTTGTCCCACACTTTGTATAACTAATTGTAATTAGTATAATATCTTAGTTGGCAAGGTCTTATCAGGCAAATAGCACGACGAGGCAAAGAAAAAGCTTTATAAAGAACGATGTTGTTTTTTAAACCTAATTGTGACACTATCTCTGCTGTTGTGTTTGATTGAACTCTTAATTTTTAATCTTGTATTCCTTCCAGCAGTGTAGCTACTAGTGTAACTTGAGGTTCTCTGTAATGCAACTATCAAACAAATTTTTGTCAGTTCTAAATTCTACAGGAGTCTTGAGTCACCTACATCGTAGCAAGTGGGTTATAGTTTCTAGTTTTAATCAACCAGCTTGTTTTAATGCTTATTATGCAAATCATGTAGATAAGAATTCAGTTAACTTTGATGTCCTCACTCTGGTGCCGGGGGAGCAGAAACAGCCTCCTCTGAAGGACACTGTCAGGTGTGTGGCCTTCTAAGGAGTCCTTTGCCTGCAGAATTCAGTGCCAGCATAGCCAGGTCTTAACTAGCTGATACTGGGAATCACCAGAAAGATGACATCAACAAGGGCAGTATACTATGTGGAAGAGAAATCAGAGCATTTATTTGTAAAGGAAAGGACCACTGTCCTGCTTCATGGATGTGTTCTAACAACCTGAGTCCACTGGAAATATCATATCCCCGATGCCAACTAAATTCTTCGCCATTTTTGATAAGTAGGCATTAGCGTACACTGACAGTGAGCTGGCTAGATGGTTAGTCTGACAATGCTTGAGTTAACTATTCTCAAAGAGCTGAATTGTGAAAGACTCAGAAAATTAACTAATTTGCTACTTCAGTTCATAGCTGAGAAGCCATAAACATTCTCTTTTAGAGCATTTCACTGCCATTCTAATAAGTGTGGCAATTTTTCTCAAAGCTTCTCCTTGTACTATTACCCTCCTGCAGACTATTCAATGAATATTGGAATAAAGTACTCTGAAATTGTCCAATGTTGAAGAAAGGGGGAAGTAGAGGGGAATCTGCTATGATCCATGGATCCTCTTTCCGTGAGTTTCTGTGTGGCAGTCTTCTGCTTTTCTAAACTGTTTGCTCTATCACACCTTTTCTAAGGGCTCCCATCTGAGAGAACTTGTGCCATTGTTTGTTCTGCCAAACATCTGTCTGCAGTCGAGGTGCTGCCTTCAGTGTAAATATTTGTGCCAGTGGCTGGAGGCATCTGGCCTTCAGAAGACCTTGCTGCGTAAATGCAGTGGCTCTTGGTGAACAGAAGGGGCAGGACAAAAGCTAATCTTGTGTGTCCTGAGGATTTGAGCCCCTGTATTTCAGTGGGGCTTTAATTGGACCTCAGCCTCTTCTGTCCACAGTGTACATTAGTGAGAGATGCCTGTCAGAAAGCCAGGTACTATGTAAGCTGAGCAGTGGAGAAGTTAGGGCAAGTTTTAATAGTTCAGAGGCTAGCATTACTTGCTTCTTTCTTGATAGCTGGACAGAGGTGAGCTAATTAAGAAAGCAGTGAAAGTTTAGATCCATTTGGATGGAATACAGAGAGTAAGCAAGATCCTAATGTTGATACTAAACAGTAATATGATACCTATGTACGTGTGTGTTTTTCATTAAAATGTATGTCAAAAACAAACAACAAAAAACCCCAAACAAACAAACAAAAAAGAAAAGCGGAGAAATATTTTGTTCTTTTTATAGTTTAAGGAAAAGTTAATCTGGAGAAAGCTACAGTAGTAAAAGGGAAGGCAACATCTGTGTTAATTAGCAGTTCATCTTCAAAGCTTGACTGATGGGTTACATTATGGCCTCTTGCAATTGAATTAAAATTCAGACCCACACAAGTTCTATTTTTACCTCCTTTTTCCATATCAGAATAATTTGTCTGGATTTAAGATTTCATTTTTGCTAAAAATATTGATGTTCCGTAATCTAAAAAGAACTTTTGGTTAGTGCAAATAGGCAGTGTGGAGAAGAGCACTGTGGCTCTGGATGGGATTTCAGAGAATGTGGCTTTATAGCATGATGTGGTGTTAGGGATAAGGATATGTACATTCTCCAAAGAACCCGCTTCTCTTGGTTATGTGACAGCTAAGCTCTTTGGCTGCAGGACTGTCACATGGGGGTATATAGTGCCTGCATGGTGAAGATTCGTGGTGCTACTCTAATGTAAATAATCAGTAATTTAACAACAAATTAGGAATTTATTTTAGGATACCTGGAAACACTTTCATGAATACCATAGTTGAGGTGAGACAAGTTGTTGATAGAGGAATATATACTGATAAAGGTCTTACCTGTAGAGTTTGAGTTCTCTTTTTCCAGTATTTTCTGTTCAGAAATGAAACTTGCCATTAATATTCTGGCCCTCCATAATCTTTTTTTGGATGGGCATCCATCCTGGTGAAAAGCAAAGTTCTCAGACAAACGTGAAATGTATGGAGAACAATGTAGCATCGCCTTCCCTTCCATGTTAACATCAGAGAGGTATTGCTTGAACTACCACAATGACTGCAGGTTGTGGAAGGTTTAAAAGGGTATCAGCTGATGTACATCAGTTTCTGTCAGCTGAGTATCTCTTCCAGTGTTCTTCCCACTTAAATGAACAGACTTAGGGTACAGTCTGGTGCTACCTGTTCTTTCATTTTCACCATAGCAATAAAACAAAATATCCTTATAAAATCCTCTGCTCACATTGCAATATCATAGACATACAATGTGCACCTTTACAAAGTTGTATCGTATTTTTTGATTTAAACATAAAAAAGACCCAACCTAATAGAAAATGTTTTTATGAAACATTTAAGCTGCTTTCAGATAAGGTTAGCTGAACTCCCTTCAGCATCTTGTATTGAGAAGGTAAGAGCTAATCAAGAAATTTTTTCTGTAATTCACCTACAATACATTTCACTAAATTATGCAGCTAGGAGTAGTGAGTGCCCTTTACTACCAAAAGAAAAGGGTGGGAAAGCCTCCTTAATTAAATCTCTTCGGGGATCCTGGATTAACTGCAGCTCTGTTTAGTTTATATCCTCCCTGCAGAAAAATGTGCAGACCCAAGACGGCAAATATTGTTTTAAATGTAGATGCAGGAAAAAAGACATTGTTGGTTGTTTTTTTTCTTCCACTTGGAACACTTTTTAGTTTTGATTCATTTTTTGGTTACAAAGGATGAAAATCTAAATCCTCTACTCCCTTTCACAATGTGGGAAAATATTGAACCAGCACTCAGCAAACTGGATGCAGCTACTGGTGAAGACAAGAGCACATAAAGCTGCCCTAGAGGGGACCGTGGCACCAGCCCTGAGACCTGTGTGGAGGTTTCAGCTGTCACTCCCCTTGTCACGGCCACCAGGGACTGCAGTAAGTCTTTGGCTTTGCATACTCCAATGGAAGTGGGGAACAGTGGGATAGGGGTACACACGGTGCCACAATTAACTTGCAGGCTCAGGCAGTGTCCAGGGAAATTATGGCACTGCCTTCCATTTGCTTCAACCACTGCAAGCAGAAGTAATTGTACTGTGGAGCAAGTGCTAGGTAGGTATAGACCAGAAGAGTTGCATTTACTGATAAAACTCAGTCTTCTTAAGCATGGAGTGAATTTTACTAAGGCAGTTTTTGAAGAGCAAATGGCTGTGTAAAGATGCCAACAGCTTAGCCCTCAAATCTGCTTATGTGAATTTAGTTTTCCTTCATCCCAAACATAACTGCATGGTTGTGATGGTCGACACTCCTGTGGAGCCTCTTCTGATTTAAACATCCATTTGCTCATGAACAAAATCCAGTGCAAATGGAAATGTGTGGAGCCATACACTTCTATTTCTGCACAGTGCACCTCCAGCAGGTTGAGTTATTTGTAATCCTGCATAAACTGCTTGACCCCAGACCCCAGGGGGCAAGTGCAACCTGGGCACTTAAAAAAGGCGTATTTTACCCATTACGTGAGTGCCCACAATATCATGGGCTGTGGCTCAGACAACAGTTTGTACTTAAGAAAGGGAAATAATGAATTCTTGATTCAAGAGAAATCAAGAGAATATGTATTTCTGGAAACAGAAGGATTAGGGAAGAGAGTGGGGAAGAAAAAAAGATTGTAATTGGGAATTACTGTTCTGTAAACAGTTTGCACCAGGAGCACAATTTTTATCAGAAGAATAAATGCAACCTGTAGAAGGCCAGTATCTGTAAGAAATTTAGCTACCAACTCATGTTCTCTACAGGGGATGCCCTTCATCTTGAAAAGATTAGCACAGGTTTTCCTGCTTGAGAATCACCTCAAAATAATACGTAAAAGTGCAATATACAGGCTGAAGGCTAGAGTTTACAATTACAATTCTTTCTTCTTGTTTCTGTTCTGTGTGCTTTGCAGCAAGCTGAACCTCTACGATCACCCATGATAAACAGGAATTCTCCTTTTCTTTTGTGAGCTCAGCAGCACTGGCACCTGAAGGGGCCCTCTCTGCCTGAGTGAAATAACTTCCTTCTCTTGTTGTCTGAGTTCACAGCTGAGCTGAGATGCATCAAAGTCAGGTCAAAGAATCAGAAATAGGGAAACTACAGAAGCCTGGGCAGAAGAAGTCAATTTCCTTAAGCTGCTGCCCTTCCCCCCCCGCTTTGTTTCAGGTTTTCATGCCGATATTGGATAGACCAAAGAAATAGAGGAAAGAGATAAAAAAAGTACACAACAGAAAGATTGGAACTATATGCATAAATTAATTACCCAAGCAGATGCCACAGGTATTTCAGTACTTGTAGGAACAGATTATTTATTTCTAATGGGTTTTTTTCCAAAAAATTGTAAATAGTAAGTTAAATAGTCTTGGTGGTTTTTTAATTAGATGCAGTTAAATACAAAACCATCGTTTCTCTACTACCTTTTGTGATCATTCAGGAATGTCCTTCCTGTGTTGTTTTTGGTGCCATTTTGACATAGGATTTATTAACTGTTATATCTGTTTTTAAATCAGATTGTGAGGGGAGATGGTCACAGGCTAGTTTGTGACCTAGGAGTAGCCTTTACTGCAGGTCTGTAGCAAATTCAAGTGGATTCTTGTCCCCCGTGTTCCATTGGTGCAGTATTAATACAAACAGAAATCCTGTATTTCTGGAGATTAATTGAACAGTATAACACCCAACTGCAGTTTATTTTCATGATTCACAGTAAGGTTGATCTACCATGAGTTTGGGCTGGCAGGAGTGCATTACTGCTCCATACCCAGGTACATCTTGCTGGGCACAGTCACTGTCTGAATCTGGAATGTGCTCTGTGCTGTTCATAATGCATTCCACTTGTTTAAGCTTTGCATAAAACTATCCATGATGGATAATAAAACATCTGTCCATATATAAATGCTTCACTCTTCAGAATGACCTGAAGCACGATGTGGGTTTTTGAATGTGTGAGACAGGCTGCTCACTGCTGCAGGGGCATGGCTGTTTATTATTAGATGTCCTGCATCGTTATAGACTGCAAAGCAAGCACATATGTGTACACACACACGTACTAAAGAGTGAATAATTATGATAAACGGCTGCCTAACAGGTATCTTTATAATGCAGAAATAGCAACAATTTTTACCAGGTGAAATCAATTCTCTGTGCTTGCATCTTCATTGCTTTTCTTGTGCTTTTTTTTTTCTGCAGAAAGTATGTAATGAAATAATTAGCAACAAAACCCAGAGTCTTAGAGAAAACAGAAATAAATCTAGGCTAGTGCCAATATTCCTCAGCATTTAGTGTCTTACCTTTCCTCTGTAGCCAGTGCACTTCCTTCTCTCCTCTCAAAA
The DNA here is from genome assembly GCA_013400415.1 of Scytalopus superciliaris. Lineage (NCBI taxonomy): Eukaryota > Metazoa > Chordata > Aves > Passeriformes > Rhinocryptidae > Scytalopus > Scytalopus superciliaris. Next base: position 1,056,616 of record VXBX01007997.1, on the reverse strand, counting down.
ACCAGCTCTCTGGCAAGAGAAGTGTATGTGCACTTCAAAGGAGACATGAGAGCCTTGCTGTACTCTCAATGGTGGGTACATCTGTCTGTCAGCTCATTATAATCTGTCATTTACAAATCTACTTCTGATATTAAGAGGAAGGCATAGTCAATGTAAGTACAATGGTAGCATTAACTTGGTTAGTGTAGAATTAAATAATGGATGACCAGTATGTGCTGGTAGACGAATTTTCCATATTATTCAATTGTAAGGAAATATACCATTTATTCAGCAATGCAAACATCTGAAGTCACCCAGGGTGAAAAAGAGCCAGTCATCTTTAACAAGGGAGCACAGAGGGGACATGCACCTTCTGCCATCATTCCTGAGGGTCAGTCACAGATGAGGCTGAAACAGGGCAGGTGGCAGAGAGCCAGGCACAACCAGAGCACCCTGACCCCCAACCGGAAGATTAATGGGCTCTTGATGCACCACAGATACAAATAAGTAGCGGAGACATCTGCCTGACACAGTCTAACTTAATGTTGACATAGTTTTTGAAAATATTTCTGTTTATTTTGAATCATTTTTACAAACCATTTAGCCTGTTGGAAGGACATCTCACATTTTAAAGCCTCTACTCTGGATTACAGGTGTCTTAGTTTGTTTAGACCAATACTCTTATTCATACTTATTTATTAATCAAGGGGCCTGACAAGCTGCTGCAAATAAAGCTGCTGCTGATGCAGTAGTTTGGTAGGAGAGTCATCTGAGGATTAGAGTCTATAAACAGCCTTTATGAAAAGATAAATTTTTTGTCTATTAATTGGCCTGGAGAATTTTGTCATTTCAATCTGTCATTGTTGAATTTTACTTTACTGCAATATTTTGAAAATGAAGTAAAAAAGGAAAATTGTCTGTCTAATGGTTTTGGCAAGCTCTCTGCTAATTAATAGCTTTTTGAAGTACTAAATTTCTTGAGTTTTATCTTAATTAACAGTCTTAATTGACCTTCTGTGATCTCTAGTTTCTCCCAAAAGAATTAAAAAATAGACTTCTAAATTCTTTTCTGCAATCAGATTGACATGCAATTACTTGTCTACAGATCTTCTCTGCCTTCACAAACTTTTTTTTTCATTTTTATTCTTTTACCACTGAAGTCCCCACTGGAAATTACAGTCCATTGAACCATAGAGCTAAAATTGATTGCGCACATAAAAAATCCTGGAACAATTGAACAAAGAAAAGAACTTCCTGGAATAATCAGAACACAAGTGACAACAAAACTTTTACCTGATTTGAACTCACCTGCCCTTGATCACTAAGAAAATATTTTATGTTCCTCCATTTGCCCCTGATGACAGAAGGAACTAGTTTTTCCTTCATTTAGCCTACATCAAAGCATGGTTATAGATGTCAAAGAAGATGAATTTCAGTTGCCAACATTTTTATGGGGTATTCTCTATTCCATCTCCTTTATATCAATTTTTCTGGTTTTGTGGCGTATTGTTAAAGCCAAAGAGCCCTGTCTAATTGCTTCTATTTTAAATTAATTTTTAATTAAGGCTTTATGTATCACACATTACAATTCTAGCAATCCTAAAAGTGCCTTTTACCATTTACTTCTAAAATATAGAAGGCAAGTCTCTTTTTTAACATGTTATGAGAAATTGTAGTCAGTTCCTTCTGCCAGAGTTTATGGAAGGCGTTACTAAAAATGCAAATTATATGTTTTGAGAATTGAAACTTTCAAGTAACTATTAATCTTGGAGCTTACTTTTATATTCTGAGATTAAATAATGACATTTTAAGCACTTAAACCTTCACTAAGAGCAAGATAAGCAAGCATATACTTCGTTTCAAGCATCTTAACTAAGTTGATTCCCCTGGTCTTTTCATGTGTTTAATGTTAAGCATATGTCTGTGTACTTTTCTGAAGTGCTGGATGGTATTTAGCAGAGTGAATTACAACCAATAACTAACATTTCTTTAAGAATCCTAATAAACTAGAAAGTATGCAAAATAAGCTTTCATTTCCAAGATAAAAAAAGTAACTTTTTGTGAGCATTGCCTTTTTATTGCTTCATGCAGCTGTAAATCATGTCTTGAAAGCAAAGCCATTTTTTAAAATGCATTTTTTGAAAAATAGTGCATTATTTTCTCCTGAGCTGTTGAGACAATTTCCTGCCTGTCTCTGGAGTCCCATTAATTTTAGACTATTTAAAAAAAGTCACTGTGAGCCATTGGAAACAATTTTGGATTTGTTGCACACAAATATATCACAATAGATCTGCCTTTTGTAGTTCTACAGATGATGTTTAAAAAACTCTGTTTTCCGTATTTTGGGGTTTATGTCCTGCTTCCCTCAGATTTGTGCAGTAACATAGCCTTATGCTACACATAAATGGAGGATTTTTTTTTTCTTATTAGTGTGTAAAATTTGAAATTTGAATGCAATTACAGCAACAAGAGGAAGTCTTTTCTAATGAATCTCAAAAATCCATGGCCAAAAAACATGTAAAACTGTCCTGTAGAGAGGGAAATTGAGTGCACAGTGTTAGCATAATAGCAAGGGCTGAGACAATGGTTTGCACTACAGTTTTATAGGATGATATTTTAAAAGGTATTCAGAGATTTATGGCTTTTTAGGGACAGCTAAAATCGTTTTCACATTTCTAATATGGCTTTCATTAGAATTTTGAAAGTATGTTTACGGTATCAGATTGAATTCTAAGGTGTTACCAAATCATCCAGAATCCCCACTGCTTAAGTATATTCCCTTGTATCCCTGTGTATCTTCAGAGGAAAAAATGGGATGAATGTAAGTGCTTTGTTTTAAAGTATATAATCTGTATTCTGTCATGTACTTCATCTCCCAGGGAAGGTACCTGGGAACTCACTCTGCTGTTTTTATTTATCCTGCCAGTGCAGTATATAGATGAGAGGACTAAGGTCCAATGGTGTTAAAACAAGACATGAAATATTGATTAATTCTTTTTTAAAATTCCTTTTTCCTCCTGAGTATAGCAAATTTCAGATGCTACTGTCAATATAGTGCTCTCCAATAAACCTCAATTATCGGAAGGGTCCTGATCTTCATCGTGTTCTTATAAATGGCTATTATGATTCTAAAAGGCTTTAAAAGCTCAAGGCTAGTGTTTTCCAGGTGCAAGAGCAGGAAGCAAGTTAGAAACAGTGCAGCCTTTTATCATGGCAGAATGGTACTCTGAAATAACATGAACTGGGTTGGGAATTCCCTTTGCCCTAATGGGGCAGATAAACAGATGTACAGTTTCATGGCTCATAAAGGTATCAAGTAAAGAAGAACAATTATAGTTGGTATCCACCTAATGAAATATGGGTATTTGACACTCTGCCTTTGGTTCCCACTTGTCACTCTTCAGTTTAGTTAGCCCTGGATTTATTGTTTGCATTGTGATCCTTTACAAAAGCAGCTAAACATACTTAGGTGTTTCCCTGAGGAAAGGGACATTTCAGGAAAGGTAGGGATAGAAATTCACACCACCTCACCAATTTAGGATGACAGACATAGACAAGGAAGAGAATATTTAACTACTTTCAGTGTTCTTGGATTCAGTTCTGGGGGTTGAAATAATTTTTTTTCACTAAAAAACTAGACTTTATTTAAACTGGAGTGTACTGCAGTTTCTTTAGGAATGTAAAGCTCTTGGAGCTTTTGTACTATCCATAATAACAGGTATTGAGCAGAGAAGAATCTCAGACCTGTATGTGGCAGGTAAATGTCATTATAAAGGTTGTACAACTACTTTTTCACCCCCTGTCTTAATTAGTATTTAATTCACCTTGAGCAAGAAAGTAACACAAAATCTGAGCCAAAAGCCATTGATTGGCATATTTACCTGGGAGGCAGGAGGCCACAGAATGTTCTTGTTCTAAACCAGGAGGAAACACCTGAGGTTGGTTCATCTGTCTCACAGGAAAGTTGGAGTTTATAGGCTTTTTTTTAATAGGACTTTTTTCCCACATTGAAATTTTATTCCTACCCCAAGATGAAAAGGTTTTCAGAAGATTTTGTTGGTGGGAATAACTGATTAGCACATAGGCCTACTTGGGAGTTCTTTTGCAGCAAAACTTAATCGTGTGCAAACCTGAGGCTACTTTAACTTACGATGCAGAACAGACTGCTCCCTGCCATACCCAAAGGCTAAGGGCTGACAGTTGTGGCACAAAGTTAATCTATCCCCTCCTCTCACTCACACCCGGCTCTGTGAAGGTACTCTGTTAAGATGGTTTTATGACTTTTGTGATATCTTTCTTTGGAAATTAGGCAATTTTTTAATAATTTCAGGGTAATTTATTTTCATTGATTTCAGTCAAATTGAAAGCAATACATGGACAAAGCTGGACTTTAACCAATTTGTAAGCAGTGAGAGCTAAGTGTGTTCTTAGTACGCATGAGGTTTTAAAGCAGTGGTTGCCTGCCCTGGTTATATGGGGAACTCTGGTGACTCCTGGTCCCCAGCTGATAACATTGGCTTGAGTAGAGCAAGCAGAATTTGGTTTGTGATTAACAATGCATGCATTTGCTCACATAGCCAATCTGTGAGCCGAAACCTTACATATGTAATTGTTCTCACTCATGCAGGTAATACTTTTGGACTGATTTAACATAAATAGTTATTTGAGCCAAGACTATCAATCTGGGCACTATTCTCTTGTGGTTTTCTCTCTGCTATGTTATCCTGAAGAATGATAACACATAATTTTGTAAAGGCATATGCACAGGATTCTGGTTTTCAAAACCTTTTATTAGATGGTTTTCTATCAAAATATCCATGAAAGTTTCATCACTGTATGAATTTTCAAGTTCAGGATAGCTGACTGAAGATTAAGATTTTGCTTACAGAAGAGGATGGTGCATACTCACGTGCACACAGCACAAGTTCTGACAGTAGTATTTTGGTGAACTTTAGCTCATTTTACAAACTCTACTAATTGCTGTCTTTGAGATGTGGAAATAAATTATTTTTTGTCATATGGGAGATGCATCATTTGACTTCAGATATTTAACATGGTATTTTTTTCTGTGGACAGTAGCTTGAGGCCCCAGGCTGGGAAGAATGAGAGCATATCTATAAATAATTCAAAGTAATTGTATGGTTTTGACAGATTGTCAAATTGCTTAATGCCTTTTGTCCCAGGCAATAGATTATATTTCTTTGATAAAGTGTTGATAATTTCTCATTGCAATTTGTTCTGTGTATGTTGTATTTTTACAGAGTCCAGTCAGGTTCATATCTCAGTACGGGTTGGTTTACCTTAATTTTGGCTATGGATGCCTGCTATGGAATTCACGTCTATGGGATGATAAATGACACCTACTGCAAGTAAGATTACAGGAAATTATTTTCATGCATCTACAATTCTGATGTCTTGTCAAAATTTCACAATTGATTTTAATATCATAAATCCAAAAAATGGATCAGGCAGTCATTTCCCAGTGTTTTGCATTGATGTGACACTATTGTCAGCATATTCACTCCTGATATGGCATTTGCTGTTGATAAAATAAAAACATTTACAAAATCTAATGTCAGATGTCATAAGGAAGTATTTTTAATCAAAGATCTTTTGCAGTTTCCGAATTAGCTGGAAATAAAGTATGCTCATACTCTTCTGATAAAATGTACTTGCTTCCACTGCTAAAACAAATCTATACAGGAAAAACTAATATATTATTTTCTGAATACCAAATACACCTGGAAGTGAAAGAAACTGATTAGCCCAGGATAGTTACCTGAAATTACATTTCACCACCATTGAGCAACCTACTTGAACTTTCTAGGTTATATATAGCTTGTTTTGAGTAGTAGAGGTTTCTAATTAGATAATAAAACAAGTCCTGTGAGCTTTATCACCATAAACTGACATAAATTTCAACCAACTACTGTTAGTGACCTTACAGTGGCAATGGATTAATCCTATCGTCAGAAGTATAACTCTAAACACAATTTAAATGCTTTAATCTACACTGTATGGTAGAAAAATATAAAATGAAACTATTCCTCATTCATTCAGCTAAGCAGGAAATGTCAGAAGCAATGATACACATCTATTCTTCTGCACACAAGCTGGTTCAAGTCTGGCATGTAACCAGTCCAGTGGGTCCTCAGCTCCTCCAGTCAAGTCTTTGTGCAGATCCTCCCTCCACAGTCTGTGTTACTCCACTGTGAGGCTCATTCCTGGCAGACCCTAAAACAAACAAACAAACAAACAATGGAATTTGAGTCACAGCTGTTTAATTAGGATATCTTAACATTAGAGGCTGGCTTTTTAGAACTCGCAGATCTCACTGATTGAGTCATCCAGATGGAGTGAACATATGTTTTTCTTTGTTTATAAAAACACAGTAGGCACCCTGAGATGAGGGGTGACAGGGCTAAGGTTGTCCTCAGAGAGTTCAGCCAAGCTGGCGTTGCACAGCCCTGATGTTAAAGCAGGGAAACAGCATGATAGCACTTAAGTCTGTTGGCAGCAGAGAAGGATGGCTCTTCTTTAAAGCTGTAATTCTGACTGAATTATCTACTTATAATGGATATTACTCTTATAACTGCCTTATCCAGCCAGTTCAAGAACCAATTTCAGCAGCTGCGACTATCCAACAAGAAGACTGCTTAGGTGTGGGGCCCTATGGGCTGAGTTCTCTCAGGTTAAACAAAATGTGCAGTACCCATAAGAGCCAGCCCATCAGCTTCTTACTGACAGATAAGATCAGTGTATGCTGAGAGACACACTGACCTTCATTTTCCATAGGAAAATTCATAGAAATCATCATGTAGTGAAAGCCCTTGCACAGTTTAGCAAAGGAGCTCAAGTGCTGACACACAGGAAAGATTTCAGGTAATTCATAGAATCATAGAATCATTTAGGTTGAAAAAGACCTTTAAGATCAAGGAGTCCAATCATTAAACCAGCACTGCCACGTCCAGCACTAAACCGGGTACCCCATCTGCACATCTTTTAAATACCTCCAGGGATGGTGAGTCAACCACTTCCCTGAGTACCCTGTTCCAGTGCTTGACAACCCTTTTGGTGAAGAATTTTTTCCAAATATCCAGTCTAAACCTGAGGCTATTTTCTCTTGTCCTATCACTTATTACTTGGAACAGCCCAACCCCCACCTTGCTACAACCTCCTTTCAGGTAGTTGTAGGGAGTGATAAGGTCACTTTTCTCCAGGCTGAGCATCCCCAGCTCCCTCAGCTGCTCCGTGTAAGACTTGTGCTCCAGACCCTTCCCTGGGTCTGTTGCCCTCCTCTGGACATGCTCCAGCACCTCAATATCATTCTTGTAGTGAGAGGCCTAAAACTGAACACAGGAATAAAGGTGTGGCCTCACCAGTGTCAAGTACGGGAGCACCATCACTTCCCTAGTCCTGTTGGTCACACTGTTGCTGATACAAGCCAGGATGGTTGTATCCTGTATTCAGGTGCAGTGTATATTTGTTTTTCTTGAAAATAATACTTAAGTATATCTTTCTTTTTCCCTAGGTCAGAAGGCTTTCGTAAAGTTCCCTACCACTATTACGAGCCAGGAAGAGATGAGTGTGAGGAATACTTTCTCCATGAAAACGCTCCCTATGGAGGCCATAGGTTTATCACGGAAAAGAAAGTGTTCGCTAAATGGGCCAAGAAGCACACAATAATATTTACACATCCCAACTGGACAGTGTCTTGATACTGGTTTTCTTAACTGTCCCTTAACAGCATATTACAAAAATGTCTCAGTTTACAATAGTTTTGCTTACATCTGGCTGGCCTTTCTCAGCCTGGGTAACACAAACTAAAAACCAGAAGACAAAGAGGTTGATGGTTCAGCTGCTAAGCAAAGTTAATCATCTGTGGAAGGCAGACACACTGTTTGTTATTTCTTAGGGTTTTACTCCACACTATGCACTTTATATACTTTAACTGGATTTTACTTCAAGGCAGAAGCAGTTAAATACAGATGAGATTTCCTGTATAAACAGGTGCACACAGAGAACATGTTGATCCTTTGAAACTTGTCCATCATCTCAGATATTTAAAATTAGTATTTATAGTTCATTGGCAGTACTGCAGCAATTTTCTTTCTGGTATTAGCAGAAATTTTCCACAAGGGAAATAAGAGGAAAAATATAGACCTCCAAGGTCCATGAGAGAGTAAATACATTGATGCATGTGAGCACTTGCATATGTGGTAAAATTAGAGATGAGCTAAACATGGTTCTTGGACTGTACACATCTCTTGCATGAGAAGATATTACTTACTCAAGACTCCTGATTAATTGATAACTTCTGAAAAGCAACTTCCTTACAGCCTGGTCAGGCTGCACCATCTGGGATGCTGTAGTTTGTACTTTTTGAAACCATCCCCCAGTTTAGCTCCAGCAGCATGTCACTCATCATGTTGTCCATGGTGAACCTTTGGCTGTTGTACCAAGCCTGCTGTCAGTATCCAAGCTGGTGAGTGTAAAGTTGTCTCATTAATATCTCCATTTACTCTAGTTGTGTCTTTGAGTTGCTCCAACATCCAAATAACAGTGTTTTGACAGTATTTCCCATGCAGCCATCATAATTTATTTTAGATCTCCAGTTTCTTCATCTTTAAAAACAGGGATAGTGCCTATCTACCTCACAAGGGAGTTGTGAGGACTAATTTAATTTAATTTAAAGCACTTTCCTGATGAAGAACGCTACAGATCATTTATTCTTAATACAAAAACAATGGTACCTGTCATTTATTCTTGTCTGTTGGGTATTTGAAGAAAGTGACAGCATGTCTGGATCTAATGGCAAATTGTTCTGTGCATCCACTTTCCTATTGAGGATAATTTGTGATACTGAGTTCTCTCAGCTTGCATTGCTTCAGATGAAGTTGAAAGAACTCCCCACCTCACAGTATTAGCTGCACATCAAGAGACAGTTCAAGAATTTTAAAATATACTCATCTCTAATTTAAATATGTATTTCCAAGCTTACTGTCATGGAAGGTTTTCAGCTGCAGCAGGCTCAATTGTAATATGACCAAAATTCAACTACACATGTGAGTTTTATTTAAACTGTATTTAAACTAATGCTTTAAGTTTAGAATGTGTCCTATGAATATTTTAACATCTGGAATGTCAGAGTCAACACTGTAATAGCCAATACTGTGAACACTTGAAGGAATTATGTGTGGAACATCTTACACAGGGTTTACTCACACTACTTAAACATTAACCAACAGGAAACTTTGTATGCTTTTATAAATCATGAAAAGGGGAAAGTAAAAAGCTATTTTTACATGTAAGTATTTGTATACTGACTATTTCCTATTGTATATTTGTATATATAAATCTATATTTTATATGTTCATTGCATATATATTCTGTCATCAACAGCTGCAAGTCTTAGGATGGGGAGGAAATCTCTTCACCAGTGTTCCTCCTCCTGACCATTGGTTTCTTGTTCCTGTTGGTAGGTGATGCCAGGTTATCGTCTCTGTTGCCCCTTCTATTTTCTACTGTAAATGCAGCTTTCTGATTTTATTTTTTAATATAGCTCTGCTTTCACTGCTTACTTTAGTACTCTAAGTATTCATGCTGGTTATCAGACAAAGGCTGGGGCCATGCTTATGATCCTGGATAAACATCTATATTCAAATACAGGCTTTGTCCCAGCCTTCTTGCATGACTTGATGTCTCACCTTCCTGTTTGGAAAAGGAGAAAATAATATTTTCCTACTCCTTTTCTTGTCTGATTTTCTTGTAAGCTGTTGAGATGAATATTCTCATTTTCAATTTATTTGTATAATGCCTTGCAAAAGAGGTGCCCAAAGTGTCTGAAAACTACAGGCAATGCTATAATACACAAATAATTGAAAGTGACTGCTTCTTGTCTCTGGAGTTGAAAATCAGTTGTAGGTTAATATAGCATAGGAGGAAATCAAAAGGAGAAAGGGTCAGGGATGGATAAAGAGTTGTAGTAGCAAAAGACACTGGTCTGGATTTATCACCATACACATGCACAGCTTTTCAGTTCGCATGGATGGCTGGGTATATGGAAAGCATATGGAAAGTTTGTAATGCAGGATTTGAAGAATGCAGGACATTCAGACCTATGGAGAATGTTCCACACATACTGTGCAGGGCAGCCCGGGAAATCCTATAGCTCCCTTGAGGGAAGAGGAGCTGAAAGGGAGAACACCAGTCAAATTGAACTTGTATTGAGAAGGTCTTTGGGTTAATAGAAAACTGCTATGAAAGTGCTGCACATGGAAGTGTGATTGGGCTGGACAGGCTTACTTGGAAGTGTCTTCATGAAGTGTTTCTCTGCAACGAGCACAGCATTTGGATTCTGCCTGCCTTGTGTTCACGTGCTAGGTGTTTTTTAAGGCCAAGAAAGTTTTTAAGATAATTAATACTTGCCAATTCACCGTAAAACTGTTGTAAAATAAATGCTTCATACTGAAGCTCCTTGAAGAGTGCTTGCATGCTGCATGAAACAGTATCACAAGGGCTAGCTAAGAAAAATACAACTCTAAGAACAGCTAAATCTACACATAATTGAGAACAATCTTAGAGTGCAGTTGTCACAGAGCAAAGGAAAAGTGTTGCCCTCTGCCTGGATTTGCACTAAGAGCAGATCCACTTTCGAAACATAGCAGCAGGCTTCATTCACACTAGAATAAATGAACATCAGTTCCCTTACTTAAATGAACCTGTCTTTAGCATAAACGAAATGCATATTTACATTATTTTTATATGAGTAAGGAACTATGACCACTGTGTTAAAGTTGTTTCTACAAAGAAATTACTTTGTCAAAATCTGTTAAAGATCCGCTGTGGTACTGAAGAAAGAGTCTCAGTACTTGGCTCTGTAGTAAGGGACCTTGATGATTCACCTTCTGAGAGCAGTTAAGACATCAGCTGAGAATCATTTATTAATTCTTTAAGATAAAACCTACTACAGTTTACCTGAATGTAATCAGATCCTAATTGCTTATTCATTCAAGCAGTCCTATTTTAATCAACTACTCATGTGTATAAAACAAGCAGGGAGTTTACCCTGCTGCTAAGAGAGGAGTACTTTGGCCTTTCTTTACCATCAGTCAGCTAAGTAGTCAGCAAATGTTTTCTTTTACAATTTAGGGGAATTTTACACACTTTTTGGGGGAAAAAAAAAGAAGCATTTTTTGTTTGGCTTGCTGGAGGCTTGGTTTTAATAAACATTTAAATTTTAATATACTTTATGTTTTATGTTGCATTATCTTTTGACTAATTTTTTTTTTCAAAGTAAAAAAGCTTTAAATAGGAGCAAAAATTTGCATAAGAAAAAAATATCTTTTTGACTGGGTAGTTACTAGTTCAAGGGTAATTAGTGACAGGACCCAAGGGAATGGCCTGGAGTTGTGTCAAGGGAAGGTTTAGATTGGATATTATAAAAAGGTTCTTCACCCAGAGTGTGGTTGGGCACTGGAACAGGCTCCCCCGGGCAGTGGTCACAGCACCAAGCCTGGCAGAGTTCCAGAAGCATTTGCACAATGCTCTCAGGCATAGGGTGTGACTCTTGGGGATGGTCCTGTGCAGGATTAAGAGTTGGACTCAATAATCCTTGTGGGTCCCTTCCAACTCAGCATATTCTGTCATTCTTTGAACATAAAAACCTGTTTTTTTCTTTCCAAACTGACACGACATACTTAATCCAAGCCTTTTCATCCCCATTAGATGTCCAGATCCAAGGCCTCTTCTCAGAAAGAAAAAAATTCGTCTATATATCCAGCCAAATTCCCTTTCCATCTGGGCTGGGAGGCTCCATCTGCAGACTGCTCCTATCAGTTACATTAGTAAGTGGGAAGGACTGATGAAGAGTTCTGCTTAGGAGCAGATGGTGTTCCAACTACTGAAAAATGCCCCTAAAGTGCTTTAGGCAAGGAGTATCCATTGATCTCTCCTGGAAATATTTTACTAAGTATTGGGTTTCTTCAAACGCCTTTAGCTCCTGTGTAGAATTGTCCCTACTCTCTCTAGTAGGAGTTATCAGCAATGGGAAAGCATGCCCTTTACAGGAAAAAATAGAGGCAAATTCTGTGTTGTTAAATATTTCTGTATAAACAACACCAGGGATGAAGATGTCAGCCTGACACAAATTATCTGAACGCTCACTGATTTAGGAATCTCTGAGGACTCGTTTCATAACTAATGGAAATCACTTTGGCAAGTTCATGAATACAGCACCCTTCCCATTAAAATATTTGCACTCCTGGGTGCTGAGGTAAGCAGTGTTTTGTCTGAGAAGCACCATGTGCACATAATGCACTGCAGTTAATAAAGAGAAGCCCATCCAACACTTGCAGGGCTGATGCTGATGGTCTTTCTTGTTTGTGGGCTGGACAGAAGTAGGACCCCACACAAAGATAGCTGGCAGCACAGCCCAGATGCTTAACCAGAAGACATATCCAGGTAAGTAAAAATTACATAAGTAATCCCTCATGAATTATAATAGGATGGTGCCCTTAGTAAGCAGAAAATCAGAAGCACTCTGCATATTGATGCTTATAATTTGCTGACATTTTTTCTATGTGTATTCAGAAATAGCAAGTCTTTAGTTGTGCTTGAGCAAGCCTGGGGTTTGTTTATGATGAACTTTAGGGTAGCCCCAAGAGAGAAACTCTGTTAGTGCCAAAGGATCACACAGGAGCTGTCTGTGGGCATTATGATGTACTGTGTACAAAAGTCTTGTATTTACTGTAAAAAGGCCTGTGTTTCCTGACTAGGTGTAATTCTTTAATTTTCGGCAGATGTGTCTCATTCTGTTCCTTCTTTCCTGAGAGGATGCACAGAATGGGGCTTAACCATAGGGGAGTGAAGACTGGTTATGTTAAGTAGCCAACCACCAGATTCATATATATTTTTCTGGCTATTTCTGTGATGTATAGCTAAAGACAGAGGAAAGAAAGCTTTTTGTAAACCTTGTATAGCATAATCTACAGAAATCCCATGTGTCTGTTCTGGATTAGAGTCTCATAGGCAAACTCTCTAAAAGGGCCTGAGGGAGAAAGAAAAGGTCTCTCTGCATTGAAAGACAGGGCTTTTGTGGAAGCCACGATACTGTGTGTGGCACACCTGGGCCTGCCCCCACAGCTTTCATAGATCCCTGCCTGGCCACAGATTGGGGCCCTTTCCAGCCCCACTGGAGAAGTGCATTCTCCAGCTGACTGCACATCATCCTGCATTCCCCATCCTCCCTCCTGTGGGGCCAGGGGAGCGCTGAGTGTGACCCAGGGGCCAGGAGTGACGGGGTGTCAGAGCAGGGATGTGGTCCCCTGTCAGCAGTGTGATTTGCCTGGGGCACAGTCTCACCTCAGGTGCCAAACTCAGTTTCTTCGAATGTGGTAGGAAAGATGTCACTGGGTTTTGTTATTGTTTGTACGATTAACCCACAAAGAGTCACTATTTTGTGGGTGTCTTAAACAGCTGATTTCATGTCTTTTTTGCATTGCTTGCTGCTGTTTCTGGGAACTCCTCAAGATATGCAGCTATCAGCATCTGCCACTGCTGTTCTGATTTACTGGCCATAAAAAGACTGTAAACTTGAACTAATGCATGTTCTTTCTATGTATTATGCATGATAGCATGTTACACATTTTATTCTCCACTATAATAAATAATGTAATGTAAGTTTTGTGTAAACTTAGTTCAGGCAGCGGAAATAGTGCTTTTTCTTTTTCTCATGTTGTGTGTTGCCCAGAGCACTTTGCTGGAGCCTTGTAAGTGCCATTAGCAGCTGGCAGCAAATAAATTGTTGAAACCAATCAGGAAATATTTAGTAAGTTTGACATTTTTCACTCGAATATCAGAAATAGTTCAACTTGCTTTTGTGAACCTATTCTGATATTGACAGTCACAATTTTATGTTCTGTTCCAAGGAAATCTCACATCAGAGTATAACACCGGGAATGACTTTATTGACACAGATAATGTCAGGATGTTGGCAGGGCAATGATCCCAAAGTTTTTACATTTATGGGAGTATCTTTTTAACAGAAATTGAACATATAGAAGATTTGCTAAGATGCCTGCAGATTTTTTCATATTGTTGCTGTTGAAAATAGTACTTCTGAGGATGGTCAGAGGAAAAACAAACTGTGTGCCCGTTGCTCTTTTGGCTGATCATCTGTCCCCTCCTCAGACACGCACACACATCTCTGCAAACACAGTGAGTGTCTATGAGGGAAGGGCCGCCCTTTCCAAGTAGTGGCAAGGAAGAGCAACTAAGACTAATTTACATGGTAAATACAGCTTACAGTACTCATTGATTCATGTTGATTCTGTGTATTTCCAAAGCCTATGTCTGCATTAAGCAAAGAATTGGCTCAGCTAGATAGGATCTGTAGCCTGATGGTGCTAAGGACCTGATGTCCACACTGTGCACAGTCTCTGGTTGCATGGGCTGAATGCCACTAGTGATTAGAGCACATCTTCATTCCATCCAAAATGAATCTAGTTCACATCCTCAGGAACACTCCATCATGCAAACTAAAGCTCTTTAGTTGAGGCCACTGTGCTGGACTGTCCCACATTAAAGTGAAATTCCTGCTAGATGGTCTTCTGGCTCAAGCTTTACGTGGGTATTTTTTTAACAGATATTTTTCTTTAAAATCTGAGATTTGATTACTCCTGTCAGATCATGGGAATCAAGGGCTCCTGACTCTTCCCAAAATTACCATCCACATGTGCTCCATAAGTCAGGAGTGTGATATAGGACAAAGTGATCCAGCATGGGCGCAGCATGGAAAGTTCATTCTTTGATGAAGACTTAATGTGATTCTGCTTGTGGATGTAATTTTATCCTGAACATGCTGGGTGCTTGCTAGTGCATGCATTGTTTTTATATACTGCAGGACACATAAAAGTTCCCTTCATCATTTTCCCAGGATATTTTTGTTCTTGTGGCCTTCCAGTTGTATCTGTGTATACATGCATATGTGCATGTAAATACATGGTAAATACAGGTACAAGCATTCTTCTGTTCTTAGTTCCTACTATATGCTGTTCACATAAATTTAGGCAGTTCATGTTATGCTATATATTACATGTATTCTTTGGTTGCCTTTTTGTAATGCTGACAAGTATATTGATAGCAGATATCACTGTAGACTTAGAAAACTTCCATACTATTTATACTTATTTTAGATGTTCTGCCATGTGTTTTCTTGCTATATGTTACTTTTTTTTCCCATTTGGAAAATGCGCTTCTTTGTATTTGCAAAATTGTGCCTGGATAATTTTAAAACATGAATAAATGTATATGATTTTCCAATTGTCTGATGTAATTTATGCATGATTTTGTGCAAAACACTTTTCATTCGTGTTTATGTATATGCCACTATAATAATACCTGACAGTTCACTGAACTCAAGGAGACAAAGATCTCTATTCTCAAAAGTATTATAAATCAGCTGCACACACTTTAAAGACATTTTAAGGCATCTGTCCTAAATATATTCAGTAATGTTGGGTAAACTCAGCCACAAAACCTGCACTTAAAATAACTCATGATTTTATTTCTGTGTGTTAAAATACATTGCATGCCCAGAATGTCACAGGAATGGAGATGTGTAGAAAAGGCCCACTGGATTCTATCCATAAAGGGTACATCCTTCAAGCACCATCTCAGAGCATACCAATGTCAGAGGTCAAGTCACTGAAATCCCTTGGAGTGCACTTTGAGCACATGCTTGAGAGAGCTGTGTAAGTCTGAAGGGCTGTGGGAGAGATCACATCTCATGCAAAGGTGCAAACCTCTACTTGCAGCTACATAGTTGACAAGAGTGAGAGGAGGACCTACATAACTTTCTTCCATTGTGCAGTGAACCCCATGGTGCTAAGGGAGGAAAGGAACTAGAACTCATTCAGCCTCTAAGTAGTCTCCAGCTTTCCTGTTTTACTGCCCAGCTAAAAACATGATTAACAAGCAGCAGACTTTGATCTGTAAATTTTAACTTTGTCTGTATGTGCTGAAGTAAACACATACAGACTAGCTGGGTTTGTGAAAGGACTGGAGATTCTGGGTGTGTTTGTCAGCACTGGCATATATAATGCAGCAACTGTTACCAGTTAATTTTGGGCCAGGTTCTGGTACATAGCACTTAGAACTGGGCTATTCCACCACAATGAGGGAAATGAGAATTTCTGTGGTAAGGATAAGACCAAATAAAGGGAAGAATGCCTTTCACATGCTCGGCTTTGAGGGTCCTTCAAATTTGATATGCAGCCAAGGGGCTTGTTAAGAATTTGTGGGGTGTTTTTTTAGGCATATTCTCTGAATATGCCATAATGTTCACTTCAGAGCCATTACAGTGAGTTCTGAATGCCTATTTGTAGCATGGTGTAATATGGATTTGTTTCATCCTTCTTCCATGCAGGATGGTTGGACATATTACTCTTGAAGTAAATTCATACTTAATAGTAGTGACATGGAATGTGAATGTGAATTAATTTTATTATTTGTCATAGAACCAGATAATCAGGTAAAAAAATAGTTTAATTATTGAATTGTCCTCCTTAGAGCTTTTAAAACCCTCACAGAATAGCAAGTTTATTTCTTTCCAGTTGGATTTTATTTTACTAGTTTGCACCAGATCACCCAATAATCCTTGTCAACTAGTCTCAGTGATACTTTCTTTTTATTACTGACTTCTTCCTTAATGACTGAGTCATCTGCAAACCTTCGGGTTTTCTTCCAGATTGTTGATAAAATTGTTAACTAGATTATGCCCAGGAAGCTGTTCAGCAGAATACCTATTCTGTGATCATTCTCTATTTAAATTTCCATTTTGAAATGTCAGTTAACCAGTTTTCCATTAATTTAATGTGAGATATGTCAATTTTGTATTATCATGTTTTCTTAACTCAAATGTCATGAATACCATATAAAATGTCATATAGAATCAAAGCATATCTACAGTGTTGTCTTTCAGTTGTAGTCACAATTGAAGAAAAAGCCAGCAAATGTATTTGACAGTATCTATTTTCCATATTGCACTTAGATTGGCATTTAGCATATTTCTCCTCTTTAATTAGTTAGTAATTGAGTCCCCTGTCAGCCATTCCATTACTTTGCTCCAGATCAATTTCAGACTGACAGGACTGTAATTATCTAGGTCGTTAAGTTTATCCTTCTTAAATATTAACACAACATACGTTTTGTCCCAGCTTCCTGGAACCTTCCCAATTATTCCAAGACTTAGCAAAAAATAATAGTAACAATAGAGATTCCTTAGACAGCTCTTGAACAACTCTTGGATACAAGTTATCTGAAGTTTGCTACACAGATATTTCTTAATTGACTAGCTTCCATGTAGTTTTTTGATTTCTTTTTCTTTTTGTCGTTTTTACCTGGTAGTTCATCATCCTCATAGAGCATCAATTGTCTGTCTTTTCCTTAAATACTGAACACAAAGACTTATTGAACACTTCTTTCTTGTCTTCATTACTCGCAACAAATCTTCCACTTCAATCTGATAAAGAACTGGTACCATTGTCAGGGTTTCCTGATGTATTTGAAAAATATTGTCCTTAATTCTCTGGCGATAAATTTCTCCTTACAACTTGGCTACACTTCTTGGAGGAATTATATATGTAATGCCTTACTTCTACTCTATAGCCAGTGCTATCAACTTTTTTTCTTAATTTCATTGATTTACAATTATATAAAGGCTTTCATTAACCCTTTGAACTAAATATTTTCTAAATACATACAGCTTTCTTTCCTCATTTTTCAGCTATTAAATATTTGTATTTTCCAATTATTGATCAGTTTTCTCTCTTAGCTGATTCTCCTTTTCAATAATTTTCAGTTTGCTAAAAAGTCTACACCATTCATATCACTGGGCTTCATTCTCATTACGCCGATAAAGAGCAATCAAGCTATCACCATAGGCACTAATATTAATTTGCTTCTCTTACCAACTATCTCAGATCTCTTTTCATTATTTCTGAGATGCTATCTCACATAAAGTTCTCATTCTTGGAGAGTTTTCCATTTTTGTTTAAGAAATATTATGTTCAAAAATTCAGCAGAGGTACCAGCATCATAAAAGTTCAGTCAGATATCAGGCAGACTGAAGTCTCAGATGGCAGTGCAGCTTTTCTGCTCCTAACATTACAGAAAGTGCAAAGGCATCCAGTCATCCTATTGTCTTCTATGATTTGGTGATTTACAGACAGCAGCTCCTATCCCATCTAGTGTTTTATCTGATAGAGTATTGATCCATTGCATTCACATCATTTGCTTCTGAGCTGCCAGTGTCCTGAAAACAGACTATGGCTCTTTTACCGGAGTGCCACTCTTCTTCCCCTTCCCTCTACTTGATCTTTCCAAAATAGGTTATAACCATTGATTTTAATGTTCCAGTTATTCAGTTCTTCCCATCTATTGTCAGTAATACTAGCTACACTGAATTTATAAATATGTAATTCCAGTTCCTTTCATTTTTTACCCAAAATTTTTAGTATTGTTTTATAGAAAATCTACTATTTTTATATCCTTCATTAATTTTGGTTTTGCCATCTTGTTTCATGCTGAATGATTGGGGATTTTTTGGTGGGATTTGTTTTTTTTCCATTCAATTCCCCTCTTAGCACTTATTTACAGCCTCTTCCCTTGCAGGCTGTTTGCCTTTCTACAGAACAGTAGACCACCTAAATGGCATCATCCTTTCACCTGCAGCAAAATACAGATGCTCAATGTTCAGAATCCTTTTCTCCTGTCTTCCTTCATTCACCAGCCCAGGATAATATCCTGGAGGATCATATCCTGAAGGATCATGGATACAGCTTAAAGACGTTCTTCTCTTTAAGCAATGCTCAGGATTCCCCGAACTTGTTTAAGATCAGTGAGACAATCCCTGTGAAGCAGAGTCACTGATGCGTACACTCTCTCCAGTCAGCTTTCTACCTCCAGCCGTTTCCCCAGACTGGTAGGGCTACACATGATCCCTGACTGTCCATTTCTGAAGAACACTTCTGTCTTTGGAGAATTCTGAGATTTGTGTGGGAGTGAATTGGAGATGGAGGAAAGCTGCCTGTTTTCAAGTGAAAATGTAGGCTTTTTTAATACATCTGCTTGGGCCTTTCTGTTTATTGTTGCGCCAAGTAACCAGACCTCTGTGGGCTGCCCAGTCCCTGGGCTCGCAGCTCCCATCTCGCCTCAAGACTGGCAGAATTTGGGAACCACAGAGTCTGGGTTCTGAGGCAGTATGTTAAGTGAGCAAAAGAACTGTCAAAAAAAATGAAACAGATTAAGATCTGGCTTGTTCTGTCATCAGATTGATCAAAATTGCATCTTTCTATGGGAGTTTTAAATCACAATCCTCTAGCATTCTTCACTGGCAAAAGCAAAACATTCTACCGGAGAATTTCTGATTAACTCTTCTCCTGTCCAGAGGAGAGCTATCTAAATTAATTGTCTTTGACAGGTGAGGTCTGTCCTCATTTTGGTACAGGAGATAAGATACTGGTTACGACACAACTGGGTAGACTTGCACAGCTTTTTAATTACAACAAAAGCACTTATCACAAGTGCCTTGTAAACTGAGTGTCAACAGTGCTCGGATTGTAGCTGCCTGGCCTTGAGGTTTGATGACTTACCTGTTTAACAGATATGATGAAACATTATCCTGCATTCTATGACCAACTTTGCCTTCAGCCTGTTCTTATAGTGGCTTATAGTTCATCAAGCTCTACTGTGCAGGCCTTAAAATGAGGCTAATCAAATCCCTTTGGTCTCACACTATGTTTTTTTTTTGTCACAAGACAGAAGATACTGTGTAGAAACTAAAAATCCTCCAGCACCTAGTTTTGCAGGATACATCCACACAGTGCAGTACAAGCCCCATGCCATGCAGAGATACGCTTGCTGGCTCTGAATGAACAAAACATGCCTGCATACAAATGGCAAACCATTTGTTACATTTTTGCAAGGAAAAACATGAAAAAAAATTTGTCAGAGCACAGCCTCACAGCTCCTGGTTTCTATGCCTGTGCTGTGAACAACAGGTTGAGTTACTTGGAATTGTGAATCACTTTTGGTGTTGTGTTCATTCATTCACACACTCACACACACACCAAATGACACCGTAAAAATCTCATAGTCTAAAACCTGATAGATGAAGTCAGTGTCATGTACTTTTTTTCTGAAAGTATTGTTGAAGGAAGGGGAGACAGTAGCGTTTATATTTTCACAATTGGCTGAAAGCTGTATACAGCAAGCACCTTGAGATCATTAAGTGATTGTGAAGGAAATTACTATGAACATTCCAATGATTTTATTTTTTTATTATTTCTTCATGCTATCTTGAAAAAAAATCACTTATTTTCATCAGTACCTCAGAGATTCTTCCCCCCAAAAGTATGAAGCAGACAAAGACTTTCTGAAAGCAGTTTCAATTACATGAAAAGAAGCAGTGAGAATTTAAGAAAGGCGGAGGAAAGAGTGAATAATTAAGCTAAGGACATTGAGACATAACATCCCAGTGCTTTATGTGCTGTACTTCTTACTGGTATCAACGAGAGCACTTATTTGAAGCTTAGTACAGGATTTGGGGGTTTTCCTTCATATCTGCAAGTGACTGTAAAGCAGAGAAAAAAAAGAGGCCAGTCTTCTTCTGATGTGAAGCCTTTGTTTTATCTTTCATGATACTTGAAATGGCAACCAGCTTTAGTGATGATTCAAGTGTTAGAATGCACCTATTTTTCAAAAAAAGGAGGGCCAGGGAGTCAAATTGCATCATTTTTCAAGGACAGCTTTGCAATCCTTGGGAGTTTTAAAATGTGGAAACTACTGTATTAATTTGAGTGCATCAGTATTGAATGGGATAATTTAACAGCACCTTCCGCTCTCAAGTATTTCTTTTCTTGAATAGGTTATTAGACAGCAAGGGCTGAGGATACAAACCTTGAATCATGAAAGCATGTGTACATCCTGAAGAGGTGTTACAATGAATTATAAGCACTGGTAAGAGTTTAGGTTCCAAAGGGCTGGTGACCTTTGCTTTTAAAAACATGCTTTAAATGTTATCATTCTACAGCACCGTCTTCTCAACTCTATCTTCTAAATGCTTTTGGACACACAGACCATGGGATTAATTATATACTGCAAGCAACAATTCATGAATATTTAACACACTCATTTATACTTAATGAATAAATTTGCATTTTGACAGTGTTATTTAATGTGGTTTAAGGAAAAACTGCTCATTACCTTTCAATTTTGTAGATTAGGAGAATGTAATTGGAATGATAAGGTAGGAGAGAGGCTACATGATTTCCGTGCGATTGTTCACACAGTTTGTTCCCGTGGGGTTTTGATCAAAATGTTTGGTTTGTTTGGGGGAAGTTTGTCTGTCTCGGTGACTTCATCCCACGCTGTGAGGGGAAGCTGGAAACAGCAAGGCGTGTTCCTGCCACAGGGTGAGGCAGAAGGCAGCTCCCCACACACCCTGCCCCGCTCTCAGCCAGACAGTTGGCTCTGTGGTGAGACATTCCCACCCAACAGAGAGCTGGGCTCCCACTGGGGAACAGGAGTGTCCCTCTTGGCCTGTCTCGAGGACATTGCCAACAGTCCTGATTTGAAAACCCTGTCCCATTTAAATGTCATGGGTTTTTTTCCCTGTTTAATAGGGCTAACTACAAAACCTTTGCACTTGAGTGTCTTTACTTTGCCTTTTAGGCATTTAATCAACTCAAATGTTCCCTTTGGTCTAGAGATACTTAAAAGATTTCTTATATAGTACCAATGAAAAAAATCTAAATAATCAGAAGTTTAAAAAAATTCCTAGGACTTGATGATCTTTTATATTTCTGTATTGAAACAGCAACACAACAGAATCCCCCAAGTTTCTGGTATTTAACACCATGGGTTAATTTTATTAAAAAAAAAAAAAGTTTTTTAAATGTCTCATGATTTGCTTCTTTAACAAAGTATACATATTGTTTCTATTTGTCATTTTGAAGTGCCATATGGTGGCAGATACTAATCCACAATATGTTGCCATAGTTCTCTCTGATCTCTCTTGAAAACAACATAATTACCCAAATGGAGACTTGACCTTTCATTCAGTTTTAATGGACTGTTTTCTGAGCATATTTCCAATCAAAAAGAATTGCATGAAATGTTATTGTCAAAGCTGGCTACATATATCTTCTCTGAGAAAGGAAAAATATTCAGGCCAGAATCAGGCTGCTCAGCACACAGAGTAATGACATCTTGATTCTCACAAGGGGGCTCTGGAAATAACTTTGATGTTAAGCAAAACAAAGATTTGAAATGTAAGAACTGTGTTGATATCCTTCTCCTCTGGGTAATGATGCATAAGCAAAGATAGCCCATCATTGACATGCTACTCTTCCTGTGGGAATATTCCCACACAATATTAATAGAGGTGGGTGTACCAGACAAAGCTTGGATCTGCAATTTGGTATCTCTCCCTTAAGTCTGTATCCAGCAAACTAAGAGCCCATGATTATATTTCCAAACTGCCTGGGCCTCCACCACTGTGCATCTCCAGATCAAGAATTATGTTTCAGTCCCTCCACTTATTGTAATTCTGGTTTTAATACATCAAAAGAATCTAAGCTTCTGGTGGAATGCAAGGGGCAAATCTAGGTGGACTTCCTGCACAGAATCTCCTTTTTACATCATATAAAATGCAGAGGGTTTGTGAGGGGCAGAAGCAGTGGTGTGCAGGCACCAAGGTCAGCTATTTCCCAGAGGAGGTGTGTGACCATTTGGTGTGTCTGCAGCTGGTGCTGATGGGCTGTGGCACAGGCTGGGGGATGCAGAGTCCACCAAGGACAGCTGCTACAGTGCCCACTCCTCACTGGGAAGAGGTTCTTTTCCTATTTGGGAGGAGAGCTTTTAGCCCTGGTTACAGGTTTTTGTTCCTGTTTTGGTCACCAAAATGGTTGATAATGTTGATAATGCCAAAGAACCTAACATTCATTCTTTTGAGTAATTTTCTTGACATATACATTACTCTTTTAGTCTGGAATTTGATAACACTGAAAGCAGTCTTCTGTCCTGAAGTGTATTTCCTAAGATATTTGTGCTGAAAGCATGTGTTGCTTGCCTCCATTTTGATAAGGCAGGAAAGCAACAGAAGCCCTATCTTTAAAACTTTTCCACTGGGAAATCTTGAGTTTGTGAATATGGTGACTGATCATATGCATCACAAAACAAAAATGCATAATTGAACAGCAGCAAGTGTCTGAATATAATCTGCTGTTTCAAACCGTTGAAGGCTCCAGTGTGACAAGTCACCAAGTATTTAAACTCTCTTCCTGTGATCAGTCTACATCCTAGCTAGATAAAAGGCATTAGCTATGAATACATGAAAGACTCAGTTTTATTCCTCCCATGCCCCACCTTTGAGTATGCCTAGAGTCATGTTTGATGAGGGTACAACAGGCACTAGATTAGATGTCATCAGGCCCCAGTATGCCAGCTGCTGGGTATAATTTTTTCCCCAATATTAAAGGTTTAAAACTTCTGGGATCAAAAAGATGATTCAAGATAGATTAAGCTTGTCTTCTTACTTTGGTGATTAAAATTTACTTGTATATGTTAACTCAATACTATGTTGCTTTAAAATGCATGTGAACTGGGACACAAACAAGTAAGGAATCTAGAACTTTTCCTGAATTTTATTCCAGATTTATCTAGTTCTGTCGAACAAGTTTGCAAATTGTATTCAGATATTGAGAAATCCATATATTATGTTTGGGTTTGATTTTCCAAAGCACAGCTACTCACATCCAAGTTATGAAAAATTGGTAGATTCTTGTACAACTTGTAATGCCTAAGGAATTGTTAACATCAAACTTGTAGGCTATAGGAATTGAGCCTGGGAGGCAATATTTAATTGACTAAGAATCAGACATTTCTCCTGTGGGCAAAGTGAGGTAACTTTTCTGAGACACAGAAGTCTCTCTCATTTGTATCCTGTGCTGAAGATCTTTAAGCCTCATGGAAACCTTCCCCTCTGGAGCATTCTTCCTTCTGCTACTGTATTTCCTCTTAACAAGATATTGCTCTTGTGCTGTTAATGTTAATGAGAGTACTAAAATCTCTTAATAAGAAAATGTTTGAATTAATAAAGACAGAGCCTTTGCTGTTCAGGATCAGCCTGATTCCATATGTAGAGATTTCTATGGACAGTTTTACAAATGCCTGTACTGGGCCCGGGCAAAGAGTTCTCTGGAAACCCTACATTTTAAGGGAACAGCCTGAATACTTGGAAAAATAACACAGTAAAAATTTTTACCAGTAAATTCTCTATATTATCTCAACCTAAAAATCTTGACACCTGAACAGAGCAAGTGCTGATACACTCATTTATAATGAATTAACTAGACTTGCCTGAGCTTTTGAAGGTTATATGACTGAATTTATTGATCTCATTTCACTGGTATCAATAAGAGCTGAAGTTTCTTGTTACCCCATAAGGCTGTTCATGCCATTGTCTTCCAGATTCATTTGAAGCTTTGTCTTTGATCTAGAAAGCTAAATAATCTGAGTGAATCCTTAGAAGAAACTCTCTCTGATATGGTTGCTCTACTTATTGCCAGTGAAGGGACATAAGCCATAACACTATTAATAGTTCTGTGAGTAGTGAAGTCTAGTAGCAATTGATTTGTCCTTAACAGCCTGTATTTCTCCACTGATTTAGCTCTATATTCCCCCATGGTCCTTTAAAACCTTCATACAGTGTGATATGCCTATGTTCCCTGTCTTTTTCCACACTTCCCCACACCTTTCCTGCCTATCCTGTGCCTATGCCCAGACTTTCTACTGCTGTAACTGAAGCTTCAGAGCTCCTTCACATATTCTCTACCACCCTCTGTCCTGTCTGGTGGTCCAAAGAAAACATACTTTGGCTGGCCTAAAGTGATGTGTAGACTTCTAGTCCAGTTAATGAAGGTACTGACTCAGTGTTTGTTACTTCCTCCCTCTAAGCAAACTGAACAACAACAAAAAAAGAGTTCAAACTGCTTCTGCCTTTCCTCCATTCAAAGTGCTAGTAGGGGCTCTCTCCTATTATGTGGCTGCTGAGCATTATGAAACTCAAGTCTATATTTGAGACTTTTGCTTTTCTGTGAAATTAGTTTTAAATTACCCAGTGAAATCCAAAGTTACTTGGTGGAGGCAGACAGGCATGCAAACAAGCAGAGTGTCTGTGATCACATAAGCTGTTGTTGCACTGGGACATGAGGGATACACAAAAATAAGCGGGAAAAGGGAGGCAGTGACTCACTGTTCCTATGGACATCTTTGCTAACTTTCAGGACCAGCTGTGAGGCAGATTGCTTGTTTCTCCTTTGGTCACAGATATAGGTGGGCTAAGGGGAGGCAGCAAGTGAATTTTGGTGAAACTTGGAGAGTTTTATCACATTTTGCTTCAGGTGTCTTTCTTGTTCCTATTTGATCATATGACAGGTGTTAGTCATTTAGTTAATAAGAGGTTGTCTTGGTGCCTGGAGAGCTGCAGGTGCCTGGGTTTTTTATGTATCAGTACTAGAACAGTAAATCAGAGGTATGAATAGAAGCAATGTATGCTGGGAGATGTTGTGTAATAGAAAACTATGGAAAGAAATATGGAGAGGTCTGGACTGCCAGCTAATGTGGAGGAAAGGAAAGCAAAGAGCAGCCTGACCTTTCTGTGGTGCCCTTATAAGAGGTCAAAAGAATGAGACAATAATGGCAGCTTTCAGTCTCGAAAAGGGCAGCAGGAAGAGAAGGGCAGAACTCAGCTACTGCTGTATATTCGATTAACATTTGCTGCCCACAATCCCATAATTTTTCACTGAGAAGGAGCCAGGATAAAAGCCATCCTACTTAGTGTCCATTTCACGAAGTGAAATCTAATTAGTAAAATGTTTAAAAGTTAATGAAGAATACACAATGTCAGAAAATACATTCTAATGAAGTGCAGTCCTCTCATACAAGTACTTGTGCCGCCGTAAGCTCTGATTACGTAAATAATATCTCAGTGTCAATGCTAATAAAATGCTGTTAAGTAAAGGGCCAGGAGCAGTGCCTTGCAAAAGTATCTAGTCATCTCTTTAGAGGTTCAGCTTCAATGTTAATGAAGATTCCCCGTAGACACATACATGAAAGGATCTTATTAATTTCTGGAGTTTGTCTGCCATTCACATCTGTTACTGCAGAATGCTGGACAATGAACCTGTTTTATCCAGGCATGTGGGATGCAAGCACTGTTTTTACTGTTTTACTTTTGAGTGCTGCTATTACAAAGGTGCAGTTTAGCTTGAAATACTTCCCCAAGAAACAAGTGGAAAAAAGTCCTGAGAATTGTCTGATAAGTTCCAGATATCACTGGAGTTCCCAAGGTGTCCAGCTGAAAGTGCATTTATTTGTCAGTTAAATACTTGAGGCTTGAATACAGAAGTCGGGATATTACATTTTTAGGGCTCTAATATCTTCAGATGAAAATCTCTGATATGAGACTAAAATTCAATATTATGTAACATAATATTTTACCCCTATACAGTGAAATTTCAGCACATTCATCTCTGAAAGAGTTTCCAGCAAATATTATACTTCTTTGGGAAATGCATCAGAAAGGAAATGGGTATTGAAGGTCTTTGAGTTTGCACATGGAGACTGAATCATTATCAAGCCAAGAGGCTGATGGAAAGTTCATTAATTAGGTTTTAGAGGTTTTAAACACAGAAGGTTTTGTGGTTTTTTTAATAAAGAAGTTTCATGACTATAAAAAAAATAAATCTTTGAATCAGACAAAGCCAAGCCTGATAACAAACGTATTGGTCCCCCAGAGAGCAAGGCCAGGCTGTGTGTGGGAGTACATCAGCATTGCTCACTGGAGCCATATGAAGGATCTGTCCTGAATACTGAGTCCTACAGGGATCTTAGGTAATTTCATCCTGACCCTCCATTCTGCTATTTGCAAGCTGGTCGATTACACCTTAATAAAATCTAAATATTGTTGTTTCAAATGTGTCCTCTTTTTAGAACAAATATTCATGAAAATTAATTTCAAACTCCCGTTATGTCAAGATCTAAATACAAGTAATATCCAACTAGGAGACAGGAGAAGTATAATGAAAAGCCTTTTCTCATTATATAGTTAGAAGAAACACTCTAAAAAACTACAGTAAGAAAGACATTCGCTGCTATTTTGATCTATGAGCAATTATATAAAATAGAAGGTTTTTTAAGAAGGAACTTTAGAATGATAATTCTGAGACTTGAAGATAAAGGAACAAAAGGTTGCAGTTGGAAAAATTATATTTTCTCTTGAAGAAAAAATGTGAAAGAAAAATCAACCTCAAGCAAAGGAGCTAGATGTGATTAGAAGAAAGATATAAGAGTGATCCCTAAAGAGTGGAAAGTAGAAACCCTTCTTAGAGGTGGCTGAAAAGTAGTGAAAGAATCAGCTACAGGCCTCTCTAGAGGAGTTAATCACAGCAAAATACTGAAGAAAAATGACTGTACTTGCTCTGTTGTGTGTATTCAGGCTCAGATAAATATTCACATTTCACAGCCTTTGCAAGAGTAGCTCCTGTGAATATTTTAACACTACGCTGGTGATCACCTGTATCAGCTGTCACTGTTACCTTATTTCATACTGCCTGAACTAGGTTGTTTGGGGTTTGTTTTTTAATTGGCAGCTGTGGTTAGTGTGAAAATCCTGGTGGATCAAATACGGTTGAATGGATTTGCCACTATGAGAGAATTTGTGGGTGATTTTGATTCAAATTTCATAACTTTTTACACTAAACAGTGCATCAGAATCAGACTGTTTGCTGTGAGGTGGAGCCCACAAAGGGTTCAGTGAGATTACTACCTCAGGATGTTTTCATCCCCACCAGCCCTCCACCCCAATGCAAGTTCCTATATCTCAACAAGGATTTCCAAAGCAGTGTCTTGCCAAAACCACCAGCCCAGGTGCTGAGCTAGCAACGAGCAGGGGCTTCGGGCATGTTATGAAACTTAAAGCAGCACAGAATTGCCCCTTATTGCTCCCAGGTGAGTTAAATAAGAGCAGAATGAAGCCACTCAGTGTGGTATTGCTGCAGCTGCTCCTTAATACCTGAGCACCTGGCAATTTCTATGGTGTCTTTTTACATGCCTTAAGTAGCAGTAGTGCCAGGTCTGTTATATTGGATGGAAAAGCATTTTGAAAGCCTTCAGAAATCGTTAAAGAGTGAAAAGCTGAGAGACTCTCTCCTAGGGGATTCTGGAGAACTACGTGAGTAATACAACTATCTGTGCCCCCTGCCTTATGTTAGACTGGATTTGATAAGAAAACAAGATTTCTGAACCCTTTTTTAAAGATCATCTCAGGTTTGGGGCGGGGGGAGGGTTGTGAGTTTTAGTGATACAGTTTATAAAGACCGGTAGAACACTACTTATAAACACTTGATGTTTACAGCATTTCTTCTGCTGTTCCAAGAAATTCTGTGGATTTCATTTCGCTGGTCAAATATTTTGAACTGCTTTATCATTTGGGTAGGATATGAAATTAGTAAATAAGTAACCCATTGTTTGAATGTGGTCACTTTTAATTTTTGAAACCAGGTCCGTCCCACGAATCAGGTAAGTATCTTTTATTAGTACCTTTGTTGTTCAGATGTTAACACATTTTCCTGTGGCTTTCTCATGGACTTTTTTCTGTGATTAGTTAGTATTTGAATAGTGTAAATGGATACCTAAATCACATGGTATTATTCCAGTTCCTTAAGTGGATGTTGATAGTGCTTTTAATCAGAAAGTAAGTTTTGGTAGGGCCTGTTAGGGGATTACTGCCTTAAAAAAGGAGAGAGGCCTGTATAAAGGGGAAGGGCACAATATTCTGTTTATGTTCCTGAATATTAGATATGAAATAGCGACCACGGCCTACCTACCTGCACTATTAGATATATAGTAGTTGTATTTAATTCATCTTTAGTTGTTCACTCTTCAGTGCCCTTCCAAGTTCCTCTTACTCCTGTTCCTTACAGAGAATTTCAGAGATAAATATATAAGCTTTTCTGACATAAGGTCTATTTGCATGTGAATACACTTAGAGGGGGTTCTTGAATATTGGCAGGAATGTGTCTGTACATACACTGACATGCTTATTGGGAGAGAAAAGCAAAAAACCATTTTACCTTATCCCCAGGGGTGGAGGCAGGATGAGCATGCTAAGAACAGACATGACAAAGGATATTTCAAAATCTTTTAAGAACAGGTGATTCATTCATAAGGGTGGATTCTCATCTGCTGTAAACTACATACTTCGTTCATTAATTTTGCTATGCTGATTTTCACTGAGAACCATCTCCATAGTTTTCAGAATACCCTCCTTTATGTTTCTTGCCCGGAGTGCTGTCTTGTAGGATGGTCAGATATGATGACAATGGATATGGAATAAATAGACAAAGACAGATCTCTGAAGGGATCATTTTGAAAGAGCCAGATGGCAACAAACACATTTATTTTTTTCCCGGTGTCACAAATATGCTTTGCAGTAGGGCTGTGCCTTTTCATTCTAAATGAACCCAAACAAAACCCCATGTATCTTTTCTATGTACGTTTCAGTTCCTCTGGGAGACATCTGTGGGCACAATTATACAAAGTCCAAGCATCATTTTACTGATTTACCATCCAGGAAATGCAGTGACATAACCAGATTGCTTATAATTGTCGTTTTTTAATTGGCTTCCTGAAACATTAAAAAAGAAACAACAGTGAGAAGCAGAATTACTGATACTAGGCCCCATACATACCACTGCTTTGCATGAATAAGCCTCTGATTAATTCTGAGATGCCTTAAAACACATCTTAGTCATCCTAAAAATCTAAACATTTCTGTGTTCAAATTTACATCCACATCACTCATTTAGTACATTGCTCTTTATATTTCTTTCATTTCTCTGCCAATTTTTTCCTGGTCTAGCTTGCTGATAGAAGTTCATACCTTCTCCTTGATTTTTATGCATAGCAAACAGTAGCTTCCAGATAATAAAGTCAGTTTCTTTCCCCTTATTCTGTCTATAGCAAAGTGAAAACTTTTCTCTGTAGTGGAGGTAAAACTGTTATCCAAAGTATGTGTACTTTTGGCACTAACTACATCCATCAGTTGAGTCAAAAGACTTACTGAGGTGTATAAAATTCCGGATGTTTAAACTTGATACCAGACACAGGACCACACGTGCCTTTTCTGCTTTTGCCAAGTTTTTACTAATTATTGTTAAGAAGTACAGTTAGATCCAGCATTTTTCAGTGCAAGCCTTTACTGACTTTACCATTTTTTACATAACAAAAATGACAACTTCTAGTGTTATAATGCAGCAGGGGAGAACTTCTGGATCCCAGATTCCCACTGAAGCACAGCTCCTGTTCAGTTCAGAGCAGGGAGGAGATACACCCAGAGTCTTTCACCTTCCCTGCCTTGGTGGTTATTTACATTGACAGCAAGGTGGGGCTACACAGCTAACATGCACAGTGGAGTTTGTTCCTCTTAGCCACTCTCTGCCATGGGAGCTGCCTCTCCCTTATCTGTAACGCATTTTGAAAGCTGTCCTCCTATTTGGGGTGTCTGTTTCTCTCCCCTCCTCGCTGTGAGTTCACTGTCCCCTCTAAAGAGGAGCCTTTAAGGCAGAGGGATGCCGAATGTGGGAATCTGATGGAGATACCCCCATTTGCCAGGAAGGCTCAGCAGTGGCAGGTGCAGTCTCAGACCATCCCCTCCTTAGACTCAGACTGAACAGAGCTCAGAGTGGATGGCCTGAGCTGGGTAGAAAATCCAGGCTTTAGAGCAGTCTTTGTGCCAGCTCTGTCAGGTGATCACACTATCATCGATCTGATCTTTCAGTGTGTGATGCTGGCCTGAACGTGGTGGTGGTATGCTGGGAAAACACAGGAAAATAAGCTTCTTTTTATTTTAAAACTCGTACCTGAATGGGGAGGCAAGGGATTTGGGGATTTCTTATGTATTTTTATTTGTGCTCAGGGACAGGTAAGGGCCATTTTTGATCCAAGTCTGTCTTAAGTTTGGGGACAGTAAAATAAAGGAAGCAATAACCCTCTGTAAACACAATTTTCTGGAGTACAGTGGCAATGGTACTGATTAGTGATAAGTGCACTATTGTTCCTCAGTATCTCTATGAAGTGGAGGCAGAAGTATTTTATTCCCTAGTGATCACTCACTTGAGGACAACTTTTCATAGGAATTTACACTCAGCTGTATTCTGCCCTATTTCCCAGTATTTCTGGTAAATCAAAATGGCACCTTCAGCACGTTTGCCTTTGTACTTTGAAAGGATTGTCATTTCAGAGCTGACAAATCCTTTATACAAATTTGAAGAATAAAAACTTTGTGTGGCTTTTATATTCAAATATGTTTACAGAATGATATTTGCAGATAACTCTTTAAGTCACCCTCTTTTTTCTTCTTGGTTTTTTTTTTTAATCTGATGATGTAGTCAGTTGCTTGTTCTGTGGAGGTGTATTTCTTTCATTATGTTCATTATTCATGATGATTTTGTAGTTATCTATGGGAATCTGCTGCATTCATTAAATACCGTTTCATAAAATTGACAGACTGTGGCTGGCAAAAGTTTACAATATTTTCAAAAAGAATATATCATGTAACCAGCTTGTAAGATAAGTTTATGAGTTTTTAAAAGTATACAGATTTATTATGCATTTCTTGTTTGCATTGCTCTGTCACCTCCATTACTGGAGGCAGCACATGCCCCAAAAACAAGTCTAGATGCCTAAAGACTCTTGGAGCTGGCACTTGCGTCTATTTTGCTGCTGACATGCAATAAGCCCTCCTTAGGATTTCCTGTCCTGTGTGATCTTACACGTACTTTTGGAAAAACATGAGGCTTTCAATTCTTGTAATCATCGCATTCTAACTTAACTCCCTCTGCTAGTTCTAACAGGGGAAACCTCATTTTCTGTATCAAACACTTGTGATGCAAGTTTCAGTGTTGTACACCCATGTCTCTATGCGGGAATTGCTTATGGTTTAAAGGTACATATACACTACAACTTAGAGAAAAAGTACGAAGAGATCCCTACAATTTCAATTTTGTGTACACGTATAGGGGAAAAAATTGTTGTTATGATGGTCTAAGAATACAGATAAGGCAAGGTTTTGAAGGAAAAAGTCATATATGTTATTATAACAGCTATTACAATAGTTAAGGGGAAAAAAATCCCTCTCTCTTGAAGGTGGCCTTGGACACCCAAAGACAGTCTGTCTTCACTGTATTTGCTTGTATAGTAAAAGATATCACCTCTCCCTAATGTGTCAAATTTACATTTTTCATAAAAGCTGACCTTGCTTTTGTATTCAGCAAGTTCAATTTTCTCACAGGCATGAGGGATTTTTTTGTGGAAAGTGTGACTGCATTATAATAATGGACAAAAAAACTACATAGCAAGGAGATTGTTATTTTAGTGGACAACACAACTTAAACATGATCGCTTTTGCACTGATCACTGTAAAAGTAAATTGCAGATGGTGGGAAGTGCTGTGATCATCTGATTGCATTAATGTGGTAATACATTAGCTTAATGTATTGAAAGTCAGGAAGGTTATAGCTTAGTGGCACTAAACTGGAAATCTTCAAAATGTAATAGAAACCAGCGACAACTATCATAATTGATTGTCATTAAGAAATTAATTTAGCCAAAGAACTATTTCTAAGCAGTAATGAAGAGCAGAAAGCTATAGACCCGTATGCAATTTTACAACCACCTTGTCTCAAGGAATGTTTTATTTGCCAAGTGCCACTCTTCCTGCAAACACAGTAACAATAGCTTCTCCTTATGCACTTTGGTCACAGAAGTCTATCCATTAAGAATCAGAAATACAGGATCAAAAGAGATGATGGTTAGTAATTTGGTGATTTGGATGAATTCTCATTTCATCCAGATTATTTGGGAGGTCTAGAAACATGCTCTGGATTTTGTGAGCACACAAATTTACTTGATGTTTCACAAATGCTAAAATTTGTTAGGCTGTTCTTTGTTGGATATGAAATTGGCTTTGTTAACCTGTTCATTAAGAGATGTAAAAACATATAAAGCAAAGTACAAGACCTAATTAATTTGTTTTGCACTGCCTTGCTGAAACACTGCAAGACATGACAGAACCGGAGAGCCTGGCAACTTCAGTACATTCATGGGTTGATACTGAGGCAAGAATGACCAAACATGCTTGGAAAAGCACATCTTAATCCTAGGGACATTTTCTCAAAGACTTCAGACCACTGAAAGTCTGAAAACAAGAACATTCTTCTTGATCGATCTTGCTTCACCTTCAATTCTCATTCTGCTTAGAAGCCTTGGTGCAAATAGATACCTTTTGCCTTTTCTTCTTCCAGCTAGTTCTGCTTACTAGTTGCAATAAAATGGCTCTTACTTTTCAGACAGCTTCTCAAGCTCAGCGTTCAGGTAGACAAACTGCAACTTTCAGAGCAAACCACAGGAGAATTTCCCTTCTTTCCCATGCAGGTTTCTTTCCAGAGTCCATTCACTACTTGGAAACACTATTTCAGTGAGGATGAGACTTACACAGCTGAGATCCCACAATGACTCTCA
This sequence comes from Scytalopus superciliaris, assembly GCA_013400415.1. NCBI lineage: Eukaryota > Metazoa > Chordata > Aves > Passeriformes > Rhinocryptidae > Scytalopus > Scytalopus superciliaris. The sequence goes on along the minus strand of VXBX01007997.1, from coordinate 1,022,995 downwards.
AGTTTGTGGTGGTTTACATGGTTTTATCTCCTGGCACTGTATGGATGGTTTAGTCCTAAATGGAGCTTGTAATGCAACAAGCCAATGACAAAACATTTGCCTTTAGCTTTCAGTACAGAGCTATCATCTTTCAAAATGGACAAGTCAGAAATGCTGATCTCTATGGGAGAGCACTTCCAAAAGCTTTCTGCAGTGAGCAATGCTTCTATTGAATTTCACAATTCTACTTTAGTGACCAAGCAATAAAGAGAACTCTAATTATTTCCACTGTAATCTGGAATGTGGTGAAAATAAGGCTTAGTTTATGATAGGTGGAGAATTTTACACTGTAAATACTGTGCAGTGCTTTTCGAGCGTTTACAACTACATCATATGTATATCCATGTCTAGTTCTCATGCTGCTGTTAATTTCTGAATGGATCCTGAGCAGAACTGGAGAAGCTCAACTTCCATCTCATTAGTCTCAACTTTTAATTTTTTTTTTCTTTTAGCAGCCAAAACAGCAGCATGTACAAACTAGTGGTTAGAAACATTCTAGAAATACTACCTAGTTATATAATCTAATTCCAAAACAGTATTTTTGAAGAATATGTACCTGTTTTTCTTTCCTGTTCTTGTCTTTAGTCAAAAGGATGGTGTATTCCTGGATATTTAGTACATTACTTTTTGTGGTATAATGCTGCTTAGAAAGATCTGCAAGCAGTATAAATTCTATGGGAATATGCAAATCTCATGCAATATGACAGCCTGTGCTAGAGTGAGAGAACACAGACAGTGCATTTCAATTTTATAACAAGGTGGTTTGCTGTTGTTGTTTTTAATGAAGCCATTGGGCAGAATAAAAGGATGTGACTTTTTTTCCCCCTCCCCTCATTGCAAATATATCTGTCTGATCTTCCTTATTCTCTTATCTTTGGATGAGCTAGATTATAATAGGAGTCCTCAGAATACTTTGTACTTTTTGAGTCTGCAATATTTTCACATTTCTTATCTGAGAAATCATCTTTCTTTCCTTATAACAGACTTTCTAACATAACCAAAGCATTTATCTTCCTGGTCTCTTAAACTGCTGTTTCAGATCTAAGTCTGTTTATCCAATAACCAAAAGAACTTGGTCTGTCACATTTCCCAGTAACTTTCCTACAGACTGAAAAATATCCTGCCTTAGAACACTCCACTTATAACCCAGTGTGCAGACATTACCACCTGCTTCCCTATTTCATCACTCATTGACAATTACATGATGCATGCAAATTAGGAATAAAAAATTCTCATGAAATTTGAGTTTACCCCAACATTCTAAACATTTTCTGATGTTTGCAGATGTACTTCAAATTTGTGAGTCTTTGGGAGGCATGATTTACTTTTTCTTTTAAACAACATCTTAGTGCTAACTTTGAAGATGCCAGTCCAGTTCTAGAGCTTAGAAGATTTCCAAAATCTAAGGAAGTGATGTCCTTGTCTTATAACTACTACAACCTATTTGCACTCTCAAGAAATGTAACCATGCACAGAGTTATCTTTTACTGTCTGCAAAAAAAAATCCAGACAGTTGTTAAAAGTATGTGACTAATTATTTACATTTATTTCCCCCAAGTAGTCAGAATTCAAGGTTTGTAAGTTATTTCAGTTAGAAATTTGATGCTGTAGTCTGGTGTCAGGAAATATATAACATCCTAGACCTGAGAGTGCCTTTCACACAGCACCATTTTCGGTGATGTTTCCTACTCATCTTACTGAGTAGCAAATGACAGGAATGTTGTGGCTATTCTGCTCAACCCATTTAAAGCTGTTCTCCACTATGCACTGTGCTCTTCCCAGATACACCTTTGGATGCATTTTTAGCAATGCTGAAAGATATATCTTACATTGCAGAGTTTCTCTGACTCAGAAACACCTATGTAGGTGTACCCAAAGCAGCTTGGATCCAAAACATCTCACCTGGGATTCTTGCCTTAGTCCCAGGGCCACTTGATCAGCGCTGTCCTGCTTCCAGATCCGAGCTGCTGTGTCTGGTGCTGCTACCAGCCTTGGGCAGAGAACTGTGCTCTGTTTTACTGCACACAGCTGACATGCCCCAACACAGCAAGCACAATTCCTCCTTTGTTTTTCCTTTTTTTCTTTATTTTTTTTTTTTCCAGAAAGAGAATTTTTCTTTGAGAGGAACCTCCTTGCTTAGCAAACACTCATACTCTGCTAACGTTTAATTTAGAAGTTATCTGTAGAAAGAAGATACTTGTAGACAGTCTACCACATAATGAGACCATATTTGAAGCAGACAGATGGAGTTAAATGAACCAGGAAAACCTACAGAACATTTCAAAAGATCTGATGTAACATAAGAATGAAAAAAAGAAAGAAAAAAGGGGAGAAAAAAAAAAAGAAAATGGAAGATTTATAAGATTATCCTGAGTGTCTGTCCCTAGTGTATTGACTATCTGAATGGTAATTTTTAGAATTCAGGAATCAATTATATCAACACATTCAAGAAGATTAAAAATTAACCAGTCTGGCTTTATCCTTCAGTATGGTGCTTATATTTTTGAGTTACTTTCTGTAATATTTGAAAGATAATCATGCTGCAAAAAGCTCACATATTGTAAGAACTTTCAGAAAGTACAAGAACAAGGCTTTCTCTCTGAAGGATAATGAGCACAGGAGCACCCAGATGAATTTGTACAGCTTGTAGAGAAAAAGCACAAACTCCTCTCAGCAATTTCTGTGGAAAAAGGAAGTTAGCAAGAAAGAGAAATTTGATATAAACATACTGTCTGACTCATGCAAATGCTGAATACCAGCAATTAAAACATTTAAAAGATGGCACTGCATGTTAATGCTTCTTCAAAGACAGTCTCTATTCTTCTCTAGTCTTGGGTAATATGCATCAACTCCGGGGAGCTGAAAAGTTTGTAGAGAGGTCTTTCAAATACTGCTCCTCCTTCTGAATGAATCATTCCCTTCCAGAAACAGTTAACTATTACCACCTCTTTGCCATAAACCAAATGGTAACCTAAGCTTGATTGCAGTAGCCATGTGGTCTTCTGTGGCATCATTTCAAAGCTGAGAACCTGATACGTTAATTTACTCCTTGGTGAAATATATTCTCAGGAGATGCCAACTGAGGATAACATCCTGCTTTAGTGGCAGTTCTTCATGGTATGGTTTCTTCCACTTTCCCTCGTACTCACATTCTTGTATTTTCTGCTTACAAGTTTCTGATCCACACATCTACTCTAATCAAATGGGCTTTGCTTTTACAGCTACATTTTTAGTCAGGCTTGTGTTGAATGTGTGAAAACACTACCTTTCCAGGCAGAGACACCACTGATACATTGCAGTCTAAAGAGAAGTCCAATAATATAGGCACTGACAAAACAACCACTTGCACACTGAAAGATATGCTTTGCACACTGATGTAATACACTGCTAATGTGAGTATTGTCACCTCTACAGCAGCATCTTAGGCAAAGATGAGGAAAACAAGGAGGAAATATATGTGGGGAAAGAGACATCATTCGTGGTATCGTGACATTTTGTCCGACAGGCATGCTTAAGCAGTGATGGTTTAAGGGTCGCTAATTTCAGACTATACTTTAGGGCAAACAGAGTTTCTCTTTCAGGGTAATTAGTAATACTGTATTTTCACACTTTATCACCCACAAGTCATCTGTAAATGTATATATTTATATATTTTAAGAATAACCAAATTGCCTGCATTTTAGAACTAAATGAGTTCTGACTCTGGTCAAGTAATACAGGGTTGTGTTTAGCTCAGAGCTCCTTAGTGATCTTCTCTGCTGTGTCTGTCACATGATTCCCTAGAGCCTATATGGTCCCTACTCCTAAGCTTCAAAAGCCTTCTGCTCTCACTGTGATCTGGGGACTCAGTTTCAGGAACTGACACTTCCTGAGCAAAGTATGTAGGGAATGTGTATACTAGTGAATTGGTTTCATAGAGTAACCAAAGCATGTAACAGAAGTACCACCATGTAAGATAGTGTACACAAAGCAGCTTGTCTCCAGATTTAATACACATTATGAATAACTTGATTTTCATTTTGTTTCTCTTAAACAGACACCTTTTTAAGTTGGGAAGTCAGTCTCCAACATCACCCTTTCATTCTCAAAATTAATTCCCATACCAGGAAGCTCATAGCCAAAGCTCAAAGCCACTTTTCCATACCCGTGTTCACAGACTGGCCTTGGGCCTAAATGACATATTGAATAATTTAGAGCAAACTGGAACACTTTTATGGCCTCTTATAGCAGTTTTTCAGCTGCTTTGAGCAGTCACAGCTGCATAAAGCAGGCAAAGTGAATCCCAGAACCTGAACCAAATATATACAGATTGCTAGTTGTGATGTTTAAGCCAAGATTAAACCTATTTTTGTATGTATTCATTTTTCTGATGGTAGCAAGCTTAGGGCAAAGCCTTTGATAAGAACTTTGCTAGTGTGTAAGTTTTTGATTACCTTGGTTCCTAGTCTTACAAAGGCATTCATAAGGCACTATGTTTTGTGCCTTTTAAGATGCTATTCCTCAATTGGTTGATCCTGTTTTCGTTGCCTTTTAAGGGCAAGTCTTTGTTTCTTTCTAACCATCTGCACCAAGTGATAAGATATGGGCCCTAAGGCCCTTTCTTTGGTTACACTCACTGCTATTCCAATTTAGAGTCATATTTAAGTTTTGAGCTCTTTTGTGGGAACATGTGGCCAAGAGCTGAAGCATATTTAATAAATCTATTATGATACACCGAATGAAGCAGAAAGCTGATGAACACAGACCAATTATTAGTTTTAAGAGCACTTCTATGACTTGGTGTGTAACATTTAACTTCCACAGTGTTTAATACAGAGTCACCAGGGAAATTATTGGCCTGGGCAAGGTTGGCATAGCTATCCTCTGGATTTGTGTCAGATGGCTAAATATGTGGACAAATAACACATCCTGTATCTTTTATCAACACTTACATAGACTTTCTACCTTGAATTGTTGACTATGGCTATCTGAAGGAAACTAATTTTAAAAATTCTGCACTGGTTTAATCAAATACATACAAGACACTTGAGGTTTTCTTCTAGACTCTTCCTTATTTCCTCTGTACCACACTTTGCTTCCTTCCATTCACTTATACACTCACTGGAATGTGTACAGCTGAAAATTAAGCAAGTCAAATAAATTATATCTGAATCCCAACATGGGAATTCTGTAAGTTGCCTAATGGGTCCAGCACCTAATCTGTCTTGATAGGCAACAACTAATATTTAACATTTCCATCCATGAAGAGTAGCTACTTAGACTGCTTAGAGGGTACCTTAAATTTTTGCATGCTATTTATTTTTCATTTCTGTGTGTTCTTAAACCTCTTCCTATGTCTGTTTGCTGGCTGATAAATCTAGCTGTTATAGTCTTGGTGTAGACATCATTTATACCTAGAAAAGCATATCTGAAAATACATTACCTTTAAATAGTGGGATCCATCACATCTGAGCTCCCATGTCTGATAGCCAAAAAGCTCCATTTCATTTCAGAAGAAAAATTGCATCTGTCAAGGTAAACAGAATGCATTATCCCCCTTTAATAACCATTTTTAAGCATGCTTCTGTATTACTTTTTTCACAGCTGTATTGCAATAAGCCTTAGAGTAATTGCCAGTTCTTCTGTCTAATAGGTTCATTATTCTTTTGCCATAATTGCAGCCATTAAACGTCCAATTGTTAAATTTCCACTCCTACATTTACTTAGTGTTACATTTTATAATGGGATATGTCATTACAGCACCCCAGTGGCTACAGCTGTTGTTCAAAGTGTTTCTAAAAGTCAATGAGATCTATTTGAGATATGTCTGTATTTTTGATTTTTCGCAGATTCTTTCCAGTGCATTCTGTCATCTTTTTTTAGCTTTTACAAAGATAGCTACATTTAGCTACCCTTTACTGAAAGTTTAAGAACCTGACCTATTCAAGAAGACATAAAGCTGTGACTTTAATATTTCTAAAGCACCATTTTTTCACTTTTATGAAATGATTTATATATAACAAGGTGATGGAGCAAAGATTTAACTAAGGGAAATTAACACTTATGGCTTAATAGCTTTTCGAGAGCACTGATTTATCTTTTGTCATGTTAAATTTGTTGGGCTTTTTCTTTGTTATAAAAGAAGACTAACTCCTTGTGTTTCCTACAGTTGTGGTAATAAAACTCTTCAGTGCCCCTTGCTTCATTACTTGGCATTTTTCAATGCCTTAAGAAGTATGCTAGGGTTTACTTCTTACTTGTTTGAGAGGGACTTCTGGATTTGAAATGTTACATTTGGACCTGATAACTATGCTCTATTAAAAAAATAATTAAAAATCATTAGGAATCCTCTTTCTTTTCTTAAGACACTCACCATCTATATAGTTTGTGTGTGATAGTTGGTTTCAATTAGGTTTTTTACAATTACAGTGAAAAATGGCTTTGGGACACCTATGCATTAGTTTCTTGCATTAGTTTCTTGCATTAGTTTCTTGCATTAGTTTCTTGCATTAGTTTCTTGCATTAGTTTCTTGCATTAGTTTCTTGCATTAGTTTCTTGCATTAGTTTCTTGCATTAGTTTCTGTTGCTGACAAGCACAGAGAAGCTGTTCTGGAAAGTGCTGGTAACAACAACTGTCAGCCTCAATCAGTTTCCTGGGAAAGCTGATACACGTTCCCTTATAACCTTATTTGTGAGGTTATCCAGCCTCTTTTTAGGACATAACTTCATGTCCCTTTAAAACCCTCATAGGCGGTATGTCATTTTTATTACTTAGATTTCACCCTCCTCCATAAGGGGTTGATTAAAACTGCATTTGAAATGTATATCACATAAGGTTTTTTTTTATAGACCACATTTTCATTCTTAACCTCGTTACCAAGCTATAATTTTTTTCAGTGATTAACCTAAAATTGCAGGATTTCATATCAGTATATGCAGTGTCTCATATCTTCTCCCTCATACATTATAGCAAAAATAGTATGATATGGAAAATGATTGCTTTACAGAAAAAAGAAAAAAAAGATATTTTTGTTTAAAGTACTTTTAAAGAGAAGCATTTTCCATCCAAATTCCTTCACATACTGTAGAATATATATTGAAGAAAAAAACAGAAAGAAAAGAGGTCACAAAAAAAGTCGGCTTGGGATTTTTCCTTTATGGAGGAACTCAAAGAAAAACCTCCTTGTTCTCTACTTCTAAATTGCAGTTCAAATCTACATCATTATCAAAGTAGAAAATTGTTACCGCATCATGTCTGTGTACATGACATTTATCTGCTTGTTATAATCATGTTTTCAGTGCTGAGGTACTGGGTAATTAATTCTTTCAATGTCTGGCACAAGATTACAGTTATACTAGATATGCCAAGGTGTTGAAGATGCCATTCAGATGTTCTGTTCTCTTGTGGAGTTCGTTTTGAGCAAAGTAGATGTAGCAAATTTCTACTGTAATTGTCAGCTTTACAGCTACAGAACAGGCTTTGCTTTCCAGGATGCCTCGATTATAGAACTCAAGGAGATACAAAAGCTGTGAGAAAAAAATCCACCAGCTAATAAATTGAAAGGAAAAAAACCCAAAAAAACCAATGGGATTAGTGTTTACATAAGCAAATATATAGTAGACAATATTTCTTTAATTATTTTTACCCTGTTTTCAGCTCTTTGGGGCTCTTTGGGTAGAAGGAAACTGAAACATATTCTTTATTTACAATACAAGAGTTTCTCAGTCAGCAGATTATCAGATTGTGAGTTTCAGATATTTCAACCACATGTACAATTCACAAATAAAACATAAGTCATTCTGCAAGCCATAAAACTTAGCTAATAGTTCACAATTCACACAGGCTAGAAATAATTCCCATTTACATTTTCATTACATAAGTTACAAGTGTCATCATCTTCTCTCTTTTACTCACAAACCATCATGGTTATGCACTGTTATGCAGAAATCATCAGTTCAGCTCAGCAGCGCTATCAAAAAGAGGCTGAAACTCCTCCTGGCTGGCTGTGCAGCCTATAAATCCATCCATGCTCTTGAGGCATTTCCTGACACCTATAAGAAGTGGGTAGGCCTATGAGGTTGGGGGAATAATTTGTAGCATAATATGAAAAGTGTGACACGGCTTTTGCACAATTTTTTCATATATGAATTAAAAAGTCCTAGTTGTTTAAGGCTTGAGTATACAGTTCATACGTCAAATTTCACTGAAAGAGTAGGACCATTTACAAGCTAAAGTGTGAAAGCAAAGCGTTACCGAAGTGAGGACCAGAGTGCTGAGTCACTGGGGTTTGAGTCCTGGATGGGGATTTGGAATGCCTTGTGATCTTTAAAATGGGCTAGAAGGAATGTCAAGGGTAGGCTCTATTCTGGTCAAGCTCTGAGAAAGCACGAAGGCTTCTGTCTCTGGAAAAGGCTGCTCTCAGCTTTGTGCAAGAGGTAAATGATGCATTTTTTCCTCCCTGGCATTGCTGAAGTCAGTATTGAAAGGCAGAGATGAGACTACTTCTGTGGGGGCAAATGGAGATCCACACAGCAGTGACCTGGGAATATGCTTCAATGACACAGATGGTTGCCCAACATAATTTTTAAGGCTTAAAGAGCCAAAGAACCTTGAAGAGGTTGCTGCTCCCCTCCCTGCTGCTGGGGAATGGGAGAGGAGAGTGTGTGTACACAGTCATTATGTTAGCTGAGTGGTAAAGTTGTATAACAAGTCATGCTTGTTCATACAACTGAAGGATGTATCTGTGGACTAAATATGACCTTTTTGCTTTCTGTTCTACATGAACACCATCAATTACATTCCATCTGTGAAATCATTAGTAATGGAGAGAGAAACGATAGAAGAAGTGTAGTTTAACCTTCAGCTCCCAAATTATGGCTCTTGTTCACGTTGTATCAATTGCAAGCCAGGCCAATCCCTGCCTCTTCTAGACTGGCAGTTGGAAAAAAAATCTCCTGTGATTTGGGAGTTGAATGACTTTGATATGGTATCATTGGTGTAGACTGTAACCCACAATGGACCTGCTCTTTTTTGTATTGAAGTCATCCCAAAGTCATTATTACAGTGACTTTTTCTGACTGACTATGCTTTCATTCCTGCTATTGTATTCTCTCCTTTTCTCCCAACAGTACACCAACATATCACCCTGAGCTTGAAATAATAATAACATTTTAGATAGTTTATGACACAGCCTTAACCTTCTTTAATAGCAGCTTTATGTATTCAATATTCTGCTGCTCTTGTTGGTTGCAGTGTTTCAGAAGTGCTGGTCACTAAATAAAATAAAGTTCATATTTATTGCTATGTGTCATCTAAAAGCAATCACTCAAAACAAGAATTATAATATCTTCTACAGATGAAAATGTTTTTGTGATGGAAGTTGGCAAGGCCAATCTGTTATCATGAGGCATGGAGAAGAAAGGCCAGTGTTCTTGACTGTTTAGTGAATGCACTTATTTTCTTTTTGCAATTTTCATTATGGCAAATTGTTTGACCTAGCAGAGAGACACCTTCTCAAGGCTGGGATCATATTGTTTTGCCAGTATAATTCCATCACAGTCAACAATGGATATAAATGGAAAAATGAGGCAGAAAGGTACAACAGTATAGAATGATTTGTTTTCAGATCAGTAATCAGTGTCTATTTAAAATAAAATAGAAATATATGAAATTACTCCATTTTATTAAGATGAAGTGAAGTTTTATTACTAGTGTTATGATCAAATGAAGGAAAATAGGGGTAGTGAGAGCTGTGCATGGGAGAATAAAGGCAAGCAGCTAAAAATCTGTTATATTAACCTAACAGTTTCTGACATTCTGTAAAGTCATTGAGATGTGATTTTTCACCCAAAGCTAAAAAGTTCCTGTGATAGTATTAGTTACATAAAAAAGGAAAATGGAAGTCCTTATATTGTGGGTATCTCCATTGCAGGAGACACATGTCTCATATTCTTTAGGACAGTGTGGAAGAATAAAAATGCAAATTTTCTCATCTAAATTCTACAGAATAAATAGCAAAATAATAGCTAAAATAGCAAAAATTACTGACAGAATAGTAACTTCTACAAACAAAAGCACTGCTTTTTCCATTACCTTGCCAAGTCAATACAGTGGCATTTCACTGCACATATTCTTGCTTTCTTTTTAAAATGAATTTGTTTCTTTTTTGTTAGATTTTCAATGTAATGAAAATATCAAGCCTAGGGTCATTCTTTCTTGAATTTTTATAAGTTAGTAAATATTATTTTACAGTATAAACCAGTATGTGACGGAGCACCAGCCCTTAATTTATACTTAAGCAGTCCAGTACTTACATGTAGTTATGCTGGGCCAAAATTAACAATGCTGAAGGAGAAAAACATGCACAGGTTGATCTTATGAACCTTTAAAGACGTGAGGTGCTTGCTCATGTCTGTGGTTCCACAGAAGTTAAATTGAATTATGCAAATAAGACCAAATGTGTACATGCTGTCAGGTTCCAGTTAATAAATGGTCTTCCACCTCTGTTATTTTCATGAAATATACAAAAAAGATGCTCGTGTAGACACTTCTTCAAAAAATAAGAACAAAATTTTCTATAATATGAGAAAAATAACACTATTTAGTCTGGCTTACTGTGAATCAAACTGCAAATACAGTGTTTCACTTTCTGAATTTCTGAACTGTTTTAATTATGAGTATGTTTTCAAATGTATGTTGACATGCATTGAAAGCATAGTTAGCAGCCAGTGCAATATACACTGTCCTGGTTTCCTGGGGTTTGGTGGGGCCTGATTCTAATTTACATGAAATCTTGGACAGCTGTTGAGTGTCCAAGAGGAACTGGAAAGGAGTGTTTAAATAGATCTGCTTAGCTGGTATTTGAGCCTCTTTACAGCCAAAAAAGAGGGTACAGTTACTTTAGCACTAATTATAATGAGACCCAGTACTTTCAAATACCTTTATTTTAGATCCTGACATTGCAGGTGTGAATGTGTATATGGCATCAGAGCGGATGATTAATACAAGCATGTATTTTATATGGCAGTGGTCTCTGGAAGGAATGACTACATGTGTACACACACGTCCATACAGACCTACAGCACTGCCTGCAAACATGAATGCCCTGCAGAATTTCATCAGCAGAGATGCACAAGGGTTGTGATAATCCTCAGCAGCTTTGCAAGCTCGCTTTTGCAACACTCCTCAGGCATGTGACTCAAACACGCTCACAAACACCCAGGGAGAGTGCTCTGCCTCACATGGCCTTTTTATCACCAGTAGTTGGGCTTCTTGAGAGATGCTGAGGGAAGTGAATCCAGTCTTTAGTCTTGGTTTCCTCTGGACGTGCAAGCAGAGTAAGGAGATATGATGAAAAGAGATCTGCCTTGCCATATACTAGGTCATGTTCAGACTTAGTAGAGGTTCAGACTACTGCAGGCCAGTTCAGAGAAATGGGAGGAAATACTGCTGTGCCCTTTTTGTCAAATCCCTGGATTGATTTGTTTTTTACTATTCCTGCAGTCAGAGGTGGCTGAACACAGAGTGGAAATTGCTGCCTTGAAATAGGGAAGACTTAGCAAAATAACATTTTTTTTTTTTCAGTCACTGCTTGCCAAGACATTTCTTTAAAACACGAAATTTTTATTTTTATTTTACTTAGGCTTTTTAGAATGAACTGAAGGCTTTTTGGTTGGAGTCTATGACAAATTCTATTGTTTCACTATCTGTTTTTTAGAAAGTTCATTCTAACTGACTTATGAATTACAAATCACCGATCTTTCTTATTCTTTGTTTCATTTTCGAGATATATTGATAGTTCTGAGTCATATGAAAAAGAATTCGCATATGTAAGTGGTTACTGAAATTGTTAATACAGTCAGCAATGATTTGCCACAGCATTGAATAAAAATGTATTTATAGAAAAGATCTCTAAGTGGGAGCTCATTTTGAACAGAGAGTAAGGAGGATCTTGCCATGTTTATACCCTCTTTTCTTCCAAAGTTTTGGTAAGTCTGCTATATCTAATTTGTAGAACACTTAAAATGGTTCCAAAAAATTACATTTAAAAAAAGGTTGGATTTTTTTTATCCATTTTCTGAACACTCTGAATTTAACAGACTGACATCTGAGATTTACTAAAGAAAATCACTTAAGCTAGAAGAAAATACCACTTGATATTTTCACTTTGGTTGCTACAACTCTGTTGTTTTCAATGCAGTTAACCAACAGAAAGATGCTGATCCTGAAAACATACATTCTCATTATCTCATATCACTGGTTTACTACTCATCAGATTATCTGAAGTCCAAATGTTGCCTGTGTGATTCCTACAACTGTATTCTGCATCTTCTTGCTTTAAGTCTGGGTAAGCAAATAAACTGCAGGCACTCGAGTGGAGCCCAAAGTCAGAGATGTTGCTCACTTACCTGTTTAAACTACGTACTGTCTAAGTACACTGCTTAATTGAAGTAATAGTGAGAACAATCAAGCTTGCTGGGGTGGTTTTTTCAGTGTTTATTAGGCTGTAAAGACTGTGCATATGCTTTTCCCCAAATGTTAATGAGGATTCCTTGTCTTGTGCAACAAGCATAATCCAGAGGAGTGTGTTGTCTGCTAATTTGCCATTATGAATTCCGGTCTGAAAGCAGTCAGGGGAGTAAACATTTGACCTAGTCTAAAATCAATGTAAACAATCACTTATTGACATATTTTATGAGGAAATTTAGTATTAAACAGAGTAAATAAGTGTGGCTCCTCCACATTTTACAACTTGTACTTTTGCAGAGATGTATTTATTTTAAGACTCCAAAACAAATTGAAATTACAGCATACTTCTGACAATCCCAAATCCTAAATTTTCCAAAACTGTATTCAATTTTATCTTCTTTTTAGGCCTCAAGAATATTACAGAAGCTGTTTTAGCATGCTATTTTCTCTTCATGAAGTGCTTTTCAATCAGCTCAAATTCTTCAAGAGTGCATAGAAACTGTTTTCGCAATAATTCTGTTTTGAGGATATTGACAATTGTGACAGCAAGAACTTGTGGCTGTATAGCAATGGGTGACATAAGAATAGTCTCTGCTTTCTATTCAAGTTACCATTGGGAACAGATGAACTGTCATAGCTTTTAGTGACTAAAGTCACGTCCACACGACTGAGATTCCAATTAGCCAGCTTTGAACACAGTCCATTTGTCAGATTTGAGGTAGCGAGCATTGCTGTTAGCTGGAAGCAAGAGACGCTTCTCTACAGGGAAAGCTATTACTGGCATAACACAGGGAAATATTCAATTGTTCTCTACAAGCTATAACTTTTGTCTCATCAGCAAGTATGGCAGAAAACCTGGCCAGGCTTCCTGCTTAACAATTGTAGCACAGCTTTCTTTCATCAGATTCTGATAACTTCGTCAGAGATGGGTACCAGTCTCTGCATTTTGACATTGCCAATTTAATATAACCTGATAAAATCTCTTAAACAGATTAAAAGACTCTGATAACTTTCACCTTTTCAATTTTTCTTGATGCTTTGTGTGAGTACCCTAGGGCACAATATGAATATTAATAATAATGTCTAAGGTAATGCAGATCTGTCTGCCAAAACACACCATTTCCATTCTTTATCTCTGTTTTGTTTCCATTTATTTTCTCCATCAACAGTAGTTGTTGAAGTACAAAAGAAGACACGTACCTAATATTTCTCTATATTTAGATTTTTCAGGAAAATGTCAATAATTGTGTGATCTACAGAACTTCAATTGAAGCTAGTTATTTAAAAATAATTCACAGGATAGTTCATTTAAAAATCAATAAATATATATAGACTGCAGTTCAGCAAAATACTTAAACATACACCTTTTCATAGTCTGATTTAGGTTCAAAAACCAAATTTGGACAGTATTTTTGAAACAACACTTTGTGCTAGAAAACATGGAAATACTGGGAAGGTATTTCTTTCATTAAAAAAAAAAAGGATTAATGTGTCTTAGTTAAAAGACTAGTACTTTTCTCTTGTTTAACCATTTTATATACATTCTCTAAGTCTCCTGCTTAAGTCCTACATCAATTACTTTAGTCTTTGTTTCTTTTATAGAAGTCCAAACCTTGAAGGCAAGGAATACTTGCAAATGTTTACTCTCAGTAAGTGTGGTCCAACAGGCTGTGTCCTGTTACCCAGCCTAAAATAACAGTGACACCAAATCTTTGCATACTCATGCAGGGTCTGTTCTCTCCCTTTTGAAAATCACTGTGGAAGAATCGGATTGTATCACCTGTGGCCCATCTCTCTCTGTTTGGGCTGCTTTGCCAGGGATCATGTTAACCCTCTAACCTGTCAGTTCCTTGGCCCTTGCCCCCTTATTTGTTTACAATGCACCTGACACTCTTAGAGTGCAATAATTAAAGATATAATGGATATAAAAATACATGGTATGCCCCCGTTGACCTCACTTATAAGGCAAGATCACTTAAGGAAGGGGGAAAGGGGTATAATGCATAGATTTAAAATTCAATTTCTCACTTATTTGGTAGGATGTTTTTTATTTCAAGTTGAATCTTTATGTAATTCTCGGTAATCCAACTGAATTTAATCTAATCTAATCATGTCATCCATGCAACCAAGACACTCCTTTTTTTCCTTTGGTGACTTCCTCCCTTGCTGGTCAGCTGCTCAGACAAGAACAGAACTAAAATTCCATTTGCTCCTGAACAGTGGTGAGCAATGATTATTCATGAAGCCTGAGAAACATCTTTAATAGCCCTTTTGCCTGACTTGATCATCTTTCACTGCCTTCTGGAAAGGTTTACCAAGAGATCCTATTTTTCAAACTCCATATTTCAAACTGAATCTGCAGTCTAGTTTTGGATGACATTAAGTGAGATAGAAAGTTAGATGGAAGTTAGATAACACTCTGTCATATGCTCAGAAAGTTCATTAAGATGACATCCATTTCCTGACCTTCATCGAGTTTCTCATGTAGCAAGTTCTGCTGCAGATGACGAAGGGGGATTCTTTAATTTGCAGTAGATATGTACCTTGGCCACAGAGGAAGCTTCTCCCGGTATTCTAGTTATGCCTGCTTTTTAGCCTTAATTTTGTAATTCATTATTACTGAAAAATTTCACTTCTTCCTTTGTCAAATGTTTGTAGACATTATAATATTCCCTATAGCCATTCTTTAGCAAATCTTAACAACGCTAATCCTTCTTCAAAAGCATCCTCTCTAATCTACAAATAACCTCTCAGGTTTTTTTTCTGAATTATGTTTAGTCCACTGACACCTTTCCAGTATTAGAGTGCCAAAATCTGTGCACAGAATTCCCTGTGCAGTCTCACCAAAGCCACAAGGAGAAAGATGATCACCTCATTGGGCTGTGAGACAACATTTCTACAACACAGTCAGTTGCTGGTTTGGCTACCTCAGATCTTCACTGTAAGGTTTAATTTGCCATGCTTGGCTGTCTCTTTGGACTTTCCAGTATGTCCCTTCTATGGAATTGCAGTGCTTCAAAGCATAACAAAGCATGATTTGGAGTTTTGGAGGAAGATTTGAATTCTTAGTATTTTTACTCATATTTCTAACATTTAAGATGATTTTTTGTATGACTTCTCTGTCTCAGGCAAGAATATAAACCCATCAAATTTATTATAAAATTAGATGCTGATATATGAAATATTTATTTTCTACTTCCTTTAAATTGTTACTGTTAAAACATGCTGGCCTTCTGTTTGTGGCAATTTTTTCTTGTATCCTGTTGCTAAGATAGTGATCACATCTGAGATAATTTCAATACATTTTTAATAAGATTTTGTGAGTATTTTGCAAAGTCTGTTGATACATCAAACTCTAAAGACAAAACAAGTGCAATCCCAGGAGCATCTTTCCTATGTCTGGTTTTATAAGCATTTCACTATTGATTGAGATTGTGAAACAGAGAGTAAAAAAAAAAAAAAAAAAATTCGATATATATCAGACCAAAAGGTTGGGAGGGTCTGTAAGGGGGAGATTAGAACTGAAAATGGTGATGGGAAAACATCACCAAATGTTGGATAAACATTCTGAAATCAGTAAGGTGACATCTAATACAGACAGATCTCTAGATGGAAACACCAACACACTGTTGAATTGATTAGCTGTGCAAAATCACTGCAGATAATTATCTGGCCATAAACTGAATAGGAATCACTCCATAAATGTGATGCTGGATGAAAACAGCAAAAGCCATTCTGAAGTGTCGAACAGGAGTGTGATCTAATTATACCATGATTTTTAGTACTGCTGGAGCTCTCCAGGACCACTGTACTCCATTTACAACCTCACCCTTAAATGTGTGGACAGTTTGGAGAAAGCTGAGAGAATGCCAGCAAGAACAATACAAGATTTAGAAATGAAAGATAGAATTCATTGCTAAAGAAGCAGCTGAATGCAATAATCACCTGCGAGAAATGCTGTAATGAAAAAGACAATGATATGCATTTTTTATTTCCCTGTTTCTACTTCTAATAAGAAAGAAATGGGTCTGTCTCAATCACATAATATTGTTCTGATGTTAGGAAAGCCTTTTGGTTTATAGGGAAAGAGGGTGGGAACAGGCTACCTCGGAAAGTTTTGCAAGCTTTTGCCAGAGGATTTTGGGAAAAGGAAGTAGGATAACTATTCCCTATTCTACCTCAAGAGTAAGAACTCCTCTTAAGGCCTTGTCTAGCTCCCTATAGTCATGAATCCCTAGGCACAGAGCTGTTTCCACCTTTCAGAATTAAAGCAATATAAACTGTCAGAGAGGTCTGACTTGATACAGACCTTATTTTAGGCACCAGCCAGCCTCAGGATCCCTCTTGCAAATGTTAGTGTAGTTTGTTGTAGAAATACACTGAAGTCAAATTTCATTGATAACAATGTTCCATTGCAACTTTCTGAGTTCAGCAACCTTTCCCTAAAATGAAGGCAGAGGTCTGGGAAAAGACACCTGTCTCCAGGGGAGTGTGACCAAGGGAAGGGTGAGAAAAACTTTGGGCTCCCGAGCCAGGCATGCAGAGATAACAGGTTTTCTTGCCTTCTTAACTATCCATGATGTCTTTTTTTATTTCTCTTTTTTATAGACCAAACTTGAAAAGAAGGAAAAAAATCCCCAAACCCACAGTGCAGGCAGCTCAGTCATGTTTTGAATCATTAGTAAGATAATCATCCACATCATTTTTTACCTGGTATAATTTCTCATTAGTGTACTTTTTCTTTTTGATATCTTCAAATATTGTTCTATTCACTGTTTCTTCTTTAACTAAAATTACCTCAGTGCACATTCAGTTGCTCTTACCTTTGTCCAGCTCTGCTCATTTATATATAATTTTCTCAATTTCCAGAACATTCTTGCTGCCCTCCATTCTTTGAGTAGACATTTGGGAAGCTGTACTGGCTGCTTAGCATTTTCCTTTCTTTATTAGCAGGTTTATATTGTATTCTGATGCCTTCCAGGATTTTGAGCATCCTTGAACTTCAGTATCTACTACTCTCAGAATCCATTCTTTAGCATGCACTAAAGGACTAATGGGCACTATCAGGGAGCATCCCTACTATTTAAAATCAGCTCATAGTATGAAAAATTGCAGTAATGAAAGTTAGATCCATGCTGAACATTCTTTGTCCAGAATCTTTACTTTAACGACTCACAAAATTATCACTTGTATATTTAAATTTTCAGATTTAAACTCTATTATTTTGCCACCCTGTAAATACAAAGGAGTTATATCCAGGCTTTATATAGCCTCCTATATATATTCAGGAACTACAACCAGTCCCAGAAATTATTACCTGTATATAGAGGTCAGGAGAGAGATAGTGCAAAACCACACTGCAGCTCATTTTAGCTGCCCCTGTTTGGTTGACATGGGTAATGGGATTCAAGAAAAAGCAGCATGAAGAACTCCTCCTCAGCCAGCTATTAAATAGGGAAACTGTGAACCCCTCTTTGCACTTTTCACACTGTTTCTCAAATGAACAGCAAACAGAGAACCAAATGGAGAACCAAGGCTGGTTTGCACTGGCCAAGCAGAAGTGTTTGGCCAGCTTGAAGTGTTTAGGTATATGGTTACTGTGACCCTCACTGGATCAGCCCATTAGTATTACAGATTTTACCTGAATTCTTCTGTGGCCACCTCTCAGCAGTACTGGAGTGTCTCACAGCCCTTAAATTTGTCCATCCACACACCATTCCCAAAAAGCCACTGTTACTGCTTTCTAAATAGGCAAACTGAGTGCCAGGTAAATGTCACACTTAAAGGTTTGCAGCAGATCCCAGGTCTGTAGGAACCCAAACTAACAGGCACAAAGTGATGATATATGTGGAATGTTACATGTTACTTCCGATTATTGAGAGCAGAAATCCCTAAAGATGGAATTAAATTACATAACCTTTAAATAAAAAAAACCCCAACAAATTGTCATCACATGTGGCCACTGAACATCCTCCTCAGCTTTGATTTGAATAGCACTTCCAGTCCCTTCAATGAAACAATGCCAGTCAGCTGTGCAGAAAACAGGACAAAGTGGTCCCAACTAATAAAACCTGGAATTTTTGGGGACTGTAGATATAGAAGTTCATGACTGAGTGGTTTAAAGAGTAAAGTTTTTATTTGTGCTAGGGATCCATGAAAGACAGGCAGCAAGAAAGGTGAAAGCATAAGATGCAGAGGTATGTCAAGTACTGATGCAGGTAAATTGAACTGCTCTACTTCTAATTTAAAACAAATTCTTAACACAGCTGTGTTTACCATTGTCTGCAAAATTAACATACACAGTACTTCTGGAAATTCAGATTTTACAGATATTGCAGCCTTCACTTATAATAGAGTAGCCACAGTTTGAACTTGTCAGCCTTGAAAATGCCCCTTGAACCTTTTAATTAATGGAAGTTATGAAGCTGTAGAAATGTAAAAGGCATACAAGGGGAAACTATTAATTCTATTACATTCTTGGTTTTGCAAAAGCACAGAAGGACTGACAAACAGGACAGATACTGCCTGTGCATTGTCTTATGGGAAGATTCATGTATGTTGGAGAAGGGAAGTAATACCCCACTATCCACTCTTTAACTGGCTCTTGAGGAACACATTAGATAATGCAGCTAGAAAAAGCTGTGTAGATGAAAGCAGGAGATAGTGAGCACAGACAAAGCCAGCTTATGAGTCATGACATGCAGTGTTCAGAGAACAAAGCAAAGATTGGAAAATGCAACACAGCAACAAGGCAAGAAGTACATTATAGCTGTATGGAGTGAGGTGGACTTGCAAAATAAAAACTGTTTTCATGACCTCCTATAAATCTCTCTTTCTTCATATTATCAACTTTGCTGTATTGATAATTCTGTATGTAGGAAGCAAAACCAGAAACCACTGTCTTTATTGTTTAATTTATTGTTTACTCTTTGTACTGGAAAGAAATCACAGGTGTGTGTAAATGAAATATTGTATTTATTTTTCTTTGCAATGCAGTGACACTTAGAGCACTCAGTCAAGCCAGACATGAGTGGGTAGTGTGACTTGCAGATCTGCATTAGCTCTTATATCTTTTATTTGCTCAATCATCTTTGGTTTTCTTTCTAAGGTCTGATGGGGCTCCAGATTTGGGCTCAGGTTGCAGAATTACCAAGAAAGTGGGCTAATATAAACATACTGCAGTTGGCTGCTTAGGAACTACGTGAAGTTGAGACAGATTTATAGAAAATTTGAACACGTGTCATACTAGAGGAATGAGAAAAGTAGGTGACTCGTTCCTGTACTAAAACAAGGTAAGAACTGTGAAGATAGATACCTTTATTTTCTAAATCTCTTGAGTGGACCCTAAGTCAATCCTACTAAACAGACAGTAAACATTGTAAAATCTGATTAGTGTGCAAGCCAATGGCTTTATAACCCTAAAATCTTTGAGCCATCTCTGTAAGCAGGAAGGGTATGTTTTGACTTTGTCCTGGCTTACAGTCTACACTTGCCAGAGAGTGACTGACAGCTTAGAAAATCAAACCAGCATTTTTTGTACACACATATGTGTGTCTGTGTGTGTATTTCAATCCACAAAATTTTAGAAAATTCAAAAGCAAATTGAGCACCATGTTGCTGAGTTCATATGTAGCTTTTATTCAAGCAAAATTCCTGTTTGGTTCAGAAAAACTGGAAAAGGATGGCACTGACCTGTCCTTAATCATCAGAATAGCATATACTGCACTGTAGCAATGTCCCTGGCTGGTCCACATGCAAAACTCTTGGATATATGTCCTTTATCTTCCTGCCAGAATCTGAGTCCTGAGAAAATCAAGGTTGGCAAAGGAGTAAAACTAAAAGTAATTTTCAAATGCTTTGTTTTAAAGTCATTTATCAAAATTTGGGAGCCAAAAGTAGCTTCAGCCTGTTACTGCAGATCGAGATCTGCTGAAGACTTTCATCAGGCTTCACTCTAAGCACATCAGTCATACTTTAGATATAAGCATGTCTACTAAATTGCAGAAAGTAAAATATGTGTACTGGTCCTTGCAGGATGAGGGCTTTGAACTACAGGTGAAACCTTGCAAATTGTTTTGTCATCCAGTTGTTTTACAAGAGTTTACGATACATCAAGTACCAAAATGAATTCATTTACAGCATATGTTAATTGCAGGAAACTCTGCTCTTTACTGCAAGGCCTCAAAACCATCTTAAGCCAAAGGGGTAAACAGTGGAGAAAGGATCCAAAAATATTGCAGCTGCATGCCATTCTTCAGTCATTTTTAAGCTTGTTATTGCTTATTTATAAATCCCTAGAAATAGGTGTTTCTAATAGATCTGCTGATAGATCCTGAATGAGAGTCACACAAATGGCACACTGTAATTAGACAGGGGGAGGGGAAATGAGTCTGATGTTCTGCCAGAGCTCATTAAAACAGTTGTGCACTCCAGTGCACAGAACATCACTCAGGACTGGTAACAGAGGAACATACTACTAGCTGGATAGGGAGGAGAACATGAAATTGTTTTTCTAAAAACTGGGAAAAAAATTGGAAAAGAATGGGGAAGTAAAAAGAAGAGTGATTCTTTTCAAGGACTGAGATAATGCTGTTCTTGATCGTATGTTGGTAAACCAAAATGCAATTGTGCTTTACCATTTATTAGGAGGGCAAAGGTTTACTGCTCAGAAGTGCCAAGACCAGAGTCAGTGTCTTTACTGCCTAATCTGACTGGCATTTATTTGGCAAGGTGCACAAATTTCTTGGCAGATCTGGTGGTTGCACTGGCTAATCATGTACTATATGTTCCTGTGCATTTATGTTTGACGGCATAAAAAGATGTGTGTGGTGCCGAGAGCTGCCATTTCTTATTAAAGCTGATGCAGTCTTAGAAAGCATTTGATTTGGGGATAACTTTCATGCATTCTTACTCATCCTTGCTTTTTAATGGCCAGTTTTTGACCCTAAAGGGTGCTCTTAATATGTAGATTAACAGAGATGACCATTTGCTCCAGCAATGCCAAACACAACAGAAATTGCTAGCTGGCATCTTGGCTTTGCTGTGTTTACTTTGGCCCGACAGAATGGACATCCTTGCATGAGGTAGCAGAGGAGAGGGGACAAATATTGGTGAATGTGGTAACTGACTCATGAAATTTCTGCCAACTACTGTTCTGTAGTTCACACAAAGGTAAAAAGCAGTGAAATGGGGGCCATGTACAGCAAAGTAGCCATAGGTGCATTGATACCATTAAAAAAAAAAATAAAAAATAAAACAAACAAAAAACCAAAACCCTGTATAAAATACTAAGAAATGGTGATAAATTAGAGCAGATGTAGACTTGAAATGAGGAGTTAGGGTAAGCTACTTAGTAACAAATTAACAAAATTAGTGTAATGAAGCTTTCTGATAAAATGGCAAGAATATTCCCTCCTGTTGAGTCCCACACAAGAGGAAGCTTTGGAGAGCTTGAAGGTTATTTCAGTCACAGCATGTCAGAGCAGGGGGCCAAATTTCAGCATCTCTTCTGTGCAGATCTTGAGGGAGAACATAGGTCTTTAAAGGTCTAATATTATCTATTTAATACTTCTTTGGCTTTCATAAACTTTGTCTTAGCCAGTATAGGGTATTATTATTCTGTAAATCCTGTGCCAAGCAAAATATCATTCTCATTTATATAGGGCAGGTGAGAACATTTCTCCCCAGCCAGATATTTGGTTGAGATGAAGAACTGAACAAAAATCTCTTGAGTCCTGTTTTGGTTAGTAAATGGTATTTCCTGGCAAACTAGATTTGGGATTCCTGTTTCAATGCTATTCCCGCACCCTCTGGATATACTGTGCTCATAGCACAGGAACAATGCTATCCCTGTTCATTACTTATTGATCAGAGACAAAGAAAATTCCTGGATCCAGGTCTGATTTCAGCTGTAATCCTACACATCTGGTGGAAAACAAAAGCTGGTAACTTTTACTCAGTAGGAATGTGTGAAACCTACAATTATTCCTAATACTTAAACATACAAATTAACAGTAAAGCCTAGGAATATGTCCAGGCCTTTACAATACTTCCTACATTTTCTGTCTTCCTTCTGCACAGAGTTTCTCTTTATAAATGTATGAACAGGTGTTAAGATGAACCAGTAAAGAGGTTACAGAACGTTAATTGCTGCTTTGAAGTGTTATCTTTAGGGAAAGTAAATTAAAACATAAACAAAGCAAGTAATAAATATGCTCCTGAGGCAACAGATAAGACTCGCTTTGAGAAGTCTCAGCACCAAGTGACCGAGGATTTTACTGCTGCTGAGGGAGCAGAAAGGCTGTTCTGTATCACAAGTGGCCATTCCTGAAGTCAGGGAAGTATGTAACATGGATACCAATTGCTGAATAGGTTCTTCTGAAGTGGGTGGCTCAGCATTGTTACACCACATCCTCACCAGAGGACTATTCTTTCATTGGCTGAATCTGCAGGGGTCTGGCTAAATGGGTGCTACAGCTGTTTTGCTCAGTGTATCTGGAGATCTGGCACACTCTTTGTGTGGTAAACTTGTCAGTCTACTTATATGAGAGGTTTTTTTACCTGAGTAAACGAGGCTGTTTGGCAGCAACTCTGTCATAGCTGAGACAGAACTTGCCATATTGAAGTTTACAGGACAGATGAATGGAGTCTGGGTAGAGGTGAGGAAACTAGTCTTTCTTTGGCAAGAATAATTTTGCCATCAAATTCAGTGGCAAAAGAAAAGGGTTTTGTCCAGTATATGTAAATCTGACCTTTTCTTTTGACCACGGGGCTCTCTTGAGCTTAGTTGTATGGCATGACCCATTTAGAATCAAAGTGCTACTGCTATGGGCATCAGTTATTGTGATGAATTCCCAAGGTATATTTCAAGCTCTGGATTCCTTGCTAGGTTGTGGTCCTATCTAGTGATTTTTGCTTCAGTTCTGGGATTTGACATTTCATATTAATAAATGGTGTTTGTGAGACAGTGGGCATTAATATCAGAGTGGGTAGGAGCTTTACTGGCCCTGACATTTGATGAAGAGCTCATCTACCTACATAAATCAGCTTGGTTACTGGAGGACTTTGTGATGTGTTTATTTCTGAACAATAACACAAGCCAAACAGATACATCAGTAAAGGGAAAGAAAGAACATATCAACAGGAGTCTGAATGGAGAACAAATACTGATGAGAACGAAACCTTATCTCAGGTTGCAGGAGTTGGTGTTCCCTGCTGCCAACAGCTTTCACAGACCAAAGAGAGAGAAATGTTTTATAAAAATTATAAAGAAGTTGGGAGAACCCCTTAGATAACTATCCACCTCCATGTAGCTGTCACTGAAAAACCAAACAGCGGGAATAGAATCCAATAAATGCTTATTCTTCAGTATGGCCAAATGTCAGCCATGGGGCTTTAGTGAAATGAACAAGCTCTGTCTTGAGTAAATATATATATTAATAGCTTGGAGCTGCACTATCAAAGAAAAACAGCTGAACAGCAGAACAACAAAACAAAGAAGCTCTGAGGCCTTCCACTGCCTACAGCAATATGCAGTTGAAGATGAATACTCTGCTCATTTCCATTCTAAAATAAACACTATCTTCAATGCCATCAATATTATCAGTGTCATTACTGCAACTGCAGCGTGAGTTTCATGCAATAACTATTAATTAGACCATTTTGCCCTCTTCCAACAACAGCCCTAGTGCATCAGTTCCTAATGGAGTTTATCTTATTGTATTTTGATTTTGCTCAGAGCAGCCTTTCTAAATTCTAAGTTACTATAAGGTAATTGAAAGTACAGCAAAGGTTATAGAATACCCTTCATACTTTACCAGCTCATCTGCTTCACAACATTACACATCAGTAGCATAAACAGCCAACTCAATAATGAAGAATGCTGACATAAAAAATGGCACCCTGCAATCACACACTCTAAGTCTTTTCACTCCTCTCTCAGTGGTCAGCAAGGTGAACAAAACTGGGAATATCACAAAAAGAGTGCAAACCAATTAAAACTTCACTTTCAGAGGCAAGAACCACTCATCCTTAAAACATCAGCAGCAGTTCCATTTGTCTTACGCCATAATTGTCCTATATAATTGTCCTTTGATACTTCTGGGTTAGTTTAAATCTAACAGTTTCTTTTGTCAGCCTATAGGTAAACTTGGCATGTTTTCTAACTTGCTGGTTTAAGTCCTTTTATTGGAACTTGAAACAGCAGTAAGTTAATTTGCATTGTAGAAGCACAGGTTGCTGCATCATCACTCTGCACAGGGAGTGATGCACATCTGCCTGGACTGACACTGCTGTGGTTTCTGCCTCCTTTAGTTACTGAGAAGAGATAGGACAAGGAACACAGGGCTTTTCTTATCTAGCTGTCTCATCTTCTCCTGTGTGTTTTCACAGTCCCCATCACAAACAGCTCAGCTGCTCAGCTTCAGTAAAAGG
The DNA here is from genome assembly GCA_013400415.1 of Scytalopus superciliaris. Taxonomy (NCBI): domain Eukaryota; kingdom Metazoa; phylum Chordata; class Aves; order Passeriformes; family Rhinocryptidae; genus Scytalopus; species Scytalopus superciliaris. The sequence goes on along the minus strand of VXBX01007997.1, from coordinate 998,075 downwards.
AAAAAAGAAGAACTCAGGGTTTCTTCTGAAAACCCAGCTCCTTCAGTTTGTTGCAGGAACCAGCCACAAAAATTCTGCAAAGATTTCCTAATGTTCCCACCAATGCATGGCTCCCTTTTCCTAACTGTAGAGATTATAGTTGTTTTCCACCAATCCATAAACATGTAAACTGATAGACAGACAGACAGATACACACACATATATATTAGTGTGTGTTAGAATCAGATGTTCCATGAATTTGGTATTTCCTGTCTCTGGATTGGAAAATATTTTGAAGGAAAGTACATTCTGGCCAAATTTCACTTCAGTAATTAGTGAGATATGGGGGTTTGGATTTTTTTTTTTTTTTTTAATGGAAAAGACACTAAGATGGAACCTATTTTTTTGAAACTGCACAACGCCATGGCTCACATTTGGTTCCAGTTTCTGCTTTTCAGGTTTATCATAACCAGTAAGCCCACATGTAACTAGATTGCATGTATCTGCTCCAGCAGCTTCCATGCAAGCAAAACCCCCATTGACTCCCACTGACTTAAGGGAAGCCTCTTACTGCTGCTGCTGATGAGTTTGAGTTCCTACAAGTGTGAAGCTTTAGGTCCAAATGTGCTGAGAGGCTTAAAAATATCTATGAACATAACTACAGATAATCGGTGTTGCTGAAATGTCAGAGAAGGAACTCAAAAAGTGTCATGATGCAGTTTCCTTATCGCTGAAGTTATCCCTGAAAGGAAAGAGAACTACAGGGGTTTCCATAATCTTTTTATAAAATCATTATGGCTTCATCCCTTTGGAACACTTGATACTCTTGGCTCCCCAGAGTGGAACAGGAACGAAGTGAGCACGTAGGATACTTCGTCCTGAAATCTTTGATTTTCAGATTCAGTGCAAGTTTTGCCTGAGTGATTTATGAGGTAGATGCTAGGAAGGAAGCTTGAGGATTTAGCCATATATGTGTCTCTGCTTTGGACTCACAGATATTTAAAACTCCATTATTGTTTTAGTAAAGCTGTGCAAGAATTTGCTGAAAATGCTGTCTCCCTTGATTCTTAATGTCTACAGGATATTTCTTATGATAAATATTAATAATTTTCAAGGACATGGATGAATGCATTTTTATAATTATCAAAAAACAGACATACTGGTTTAGTGTTTAAAATTAATTATAGTATGGAAACTAGCATTCCATAAGGGAATTATATTAACTCATCAGAGTGAGTTCATTTTGCCTTTCAATTTACATTTGTTAAATTTTATTTACTGATTTTGTATTTAACTTCTAAGCACTTACTGAAATCTCAATTTTTTGTAACGAGAGGTCTTTACTCCTCAATGTTTGATTTTATGTGTATTTAATTTATATCACGATATATTTGAACCTGTTACAAGTCCATAAATACTAATAACTTAGGAGGAAAATAAGAGTAATTAATTTTCAAAAAGTTCCTTCAGTTGCAACATTATTTATGGCACAAGGACAGAAAATTAGTATTTAAGGATTTTAGACTGGTCTTCCTTCTTGATACCTCAGTTTTGCATGTTACTGAAAGGCAAGGGTGAACAAGAACTAGTGGCAATTAGACATTGCTGATTTCAGAGCCAACTAAACGTTTCATCACCTTATCTGGTTCTCCTGTGTGCTACCACAGGGATTACATTCCACCCCAAAAAGGTATTTCATTGGCCATGCGATGTTATCTGCAATCTTTTCCAGAGTGGGAATGATGATCTGGTTACACTTAATTGCAGAAGCCTGTGATAAATGGGAACCAGCTGTTCAGGTAGTTTTATCAGGTACCTCTCAGCATTTCACCTGTACTTTGCAGATTTCTCTGTTGCCATAGGGACTAATTCTTGCTTCCCAAACCTGCAGCACTGAGACTGGGGTGGAGGTTACAGGTTATGGCTTTAGCTGAGCTGGCAGTGGAAGGATCTCTGCCAACACCGATCTGCGAGAAGTTCAAGCTCATCTGGTGCATGAGAGAATAGCAACAAAAACCAGGGATGGGAAAGATTTGAGTAAGGGTTGATGTGTACTGGAGAGCACCAGTGGGGTAGGATGTTCTCTCAGCATTATTAATGTGAACAAAACACAAGAAAGCAGTACAAGGAAAGTCAAAAATATCATAGACGAGGGTTTTGATATTTAATGTGGAGAAGCAGGAAGCCAGGAAATGGAGGAAGAGCCTGTATCACAGCTGTTCATGTGACACCTGGTTTGACTAAAGGTATTTTCTTTCTGTTTGTAGAGACAAAAACTTATTCATTCTAATACTGCTGGTGTACTTCTGTCTGACTCTGACTGAACACTGAAGAAAATTAAAAAAGAAGTTGTCTAGCCTTTGAGAATTCATAAGGATTTGTTCTTTTTCTTCATGGTGATATGCCTTACTGCAAGGGGAGGAGACACCTTTTGCTTAGATCACCCCAGTGATCACAGCATGGGAGAACAGTCCATAATACTTCTGAAGAATTCTTCCTTCATAAAATCATGTGAAAATCCAAGTCTGAAGTATAGTATTTTTTCATTTGAAGCCCCACTGTACCTCATGCAGGCCATTGTGAAGGTCCTCAGACTTGAGAGTTTTCAGTTTAATGATTAGTGAGGGACTCAGAGCACTTCCACAGTTATCATCACTTCAGCTCCAAAATCTTTAGCTGAATCCTAATCTACTGCATCTTTTGGAAGTTGTTTAGGAACTGTAGCTCCCTGCAGAATCTGTTTTAGAGTCTCCAAAGGGTTACTAACGTATAAGAAAATGGAACACTATTTTAAGGGCAGCTCTGCAAATACAAGCTCTCAGCTCTAATGGATTCTACTTTAAAGTCTCTACCCAATCTCCCTAGTCTTTTAAAGATTGGTTTGCTTCTATTAGCAAAAATAGCACTGATAGTGGGCACCCTTGACTAGTCTCCCTCGAAAGTCAAAATTGAGATAGTATTGTGACATTAGTATGCATCCTTGCTCAGAACAGTGTAACTGATGCAATACATTTACAGCAAATTCTAAAATTTCCATCATAGTAAAGAGAAACTGCCATTCAATCCAGTGAAATGCTTTCTCAGCGTCAAAAGATGCTATTACCACAGGACTGGCATCATTTTTCATCTTAAAGAGGATATTAAGTAAGCACAGCAAATTCGTGCAGGTGAGCCTACTGTACTAAACATAAAATAAAACCACGCATTGTTCAGGATGAATTATTTTAATGCTTATACTTTGAGTCAATTGGCCAATAACTTTGCCAATTTGTTAATATCTGCATTTAGGAATAAAATGGATCGATGTAACTTATATTGCTATATGTTTCAGTCTGTTTCAATGTTGCCACAATCAGCACCCTTCAGTCTGCGAAGTATCTGCTGGTCAGCACCTGGTTTGCATAATGTAGTGTTAACAAAGATGAAAAAAACAGCCAACATCAGCTGGCAAAAAAAAAAAAAAGGTTACCCTTTTCCCCTTTTGAAATGTGAAGGCTAATCCTGCCTAATGGTTACAGGATTTCTAAACAATTCAATAGCAATAGACTACAAAAGTGTTATGTCAGTCCACATGTACACAAAGACTAAGCACTTTTGGGTGAGATGAAAAATAAGACAGAGATTCGGCTTAGATCCAGAGCTGTGTTTTCAAGACAGCACAGCATGCTGGGTAGTAACATCTTTATACAGAAATACTTAGGTTTGAGTTTAGGAACGTATTTTAGTCACACGGATTTGAATACATAGCCTCCCTCTTCATGGATCTTGAGCTCCAGGCAGGATGAAGCACAGATGTTATTTTCCTTTACACCACTTCTTTATTAAGATACAGAAATGATATTTCACTTATATTAGGTATGGTCAGGGAGGACCTATTGCATACTATGCTTTCTCAGTGTACCATCTTCCACTTCTTCTGCTAAATCCTAATTAGCTGGCTTGAAATGTCAGCAGCCATGAGCAGCTTTAGGCCCAAAGCTTTCATTTCTGTTTCTGTGAGTGCACCTGGGCATATCAGACTTAATACTTTTCTTAATATCTCGCTTGACTTCTCGACTCTCTGTGATGATGTTTAAGACCTTGTTTATGCCTGACACACCCTTCAAAGTGCTTCCCACCCTTCCAAACATGCAGTTTGCATATTTGCTGCATGTCCTCTTTCTGCCCTACTCTAATCCCTTCCCATTCCTCTCTTACCCTTCAAATTTGTAAAACTGTGAATAGAGCAGTCTTTCTTCTGCATATTAGTTAATAATAGCCAGACTGTGAAACTAAAACTTACAGTACTGCATTTCTAATTAATCAGAAAGACATGCTGTAATAATAGAGCTACAGACAAGTAGCTGTGCTAGCAGTCACCCAGTGCTCTGTTGGAAAGCAACTTGCCATTGTTAGCCAGTCACATAATGGACCTCTGCACGGATTGGATTGGGTATGTGCATGGTAGAGCAGATGGTAGAAAAGAGTAGCCAGAAGGATCTAGTTCAGCTACTCAATGACTGGACAAGAGATAGCTTTTAAAAAAGAAAAAAAAGGTACAGAAAATAAATGAGCACAAGTGGTTGTAGTTGAAGATGAGAGGGGGTGGCACTTGAGAAAGTTTGTGTCAGCTGTTAGTTGCAGGTGTAATGTGTTGGAACAATCAGTACAGGGCAATTGGAAAGTACCGCAGTAATCACGGGCCCCTGCATGTTTCTGGTTCAGGTCTGCATAATTTCTTGTAGGTTCTTGTGCCTTGATGTCTAGAGAGGTGATGCAAAGCTCCTGAAAAAGCTGAGAAACTGAGAACCAGAGTTGCTAATAGATGCTGGCTCAGTTTCTCATAAAATAAGCATGTGGATAGCCCACCTTTGTCTTCTGGGGAAGAGTGAAGAAAACACATTTTTTTTCTGAGGCCCATTGGTCTCCAATGTGTCTCATCACCTTTTGATAACTGCTGATGGTAATTCAGGAGAGACTGTGAGGTTTGGTAAATTACAGTATCTAGAAATGTGCACTCAAGTAATGTTCCAAGCCAGCATTTGTTTGAGGTCACTTTCTGCCCAATTTTGTTTGAAACTTTTTTCAAGCTGAGATGGGAGACTTTGCTATTGCAGCAATCCTCAGGTGGTACTGAGAAACAACAACTCTTGGTTTTGAGAAGTCAAGAAGGTTCAGATTTCCAAAACAATCTTATCTTACAATTTTCTTTCAACTTTAGGCTTTGTGGGCTTCAATACCCAAGGTACTGAATATTCAGAGCTATAAGGTGACAGCTTAGAGTTGAGTGAGCAGCATTCCTTACCTTCACTACACAACTATTCTATGGAGATAGGGATGAGGCCACATGGATTTTGTGAGGACTAGTTATCTTGTAGACAATGCTTGAACATCAATAGTGTTTAGAATAAAATTTTTGAGGATCCAAAGAAATGGACAAAGTCAATAGTTTATTTGATTAAAATGATTGAGCCAGCTACACAAACAACACTGGTACATAATTTCTTCTCTCTTCACTTAGGAAGAAAGTTCAACACTGCCCACCCTTGCTTACCTGCACGATATCAAAACATATACAAAAAAACCTTCCAAAATCAGTGACTGAACAAACACTGAACAACTACTACGCTATTTTATACTAATGCATCACACCCATTTATTCACTTCTCTGCTAAGCTTTGGTTCTTCTTTACTGTTTGCAAGTTCGTAAACCACAATCCACAGTACTTTAACCTAGCAGACTGCTCCTGAGTTGGAGCTGATGTGCAGATGGACCCGAGCTCCTCTGCACAGGCTCCAGGCTGGGCGATGTGAGCCAGCTTTATCCCAGAAGGCTTCAGTCACAGTAATGTGGTTCTGTGCCTGAGTTAATGTGCCAGTATGGACATGCTTTCCAAGCTCCACATTTTCCAGACTGATATTGCTTAGAAACAGAGAAGCTCATTTATCAATGGACAGAAACTGAACCCGCCAAAATGGAGTAACCATTGCTGGAGAGTGATTCGGGATTGTGACAGAGATGAAGCGGTGGGAGACTGAGCAGAGGAAACTCATACAATGAGCAAGAACAGCTTGTGTCACATTACCACCTGTTCCTTTGACATCTGAATTTATGGTCTAAACCATAAATGGCCTAAGGCCTCATTTATTTGAAGTCAGGACAGAAACAGCACATGCCCTACAGAGCTTAAGCTTCGCCTTTCAAGTACTGAGCACATGTAATACTGAACAAACCTTACAGAATTTGGGGGCTTTACGTAACAAATAAAATGAGATACTTACCATACAAACAAAAACTATTGTAGATTAAAGGACATCAAAGTAATCCCTTCTAAACTAAAACAATCCATAAACTAAAAGGAAAAATGAAGTGAATAGATAAATATGAGTGTTTGAGGCCAAATGCAATTCCCACCAAGGAAATAATCAGATGGCAGTAAAAGTACTGCAGCAAAACTCGAGTTAGTATGTTCCTGGCACTGTGGTTTATGGAGAGAATAGATATATAATCATCACCCTGAATAAAATATATACCCGTAACTGGGAAAAGTACAGAATTTTTTAAAGGTCTGTCACTTAAAATAAAAAGCACGAGGCAGGTGGTGGTGACAAAGGCTAGAGAATGTGATAACAAGTATTAATAGCAGTTCAAAGAAAGAAGGGTACAGCTGCTGCAAGAAATGTTGGATCCAGCTCTGCAGCTGAGCTGCATTTGGTCCTCTGCCCTGAAGTGTAAGAAAGAAAAATGAGTGGATGTAGCCATGGATTTGCTCTAAATCCATGATTTGAGGATGCCAGTAGACACTCAAGATATCTATCTATCCTGTATGAAACAGAGAAGACTTGTTTTCTGTATTTGTTTAAGAGTGACAAATATCCATAATATGGCCGAAATGTTTAAAGAAGGACACAGCACATCACAAAGGAAAACAATCCATCTGTTTCAGCAGCTGGTTTGAAGCATTCAGGTAGGTAGGTATCTGTTGCAGTGAAGAAACTCTCCCACTGTTTCAGACTAGTTCCTACAGTGCTAGTTCATCCTGGCTAAAAGAGTTGTCTAGAGTGGTTTGCAGGATCAGATTTGGACACAGGAAATAATTTTGAAGCCCTTCTGTACTCTCTTGTGGATTCAGATTCCATGTTCAATTGCAATTAACCAAGCAAGCTACATAACCGTGGCCACTATCTCTTTAAAATGACTGCACCCTGGGCCAGGGATATCTGCTAGCAGGAGTCTATCCCCATCTGAATCTGCAAATGGCTAGAACCAACACTGTCTTTAGCAGGCAGCCCATTCAAGACCCTCCTTCCATTACTCTTGACTCCCTTGGGAAACAAGAGTACTCAGGACCTGTCAGCAGCAAGGTCAAAGCCCCAAGACTTCATTTAGGTATCTGTATCTTGAGTGTGTTGAGTAAGTGGAAGAAATTCATGCATTACAAAGATGGCCATTACATAATTTTGGGAGCACACAGGACTCGAGCATGAAATTGCTGAGCTATGACAGGAGTCACTGACAGCTATTTTCACACTGTACATTAACTGATTTACTGCTCTCAATTAGCATATATGCTTATATAGTGATACACTATGTGGATAGTAAAGATGATTTCTATAGACCTGTAGATAAGAAAGTAGCTATTACCAAAATAAGATCTATATAGCTTGGCCACCGAAGGACTACTTGATTCTGTGACTGTGCCATTTCAGGTTGACGCTAATGGATCCCCTTGTTGCCACAGCTCTTGTTCAGCCTGTCATCATAAGTGGTGTTTGTGTTTGTGTTAGTAATAGCAGGAGAGTTTTATATCGACTCTCTAATAATACATAAAGAACTGTAAACCAATCCACAATGAGCACTTATCCTTCTTTGCTTCCTTTTTTGCTCTAATGCTTCACGTCTGATATTTGTTTGGTAATATTTTTTTGAGTTTAGAAATTCTGTTCCATTTAACACTTTGCCTTCCTGTTGGTGTAGTTTGTCTCTGCAAAGGAACAAATATACAGACACTGAAAACTGAGCCATTCGGGATCCTGTTGAGATCTCTTATATCCCAGCATGCATCCCTAGAATATTCAAATGTATCCAATCTCTTACCAAATTGTACTAATTATGTTCTCAGTTGCTTTAGTCCATGTGTTAAAGCTGTGTTCTGTTTATAGACAGGATGTATGTCTTCCTTCTCTTGTTTTGGTAGTGAACAGTAAAACAAAAGGCCATGGAGAACAGTTTCTGGTCATCCTGTTGGCTTCCAGAAGTGGTACTGGGTGCCCTCCATCTGCAGCCTCCTGTGCTAGTTTCTTAATCTTCAAAGTTTCTGAGTCTAGATGTGGAATTTTGAGTACGCTGTATATTCCAGGATATGTCTTATTTAACTTCCCCTCCAAAAGAGTGATTAGAATGAAGCACAGTGTTTCACATGTGGTTTTAAAGCAGATGAGTCCATTCAGTTGAGCTAGACATTGTTTCTAAAATATTCAATACCTACATTTATGCTTCCTAGACTGGGGAGAAAACTGAGACATAAGAAAGAAAAAACCAGCAGATTCAGCAGATTTTATCTCACTATTTCCCCCTTCTGTTTTCATTTGCACTTCTATTTCCATGCAATATTTCATTTCTTTATGCATCTATCACTGTTTGCTTCTGTCAGAAGTTCAAAGGCAGCCCACTTTCATAAAAGAGAGACAGTATTGACTGATCTATAATATCGTTTCTACCTTTTTTGACCAATCCTCAATGCATATTTCCAGTTTTGAAAAGCATTTCATGAATCACTGGGCAGTTTGAAAAATCTATAGTGTAGGCTCATTATTTTGTGGCTGCTGAATGTTTTCCATTGGTTGTGTCTGTAATGCAAAAATGCAGCCCTTTTTCTCAGGAAAAAAGAAGTTAAAATTTCATATATACATAAATAATAAAACAACACATGGAGGTAATATCAGTGTGATATATTTCATTTCCTATATACCTTTGACTGCCCTGCTGTCCATTAATCCACAAAAACTTTCATCATATTCCAACCTTTAGTCTCATTTTTCTAGGTAGTCAGTCAAAAAACCACTTACTTCTCCCCTCTGAAATGTGGCACTCCCAGCCATCCACACAAATGTCACTGGCTGCAGGCCCAGGACAAGCAATATTCTGTTCTACACTAGTGATCATAGTTTAAGCTCATACCTCATGAGGCTGCAGAAGTGGGAGCTTTACACTTCCTAGCGAGCATCTTGCCCCAGCAAGCAGAGGGATAAAATTACTATAGAAGGTAATTTCAGTGGGGCCAGAAGGCCCCACTCTTGAGGACACAGATCCAGGGCTTCACAGACCTCAGAATATGATGGAAATGACAAGATGATGCAACTTTAACAGGAGTCACTTTCAGATTCATTTTACATTTTTAATAAATTTTTTCTCATGTTAAGCCACCTATAGAATCTTAGTAACTCAGATTCTTCATTTCAAAGGCATAAAGATATCAAAGTGGTCCTGATACAATTAACCTCTCCCCTTCAATCTATTTTAAGCACTTCTGTCACAAATATTTTTCTGAAAAACACCTTCATACACATAGTGTGATGGGAATGTATTTAAGTGCTTTCAGCACTCCTGCAGAGTGACATGCAGAACTCACTTAGAGTTTAACTACTTATATCACACCAGATCCCTTTTCTTCTTGCTCTTTTGTGAAAGGTAGTAGATAAACAAAAACTTCCCTTTTCTTACTCTCTTTAAAACTAGGCACAGATCTAAATCAGTTCTCTTAAATATTATCTTTTTTTTTTTCAACAAAGGAGCCACACTGCCATCAATGAATCACAAAATAATTATACATTTAAGACTGGGCTTTCATTCTGAGGAGGTGACAGGGCTGAAGGGTAGCAGCACATTCCAGTTTGGAGGCATTCTGTGTACTGACTGCACGTGCAAACACCCTACCTCTGGTTATGGTGGAAAGGAGAGGGGACAGCAAGGTCCAGAATGGGGTTTGCTGGAGTCATACAGGTAGTAAACCTGCACTCAGGGAAAATGTCCTGGCAAACAACACCTGGATCATGAACAGAAACACTGGCCGTTGCCCTCATCCTCACTTACATTGAATAGTTTGGCTAGCAGTTGCTGAGGTGCACTGGCATAACAGGCTCCTCCACCTGACTACTCATTCCAGGCCAACCATAATGCAAAAAGTAGATTTATAATAGTTAATTATATTAAGGTGTGAATTATGCTATGTGGTCTCTACATGAACTTCATGAGAAATCAGCCATCGTTTGAAAGAGTTATTTTATATCTATCTAAGGGGCTCTCTGAAAGACAATCTGGGCTAACATGCATTGTAAAAAGGTAGTTATTTCATTCATCCAGACAGCTCAGGAGAAGTTGCTATTTAAGCAGTTTTATTTAGGAATCAGTGAAAGAGCTCTGCTGCTCCAAGTCCATCGTCAGTTTTGAGAGGTTTCTGTCTATCTGCACCACTACTTCTCACATGAATTTCTCACTCTACATGGATTTTTAGGTTGTCATTAGCATCTTAGGTCCTCCTGAAGCTGCCACAAGCAGATTTTAATTCCATATGACTATTTTGTCAGCCTGTAGCTACCAGAAAGGTGAAAATGAGAAGGGTAAATGGGAAGAGGAGACAACCCAGTCTCTTCCATGCAGTTGAAAATCTCTCCTCAGACAGACTTGGTTGAAAAACCCTGCTATTGCTTTGCCACTTTTTCTTCTGGGCTAGGGAAAGCAGCTGTTTATGTCTTAATGTCTTTGACTCCAGCTCTAAGGAGGAATAGAAATTCATGTTCAGTATCCCTTGAACATAGAAAATAAATTGGTTGAAGCAGAAAGTTAGATGGACGTTAAGAAGTTTTCTGTATTGATTCGTTTCCAAGTTGATTATATGCTTTTAAGTTCAGCTTATGCTCTTCTTCTTGCAAGTCTAAGTATTTGGTATACAGATTCATATCTACATGTATATAGATTCCAATAGTGTTAAAAAACCAAACCTCCAGAACTATTAGTTCATAGGAATTTTAAATTAAATTAAATAGCTGGGCTGTTTTCCAGATGATTTCTAAAGTTCCCATGCCTACACAAAAACCTCCGTAGGATTTACATTACACTACTGTATTTGTTTCAGTGAGCATTTGACTGCCAAGAATACGGTCTATGACCAACATGGCAATCTAATTAAATATTTGACGAGCAGAAAGCTGGACATTATTCAAGTCAAGCATTAAATTAGAAAATTTAGTTTGTCTCCTTTATCGGTAGATTTTTAAATCAGCCTATTCTACCAAAACCCATAAGTTTAATGAATTTGGTCAGACATACTGTGTAACAGATGTCTAACATACAGCCATGAGCCTAAATCATAAAAATGATGCTTCACTTTGGCATGGCAAAATCTATTAGAAAGGCTGAGAAAGGTCAGTCCCCAGCAACCTGCTTGCTGGTAGTTGAGAAACAGCACTGTAAAATGCATGAGCTGCCTTTTGTAGTCTCTTGCAGGAAGCCTTGGAGAGCCACAGATAATTTCCTTTCAATGATTCATCAAGTTGGCCCTTTGTTTCACTAATTTGAGTGTCAAGTGCAACCACATAATAAAGAATTACCAAGACCTGATAAGATTCTTCTTATACTGCTCCGTTTGTCTTAACAACTGGTACTATTGAAACCAAACTCACAAACTGAATAAATAGCAAGCATGTGTGCAATATGGCATTCTTCTGTGAAATGATAAAGAGTGTTTACTGCACTATCCACTGACGTGCCACACGTTCTTGTTCCTTTCTACTTTCTTAAAAGGCACTAGATGCTGCATGCTGTGCTCATGCTAGAGATGGCATTTGTTTCACTGTTAGTCCTCCAGTGAATTAGTAAAGATAAAAAATGGATTTCAATGACAATTCCAGCCTTGAGAAAGCTGCTATTGCGACCATGGTTGAGTTACCCTGCTGATAGTTTTCTCCTTAATGTAATTTTTAATACTATATAGCTGTAGGTTAGATGTGAAGCCATATATTAGAACTATTATTTCCATGAGCAGTTTCAAGTGAAATAACTTCATGATTAGGAGGTAGATTTTTTTTTTAAACGCTGTCAGTCTAATAACTTCATGAGATCAACCTTAAAATGGCTTGTTTAGAAAGGGGTACATTTATAAACGTGGCATTCCCAGAGGGGAAAAAAAAATCTATGCAATATGAGGTCTGCTAACAAAGTTTTCACAGCTGAACTGTACACCATTAACACAGAGAAAGAAGGAAAAAAGAACTTTAGAAGGCTGCCTGTGAGAGTGGGAAAATGTCCGCCTTCAGAAACCAGAGATGGCATGGGGAACAAGTCTGTGAGATTTGCTTTAGAACACGAAGACAGCTTCTGTCAAAAGGGTTTGAAACCGGTTGTTAGGGCTTGGGAAAGGTTGTACGAGAGGGTGTCGTGAGCGCCGCACAAGGAGTTGAGGGCGTCG
>VXBX01007997.1:826817-985581 GCA_013400415.1 Scytalopus superciliaris | reverse complement strand
ACCAACGTGAATTTAAAGTATCGCCTGAACGCTGCCAGCTCCAGAAAACCCAGCCAGCGGTGGGAGAACGAAGCATTTTCCACCGGGATAAAACAGAAACAAGGCGAGGGTCGCGCCCGGGCAGGGGCAGGCAGAGCATCCCTCCCGGAGCCGCGCCCGGGCAGGGGCAGGCAGAGCATCCCTCCCGGAGCCGCGCCCGGGCAGGAGCAGGCAGAGCATCCCTCCCGGAGCCGCCCCCGGGCAGGGGCAGGCAGAGCATCCCTCCCGGAGCCGCCCCCGGGCAGGGGCAGGCAGAGCATCCCTCCCGGAGCCGCCCCCGGGCAGGGGCAGGCAGAGCATCCCTCCCGGAGCCGCCCCCGAGCCCGGCGCGGAGCGGGAGGCACAAGTTAAACTTCCACCTGCCCTGAAGTCGCCGCTGCGCCGGCAGCGGGAGGCGGGGGCGGGGGCGGAGGCAGGCGGGGCAGCCGAGGACCCGGCTCTGGCAGGCTCCGAGGGTCCGGCCGGGTGTAATTCGCCCCTAATCCCCGCCACGGCGGCGCTTCCCCGGCCGAGCCATGTCTGCGGCTTCCCCGCCATGCCGAGCCTAGCGGGGAGCGGGAGGACTGGCGGCCGGGAGGCGCACAAAATGAAGACCCTGGTGGTAAGTGCATTGCTGGCACTGCTCATCCCGGCCCCGGCGGTGGGGGGAGAGCGGAGCGGAGCGGAGCGAGGCGCGGGGCTGCCCCGGTACACGCTCCATCCTCCCCCGGCTCTTCGGGATCGCCCGGAGGCGGCCGAAAACCGCGGCGGCGGCGGCCAAGAACTTTCCGCCTGCTTTCTTTTATTCGTGTCGCTCGTGGTTTGGGGGTTTTGTGTGTGTGTGCGCGTTTTAAGGAGCGTATAGAAAACCGACCTGCTTAAAGGACGATGCTGGAGGTAGCTGGGCGGGGGGAGCGCTACAGTCCCCAACACTCGTAAAAATGCCCGAACGAGATGCCCGAAGGGGGACAACGGCGCGGGAATAGGGCGCGGGGAGCCAGGCGCACGGAGGGGAGCNGGCCGCCCGGAGCCGCGGCGGCGGCAGCAGCAGCAGCAGCAGCAGCAGGTGGCGGCGGTGCCCAGCCGCCCGCCCGAGCGCCACCCGGCTCTCCCCGTCGGGGCCGGCCTCCTGGAGGGATACATCAGCGTCCTGGAGCACAAGGTGAGCCGCCGGCCGCCCGCGGGACCGCCCCTCTTCTCTCCCCTCCGCTCCCCTCCTCTCCCTCCCGGCCCCCGGGGGGGGGCACCGAGCCCGTACCTGCCGAGCACCCCCGTGATCCCCGGGAGATGCCGCCGCTGCCTCCCTGTCAGCGCTGGCTCCTGCAGCGTGAATTAACGGGGTCAGGACCCCGTGCGAGCCTGCGGTCAGGCGTTTGTGCAGTGCTGCTTCTCTTCTGCCTTGAAAGGAGGGGTTTGTTTCTAGTGTTGGGTGGTATAGCTTCAATACAAATGTATGTTTATGATGATATTCGTAAGGGTTAAAGAATGAAGTTTATTTACTGGAAGGGGAAGTCAGTAGGTAGGTGTTTATTCTTAGCTCGTTTTGTCATGGGAAACCAGAAAGAATGTCCCCTGTACACGTGACCTTTTCATCCCCCTGCCCTCCCCCGGGAAGCAGAAGTTGTCAACAGTAGTTTCCGTGTGAGAAATTGGGGGCACCTCTTTCATGGTGAGCAAAATGATGTCCCTCCCCTCGACAGAGGACTTACCAGTCTGGATTGTCAGACGGTGGTACCTGTTTACCAGAGATAGGCAGACAGCTCACAGGACAGATGCAGTGACATAAAGTGAGCAAGGTGGCACATCCATGCTGAAGAGATACTTGATCTTTAGTAATTTTCTCAGAAGGCAGATTCCCCTACTTTTTGTGCTCTGTTTGGTTTGTTGCACTTACCTGGAAACTCCAAGGTCTCCCTCTGCCAAAACCCCAGATAATGTTTAGTACACACACATCTTGCAGTAATGATTTACAGTGAAAAAATAAGCAAGGGAAGTGAGGATTCTCAACTTTCTCCTATTTTCATATCCAGAGTGACAACTTTCTGAAAGATATGTTGTCAAACGTATTACTGGGCTCAGTTTAGAGGTACTGTGTGAAGACTAGTGACTTTGATATACAGAGATTTTTATTGTTCCTTCTGGCATCACTTTCTATGCAAGAGTTATCTGTAGGGCTCTTAACACAGAAAAATAGCACATGATGGTGCCTTGTGGGCTTTATTTGATTTCTTACATGGTTCTCTTCGAAATTCTCATATGTAATGTCTATAGGAGAAGAGTTTGTCCACAGGCTTCCTACTGTGTGTGGTGTCCCCCTGTAATTCTTTTGTTCTTCTTCAACACAACTGTAGTGATAGGTATAGATAGATATGCATGTGGTTGTTCTAAACAGCAGCAGTTGAAAAAGCATCTGTGAAGTTTTAGGATTTATATGTGAGTAGCCCTCTGACACTGGTAACTTAATTTGCTATCTCCTGATTCATAAAGACTCCTCATTAACAGTCCATACTTAAAATCAGTATTCCGTGTTTATTATTTTCCAGGGTAATTTTAATGTTTCCCAGTGTTTTGGAGAAAGATGATCCTCTGGCTTTTTAATATATTGTAATATGGCCCAAACCCCATAGATACTCCATTTCTGAATTTCATTTCACATAGCTCGTGCCTCACAATAATAATCTGTTGAAGGTTTAATAACTTCTCCACATAACTTCTGTGGGTCTAAAAAAATTCTCTACAATCCCTGCTGTGTTCCCAGCTTGCCTTGTCTTACTTTAATGCACATGAGATCATGCAGAGAGCTGTGCCACTGTGGTATACAGAGCAGTGGGAACACTGTATTAACATAAGGGGATGAGGGGGGAGGGAAGGGCTTTGACTCTTCATAGTGTATTTGATTTAGTAATTTAATTTAGTAATCTATGTTCTTGGCATCACCAGGGCTGGTGATGGTGAGAATAGGGAGAAAGACTGCAAGAACTGAGAAATGTTGAAACATTTTCAGAGAACATGTGGTTTGGGTGGGACAGTGGAAAGTGCAGAGAAGACAGCTTGAATAGCAGGTATAAAAGTCCAGCCCAAAGTGAGAGGAAATGAGGGAATCAGAGAAGTTTAAAGAGAGCAAGATAAAATTCTGTAGTTGTGAGATGAGCATGACTTGAAGAGGTAGGGAGGTCTGGAAGGAGTTGAAAAGTACCTGTTGTGTACCTATTATCTGAGGACAACAAGCTTGGAAAGGTAAGAGAGGAATGACTTCAGCAATGGTACATGTTATTTTGATAGCACAGAGGTGACGGTGTGAAATGACAATGAATGGTAGATTTTTTTACAATACAGCCTCCTTAATTTCCCATATAGAATCTTGGGATTATCTGTCAAGTTGAATGACCTGAAGCTGAATGGCCATTATACAAAATTCATCCTTATTATGTGTTCATGCATGAATGACAGGCAGGAAACTAAATGTCTAGATCATACAGATCAAGGAGCTGAAACATGTTCCTGTTTCTGGATCTCATAGTTTGTTGTAATACAAAAATCATGTTTCATGTTTGTGGTGTTGTATCCAAATATTATGCATTTAAGTAAACTAAGTATGCACATACATGAAGCAGTTGTAAGTACTGAACTTAGTATTAATCCATAATCACCGTGTCAGTATTAACATTTACAGAAGCTGTGTAAGTATGTGGTAGTGTAGACATTTCTCTTCAGGGATAAAATTTAACAATTGTCCACATTGTGAAGTATCAGGTATTACAAATGTCTGTCACTACTAGCAGTGCAGCTCATTTAGTAGTGCTGGATGATCGTGTATGGAGACTATTTGCCAGAAAATCAAGGCATTAGTAAAGTACCAATGATTTTGAAATACCGCTTGCAATATTGTAATTACCAATTATTTTTCTTCTTTTATTCTATATTCAGTAAGAATTACAGTTTCTCATCCATCCTGTGAGGAGAAGCAGGCAGTCTCTGAGAATACAGCAGAATATGTAACATTCATTTTACTGGGTTGAAGAGTGTTTTTGCAGGAGTTTCTTGCCTCTTGATCAGATTTGTAATGTTTCATGGTTTCTGCAATTGCATTTTTCTGAGTGTCAAGCAGCAGAGATCAGAACCCCTGTACTTAGCTTTAGTAGCCTGTGACAGTTTAGCAGTGCAGACTTAAGTTTTGTTGAACTGAACTCTTCAAACAAAACAATTCAGAAATGCTGTGAATTCAGAGATGCAAGTGGATCCTTGTTGTTTCTCCTCTGCGTGTCCCAGAGCAGCAGCAGTTGACAGTCATTGCTGATGGATGCTTGAAATGAATAAGTAGTATATATTTTTTTTTTGTTCCCAATAGCCAGATGTTGCATCCTAAAAAATGTTACATTTGGAACAGAAAACACGGTTTGCTATTGAGAGGTCAAGGACTGAAATGAAGTGAAATAGGCAGCAGCTTCTTTTCTACTTGGAGGAGCTGTTGCTTCCTACGGAGGCACATTGGCAGGGTGTAGCACTGCTCAGATACTGTGTCTGCTCTGCAGTTGGAAAGGACAGGAGTCCCAGACTGTCACACTGACATCTTTCATGAATTCTTTGTGTGTAATCCTGAAATTAAAGAGGTTTTGTCACTGGTATTGAGGGAAGCAGAATTCTGCTCTTCCCGTGGGGAGACATGGGGATAAGCCTTTCTGTTGATTTATCATAGTGCTCGCAAGAAATTACAATGCTAATATTTTTAAAGCAATTACAGCATACAAATAAGAGAGTGTTAATGAAAGTAGGAAACTTGCAAGAAATAAATATTTAACCATTATATTGCTATTCTGAAATGAACGTGAGAGCATATCTCTGGATAGTTAAAAAGCTTTTCAGCCAGTATTGACTCAACAGTTGGTACTGCGAATAAAATATCGGCTTGTCATGTATGTAATTGAGTAGTATTTCAAGCCATCAAGGATTTTGTTTCTTAGAAAATTTAAAAAAACATCAATCTTGCAGACTAAATGCATGATTTCTTAGAACAACATCTAAATACCTTGAGTGCACTGAGATCAACGTGATAATTTAAGTGATCACAATGCTTTCTTAATTTATGATAATGCAAATTACCATATGCAAAGAAATCTTTGTGATCCCTTTAAATTAGTGCAGATCAGAGGATTGTGTAGTTAATGAAGTGTTTGAGAAAGAGCCATTCTGCAAATAATGCTATAGCTCCTTAATCTCTGAGATGCAGAAAGTTGCTCTTGGATGAAACTATTTTTTCCAGGATAGTAAACTTTGTGCACTTAAAATAGGATGGTACTCTTTCCATGTTTTATATTATTTTTAGTAAATATTAAATCAAAATTTTTACCGGGTTAAAGCATTGATGTTTTGGGGCTGAATAGTTTTGGGTGTTCACTAAACCAGCTTTTGAACTAACTTATGTAGAGATGAGAAGGAATTAAATTATTTTGAAGGTTTTAGTATCTTTTAAATGAATTTATCACAGAATCATAAAGCGTTTTACAGCAAAACAGCTTGTCTTGCCTGAGGTGGGATCAAGCCCACTGAGTTAAGTAAACCATGTACCATGATTTCATTATATGTTCCTGATTGCCCCTGAAATTCCTACCTGCAAAGGAAGGAACACAAACTTTATTATGCAATTAAGTATTTGATGGAGCTTTTATTATGTGAGAGATCCACAAGGGGGAGACTTTATTCTAGAATAACCTTGTTTGGGACACTTCCATCTGTCAGGGACCTGTGCAAGGTGGGAATCCAAAAAGCCCCTCAGTGTTTTGTTGGCTTTTTGGCTTTTTATTTTTATTTTTATGTACCATAGTTACCTTTTGCACTGAAAAGGGTTTTATAATAAATCTGCAGCTTTACAGTTACTACTATTCTTTCTGAAATCTAACTAGTAGGGGTAGTGAGTCCAGGCAGAGGTCAGAATCTGTTGCTTAAAAACAGTCTAAAAATAGTACAGAAACTATTAAATATTGAAATGTCCCTGAAAATTGGAAGATGCTTGGTATGCATCTAGTGCATGGTGTTGTAAATGGTCATTAATGTAACATGATCCATAAAAACCTACCCAACCACAAACTAGTCATGTTCTGATCATTTACTGGTGATTGAGAAGATGGAGACAGAATCATTGTTGTAATACTGAAAACAAAAGAAAGTATTTGAGTTTATACCAGGTGAAGATCTTACAGCATATAATTTGTGACATTTTGTGATGTAGCTTTATTCTTTCATAGAAAGTGAAACAAAGAGGTTATTTCAGAGACTATCACAAAGTGTTTATGATGGATTTCATTGCAAGCATAAATACATAGGTGACAGTTGATGCAGAATTGTGTTTTAATTTTCTCACATTTTATGAAAAGCTGCATCTCGCAGCAGTATCTGATACCCCGTGTGGGTCATAATATATTACCTTGTTTTTACAAATGAGACAAAGGTTTTTTTAGTTTTTTTTCTTAGTAGAAGAAAAGTTGCAGAAGCATGAAGATGTTTTGGTTTGTTTTGCACTCCTGTTTTTTGATTTTTTTTTTGGATTATAGCCTCTATCCTGAATCGTGAAGAGTGAGGAATGAGGAAATATGCTGTCTGCTTACCTGTCTTCTTTTGTGGACATGCAAAATTGTTAATTGGATGGATATACAAAATACTTCCAGGCAGGAAATTGGTGACACCTTGGCTGCTAGTGAGATTTGCTCATCTCTCATGCAAAACCTCTTAATTTTTTTTCCACTTCATTTACATCATTAATTTCAATGTCCACCTTTGTTTTTCCAGTATGTGCTGAAGAATATTATATTTGATAACCATTTAAATTTGCCATATTGTGCACTTCTTTTTCACATGATCTTTCACTGTGAGCATTTTAGGCTATTTTCATCTTCCTGTGAAGACAAAGTGTTCTTTTGAAGGATTTTAATCCTTGGTGGAAGCAAGTCTGAACTAAATGAGATTTTCAATGACAGGAAATGTAATTTTTGCTCACAGCTGATGGATATCTCTCAATAGAGTTCCTTAAGTTCTCCCTTTCTGCTTGTCCTGGGGCATAAGTGGATATTGAGTGTCATCCTAACTATGTGATATCCTCAAAACATCAGACTGCCAGTAGTTTCCTTTTCCCAGTGACCTTCCTTATTAGTTTAACCTGTATTGCTCAGTAACGCTCCGTATGCACATCCTTGATGCAGAGGTGGCATTGATACGAAGAACTCAGTGTATTAATTGAGCTTCTAATTAGGGCAATTATGATCAAATCAGCAGTCGTTTGGTGCTGATATAAGCAGATGTGACAGCACAAAAGCTACTTTGAAGGTGAGGTGAAGCATCATGGTATTTCACCTCACTTCATTTCACCTCATCCTTAAGCAATCTCCATTAGTCATCACTCTTGTGCTCTAGTAGTTAAAACTTGAGGTGTTAATACCAGGTTAACTACTGAAGTTTACTACCAGCTGGAAAAGCAAATATTTTCAGTTCAGAAACTGCTATCAGTTGTTCTCCATTGTCATTCTGAAAATAGCCCAATACAGTTGAGAGTTACATATTAGATAGGAAGTGAGGGAACAAGTCAAAGCTGAAACCTGCCTTCAGAGAGTCTGTTTGCAACAGAAGTGCAAAGTACAGCTGGAGAAGTGGAGCTCTGAGGTGCCCCTTGATGATCTCTATGAAAGCCAGAGTTGGGCACTGAGAAACACGTACACAGTCCTATAGAGAATACACCATTTGAACTGAGATGAGGCAAATCTGGTAACACTGTTGGTATCTGGGCTGCATTCAGAGAGACACAGACTGTTAAGAGAAGCACAGTGTGTATATTAAGCGTAATAATAAATACTGGATACTGTAACCTTGTAAGAAAACTTCAGAATAAGATTGGGTTATTTTAAAACACAGGACAAAGTGATATATTTAATAGATTACTAGAGTGTTTTTTCACAATGGCAGTGAACTACTGCAGAATGTTCTTTGTCCAAAGAAAAGGAACAGTATTGGGTTTATATGGTACACAGGCAGCATAAATCAGTTTTTTTTAATTCAGATTTAATAATCTGGAGTGTTGTAAGTAGCACAGAACAAGAATATATAAATGTGTGCTTTGTGGATAAATACAACATGTTAGGAATTCATTGCAACTGTACAAAAATTTCCATTACAGAATGGATGGCTTTGTTAGAAATAACCTGGAAAAGAGGAAAATCTTTCTCAATAACCAGTCAACATATTTGGACTTAGGCAGATAATGTATTTTGATTTTTGTATGTTATTAGCATCCTCAGGTATTGGCATGATGTTAATATTGCAGAAATAAAATATTCTGTAAACTTTTTACTGTTGGTCAGTATTCAATTAGAATATATCTTACCCTCAGCTGTAGCAGGTCATAAAAGTAGATGTAATAACATTCAGCAGAGCATCAGTCTAAGAGTTATCTCTAAAGAAAAGAAAAATTCCACAGTGCAAGTTTGTGCAATGTACATCTATACCAAGCTTTGTGCACAGGAAAGTTAAAGGACTATTGTTATGCTTTAGAAATGGCTGGCTGAGCAATAAGGTTCTAGAGACTGCATTCATCACCAAGTACATGCTACTTACCAGTTTGCCTGCATGAGGTTAAAACCTTTTCTCCCAGTTTGAGACCAATCTGTGTTTTGCAGATAGTGACATGAGTTACACCCAGGCTCATTACCTTCTAAACTTTCTCACCTGCACTACCATTCTCTGTGGATAGACATTTTTATTCCATTTCAACAAACTTCACCCCTGTGACTTGTACAAAAAATGAGCATCTGAGGAAGCACATGATTTGAGGCAGCAGAGAGGGAGGTAGCAGTGTGGCTACAGGCTGATGGAATGATGCATAGAGTCCAAAGCTAGGGGTGGCTGGGTCAGTAAGTCTGGATAGTGTAGTTTGAGACAGGTTTGTTAGCTTGAAACCAGAATAGTCATGTTGTATCTAAGCAAGCAAATCCTGACCTTTGGCAGGTACATTTCTTCTAGAGCTGGGCTGGCACTTGGGCATTTGGGCTCAAGATAGGCTGAACCTGTGGACAAGTCCTGGAAATATATGAGCTGAAGCTCCATTGTTCCAGGGGAATGGTGGTAAAGATATGCCCAGAACACTTCTGGACAATTCTCAAGTGCAGTGCCAGGGTCTGAAACTGCATTTGAAATACTAGTTGTTCTTTAACTCTAGCCACCCAAACTATGTACACCTTGTATTTGCAGAGACTGAACATTCAGCTGCAGAAAAGACATGCTTAGAAAACATGATTTCCAAGACTTGTCCATAGTCCTTAGAAAAAAGCCTTTGCCCAAATGCATGGAAGCAGTGCTTTCCCAGGCTTTGTGCAGAGCACAGAGGCTCACAGGGAGTGTGTGCTGTTGTACAACCTGTGCTATCCCTTCCCTGCTCTGGCTTTCACTATAGCACCTGTGGGTCAGTCCTTCCAACGTTTGGCTGAATTTCATCCACGGAGATCAGAATAATGTCAAATGGGCTTCTAAATTTTGTTGATGTCCCTTTTAGTCCTAATACTGCTGCAAAAGGGTGAGTTTTACACAACTCAGCATATTGGTTTACTCTAAAATAGAAACATAAAACCCCAAAATACAGCCAGTGGTATGAATGCAGCTGCCAGAGCAAGAGTGTTAGTTCTGCCTGTCCTTCCCTAGCTCATCTGCATGTGCCTGTTAATTTCAGGTGAACTCCTCTTTTATCAGAACAAAACATAACAAAACATCCTGTGTTTTATTTAGATAACTTATTTCTTAGCACTTATATTCCATAAAATGGTTACTGTTCATACTATTGATGACTATCCGAGATACATTTGAGAAATAAAAAAAAACCTATGGCAAAGTCACTGCTCTTTCCAGTTGTTCATCTACTTACGTATTCTTTTTGTAACACTGCTCCAGATTACTTTCTGTTTTTAATAGTGATTCATGAGCCTTACGAAGACTGAGACAGTTTGTTATAATACTGCTCACATTCTCCATGAGAACTGCCTCGGACGTGAATGGGACTGTACATAACAACGAGCACTTCAGTGAGGCTTTTCTGAGTGCCAGCTGCCATGATGTCTAAGCATATGTCTGTATGGGATTTTGCCAGCAGACAAGAGCACGCTCTGCCCTCCCCGTGAGCTGGTTGGAGATGCACAGGCTCTGCTCTGGCAACGGAGTCGCTGCACTTAGCATGTTGCTAAGCCAGAACTAATAAGCTTGACTGAGAGGCAGGGTTTATTATCCTGGGCTCAGCAGCATATGTGGTGTGGTTATGTAGCTTATACACAGAGCTTCTGTGAGTCCTAAAATCAGCTCATGGGCAGATCTTGCTTGTGGTTGGCTGTACGGAGCATGGTCAGTATTTGCTTCCATCTCCCTGCAAAAATCTTCTAATCCATATCCCAGTGTTTTCCTAACCCTGCTCCACAGGAGCGTTTTTAGTCCTCTGGCTAGAATTTTCTCCCTTATACAATGGGAGAATGTAACTCACAGTACTCTTGTTACTTAAATTTTGGTCATTGGGATTGCCACATGTTTAGTACACTTAACACAAAATATCATTTCTCTTTTGTACTGCAGCCCAGTATGATAGATGGTGTTGTGGACCAGGTTTTCAAAGTTTGAAATAGACACTAAATTAGGTTCACAGAGTATGATTTAGTCATCTAAGTCACCACTTAAGACAAAATCTGCTGTTTTCACTGGACACTTACTTGTTAAAGAAAATATTTTTAATTTCTTTGCTTTAGAAAAACATGTTTGAAAATGAATCTTTGAAGTTTTTTTGCTATTTCTAGATGCACAGGTTATTTTATTTGTAGTGGTTATGTTTTCATTTGTGTTTTCTGGTATTCTTACCATGTAGGTATTTCTTTGGAAATATTGATAACTTTCTCTTAATTTTGGTCAGTAAAGAATTTTTGTTGATAGGATATTTAGTAATATCTTCATTAATGAGAGACTACTGAGCCTTTGAGCCTTAATGTTACTCTTTCCATATGTAATTACCATATTAATAGATTTAATTTTGATTTAATTTTTATGAATAGCCAAAAGGTCTGGTTTTTTACAAGTAAAATCAAAACTAGAGCTACATTTTTCACTTTTGCTGTATCTGCTTTATGTCTCAGTAGCAGTGCAAAGAAGCAATGAACCTAGTTATAGATATGCTGAATATTCTTTCTTGGGGTAGTGTTGGTGTATCCCTGATGGTTTAAGGGCATAATTGAGGTACTTTGTGCAGCTGGTGGATGTGGAGGAGGGATATCAGAGCCAGGAGGGTATCTCTGGTATTAATGTGTCTGATTTCTTCCAGCACAGTGATCCTTTTGATCTGCAGCAGTTTGTGCAATACAGAACAGCTTTCAGGGTATCTTTAATTATGCCTGTGGACATTTTGGCCTGGAAAGTGAAATGAGGCTTTAGAATCACCTTTCACTCCCAGCTGTGCTGATTTGAAACTTTGCACAGCTTGTTACCCACCTGTAAGTGTAGGGATCATATATCTGCTCTCATGAAAGACACTGAATGTGCAGCATCCTGGGCTTCAGTAGAAGATGCAGCTGGCTCTCAGCCTTTCTTGTCAGCACTCTCAGCACTGTCAGGATGGATATCCTACACACACATATAACATGTAACCTGTAATAGCCCATCTCTTCAGATCAAATCTAGGTTTGAGACAATTCCCAGGACCTGAAGACCTGGCTTTGATGTTTGCCATGGAACACAGTGAAACAGCTGCATTAGGAGCACCTTCGAAGTAGAGTTTATGCTAAAAAGGGGCAGAGCCATTATGCTTATACCAGTGCTCTCAGACACACGGAGAATAAATTGATTGATGATAGGATGCATCAGCAGTATTAAAGCTTCTCAGAAATTATTTTTTTTTAAATTATGTCACTTTCTAGGGATATTTTTCAATGTGTTATGAAGATGACATATCATATTTGTAGTGCATAATGTGAAAAAAATTGTTTTAACATGACACTTAATGTCCTAACATTTGAACTTCTGGGTATGATGGTTAATTTTCACAGTCTATCACAAACAAAAAAGAAGACTAATTGTATTTGAAGGTGCAAGGGGTGATCTCATCCATGTCGTCATACTAAGTCCAAGGACCAACACTTAAGTTCTCAGAACTTTTTAAAATTGATTGTATTATTCACAGTATTCTGAGATTAGAGGTAAAACCAGCTATAACAGAGCAGTGTGTAAGCCAGTTCCTGGTGTAGCTGAAATTGAGTCCCATCACCCCATGATTGTGAAGGATGAGGTTGCATCTGCTTTTTTTTTTGGGGGGGGGGAATTACTTTTTTGTATACCAGTCTGTGCAAGGGACTGAGACTATGAAATTCAAAATAAAAGTAATCTTTAAAAAATAGTTTCCCTTGAAAAACAAATAGATCTGTCAAATTATTTTTTGTTTCATATCTTGTACTTGACATCAGTAAAACTACTGGAAATTACATTCCACTGTGTTTATTAAAGTTGTGCTCCTATGCAGTAATACACATAAGACATCTTATACTGCCTTAAGGATTAAGTTAAGCTCCTTTGTCAAGCCTGTTGGTATGGCAGGACTGTTAATCTTTAGCTGTCAGAGTCTGGTTAGATCCTTCTTTAGGCTGAGGCCATGTCTAAGTGCAAAGAAATTAAAACGAATCAGCACCTAGTATTTATGTTTTCATATTTTTGCACAGAGCAATCAATAAAAAGAGAAGCTGTTTTAGACGTACATATTTCTATAAGAAGATTGTATTTCAAGCTCTCCTTTAGCAGCATTATATTTGCTTTATGTTTATGTTTGTCACATAGAAAGACAAAGTTGACAGTGTTCAAAATATTAAATTCATGAAAGTTAAATGTGCAGTGGGTGACAGCTAATTGAAAGGAGGACAGAGGATAATTTTGTGAACCTATATTTCCTAGTTAAAATTTCATAGAGTTATCTACAGTATGTGCATGTTTTATTATTACATCCGTAATTACTCTTACGTTTTCCTTTCAAATTACAACATTAAGCCACAGAAGAAGAAATGTACTGAAGTTGCAGCATATTTAGACATGACAAGACTTGAAACAAAACTGTATGAAAAGAATGGTGAAGCTCAGAGGCAAAGTTAAATTCATTCTGAAAAATAAAAGCTGGCGTTTTAGCCCCAACAGGGTAGAAAACTGGTAGTAAGGAACTTATTGTATTATTGTGCTTTAGGTATCAAAGGTTTGCATTTCACTGTGGGTGTCTGTACCACTTAATTAATGTTGTTCTGGCTAAAACTTGTGAAGAGAAATTTTTTAATTATCTGATAATAGCCAACTAGTGCAATTTGTGCAAATATTCATCCAGTGAAGTGATACAGATTGTAGGTTGAAGCAGTAGGTAAAATATACTACAAAGAAGCTTTTGAGTGTGATAGGTGCCTAAATTGTACTTTTCTAATCAGGCTGTATTTGTTTTAAAAAATAGGAAAAGAAACCCTCAGCAAATAATAATTTTATGTTCTCTTTCAAGTACAGTTTCAAGTGACTGTTTTTATATTTTACACACATATAATCTTCCCATTTTCTGGAACAAGAGGTTCTTTCCCTCAACTCATTAAATAATAATACTTTGTGCTTACAGATCACCTTTCTTCTGAGGATCTCCAAGTGCCATAGAAACATTAAATTGAGGCTCCTGCCTTAAAGTACAGGAGTATTAATCCCTTCTGGCAGAGCGGGATAGTGAAACAAGAAAGTTCAAGCCATAGTTTTGACCTTGAGTGTCCAGAGAGCAATTTCAGGGTAGGACTTTGTAAAGTGCTGCAGTGTTGAAAACTGAAGGGACTCAACCTCGGGATAGGTGCACAAGCAATCCCTTCGAGATACCTGACTTTCAGGCATGGCTGGAAGTGAAATTTCAGACCTTTTTCTATGCAACACTGAAGTTATATACAGTGGATTTGTGAGAGTTATGCACCTGAAATGGATTTGAGATCCTTACTCTGCTGTGCAGAGCTGCCCTACAGAAAAACATTGAGTGTGTGTGCCTTCAGTCCCTCTTGGACAGGGTCGTGGTGGAGGATGGGTTAGCCCAGATAACAGATGACAAAAGAGAACACAATCTGTGCTCTTGAGTTGCAGATCTTACATGGAAGTTATGTGTAAAGCATTTGAGTTCCTTCTCCAGGAGCTGTTAAAGCACGTATTTTGAGAAGTTGGAGATTACAAGTCTTTGGAGCTTTCCAAAGGGCTTTCTAATCTATTTTATTGAACCGTGTAACTCCCCCAACTTCATCATATGTGGCAGTGTTAGATGTCCTGCAAGGCTGCCAGATTTACTCCTGTCAGACACACAGAAAGAGCAGTTCCTTAAGTGCAGATCTACATGGTGGCTGAACAAGGCGCTTTTGTAGACCACGCTTCAGGTTTTGGCTTTCAGATTCTGTTGAAGTGTCATCAGCTATGTCTGAGACACTGAGATCTCATTCTGAATTAGTACACAGGCACTTAAAGAAATAAATGCCTTGATTTTTAGAGCATGTTGAACCACATAGACTTTGCAACAGCCCTGGTGATTAGGGCAGGTTAACCCTTTAGGCATGATACTTGGTGTGCACAGCAGGGCTGCGCATCACAGTGTTTTGGGCTCTAATAAACATCAATGGGCCGTGCAAATACAGGCACTGAACAGAGTTAAATAGGCAGCCTCCAGTCCTTAAGGAAAGTGTATTCATCATACTGGCACCAACTACTTGCTTTACATTAATTTGTTATGCCTTGAAATATTTTGTATATATTTTATATTGTACTGTGTCATGCATTTGGTATTTATTAAAGGACATTTTGGTAAAAATATGTTTAAAAATCAAATATGAATTTCATTGACGGGAGGAAGAATTGTGATAGCACATCTCAGACTTCTTTGTGCATATTCAAATAGTCTGATCTCATTTTAGTTTAAAGCAAAAATAAAATCCTTTTCTGGCTCCAGAAGACAACCAAATAGAATGGTTTAAAATGTATTTGAATATGAATGTTGTCAGCAACTGACTGATAATTTTGGAGTATGAAGTCTATCACAGTCCTGTGAAAAAGAGCAGTTTTGGAAGAGCCATATACCAGTAAAGATCGTCTTTAAGGTCTTTTAAGGTAGAAGGAATGTTTAGGCTGCCAACTGCTTAACCTCTAGGAATGCTGATCCAGAGTTTCCTTGGACATTGAGTTGTGGCAAAATCACTTGTGTTGTGACTGTGTTTGATCTAGTAGATTAAAACAATAGGCCTCTTCAAATTTTGTAGACTGTATGCTTGAGATTTAGATAGCCTTCAGTTTTCTTTGCCTAAAATTTGCAAAGTCTAAAGAGCAAGTGCAGAAATTATAAATACAAGAGTGCAAATACAAAAGGTTTCGATTATTTTGTGTGTAGCAACAGTGAGATAGAGCAACTGGGTACAGAAATACAGGATTTATGAAGTATGACCTTTGGAAAAAACAGAGGTCACTTTTCAGGTTTAAAATTATGCAGCTGAAGATTAAATGACCTCAATTTGCTTTGTATGGATTAGGAGTAAATATTTTTCTCTTCCCTTTCAAAGGGTAAAAATAAAGATAAGATAGTTCTATTCTCATTTAAATTAGGAAAGTTTGAGAAGAGAACCACCAGTAGTGAATCATGTTATCATGGATGATAAAACTATAATAAAAGCTACACTGCACCCTCTTCACAGTGAAGGTGTACAGACTAGGCCATTCTGATTACACACTGAAATACACATATTCCTGCCACAGCATTAAAGTGGATACAAATGGTGAACCCTGACAAATAATCCATCAAGTGATGTTGGGACTCTGTCAGGGAAAACAGCCTCAAACAACTTACTTTTTTTTTATTATTTTGTTATAAACAATCGCTTCTTGTTGTGCATCTCCTAACAGTCTTTTATTGACAGACATTCTTGTAACTTTCTCTCCCTTTGTATTCCTTGAGAGAACAAAAGCATAGCATTGGGTGACTAAGGCCATTCCCACATGCTGTTTTGCAGAGCTGGAGAGACACACAAGGTCAGGAAATGCTGTGAATGAAATAGCATTATTCAAAGAGCCCAGCCTTGCTTCTGCTAAAACTCGATGGAATTCTGCCCTGGAAATGGGTGGAAGCAAGATTAGTGCCCAGGTCTGCAGCCCAATCAATTGTGATTAGCAGAGGCTGCCGGCGCTGCAGGTACAGGCTGCAAGATGTTAAGCATCAGCTGCTCATCACCTAATAGAGCACCTCCCTTGTGTTGGCACACAGATATTTTTTGATTCTGCTTTGAGGTGTTGAAGTCTATAGATCAATAAAATTTGAAGACAGAAAGGGCAAGGGTCAGGCCAGCTCTGTCAGATTCATTCAGATTACGAAAAAGGATGGCAGGCTGCAATCCAGGGCTCATAGTTGTTGGGTCCCAAATACTTCCAACACCAAATCTTTTAAAAAATCTTTGTATGTGGGTCTCGTTAAAGGACTGTGAGAACTTAGAATAAACACAGAAGAAATTGGGACCATAGTGTTACTCTATAATTGTAATTGGGGAAATAATTGTATTATTTTACAACAATTTTTAGAATTCTTTGTGTTAAAGTCTTAGAATTTGTGTCTGAGGGAGCTGGGATTGTTTAGTTTGGGAAAAAGGAGGCTCAGTGGGGACATTACTGCTCCTGAAGGGGAGTTGTAGACAGGTGGGGGTTGGTCTCTTCTGAATAAAAAATTTCTTCACTGAAAGGGTGGTCAGGCATTGGAAAAGGCTGCCTGGGGAAGGGGTGGAATCACCATCCCTGGAAGTGCTAAAAACCCATGTGAATGGGGTGCTTAGGGCCATGGTTTAGTGTTGGAGGTGGCAGTGCTGAGTTAAGAGTTGGAACCAGTCTTAGAGGTATTTTCTAACCGTAATGATTCTGTGGTTCTGTGAGTGAGAGACACTGAATCTGTTTTTCCATCTTGAAACTAGTACTGAACTCAAGTCCCAGAAGTTCCCCAGAAGGCCAGAACTTACTTTCAGAAACCACTGACCTTTCTTCTTGATTATCTTTGCAAACTGGTGCTGTCTTTCAGTTAATAGAACTTTGTAATCAAGGAGCTAAGAGGGATAAAATAAAGTGACAGTTTTTACTGCTGGTTAGATGTTAATGTGAGTCCTGAATGCCTTTTAAATATGTGAGGCTAAATCTGAGGAAATGGAGAAAAGCATTTGTGCTTATTAAAATCAAACAAACAAAATAATCATTTAGCTTATGATATTGAAGGATGTCACACAACTTATAACTGGAGATACAGGGACAGAAAGCCTTTATGACTGCAAAACTACAATGCCTTTGTATACTTTTGTATGCTTTTTTGGAGAGATTTACTATTTTAAATATAAATCATGTTTGTAAATACTACTTCACTGCAAATGACCTTGGGTTAGTCCTGTAGCTGAGACTGAAAGAGAAATTCGAACAGCAAAGTATTTCTGGAACTGAACTGTATTACTCTTGTTCCTTATTGAGAGTTAGAGCAACTTGGTGCCATCTCTAAATTTATTCTCTGCCTTTAGTATTATCCTTTGCTATGGTAAAGAGCTGTTCAGTTCTGTGCTGTTTGCTGCAGTCTGTGCTAATGATTAAGGGAAAGTTGGTGTGAAGTCATACTTAGACACTTAACAATATCTGATCACTTGAACACTCCTACATAATACTTTAAAAGTATGAAATGCACTTAGTGGAAAATAGAACCAGGTTAACTAGTGCTAGTTTGAGATCTTCAGATTAAAACCCCAGTGAATCTCTGTCTGGATGTGCCCCAGGTGTCAGAGAGGGTGCCCCTGCTAAGAAAACTCCAGCTCCACATCCTGAGGCGTTAAGTCTTTCCATCACTAGGGAATGTAGTTGATAGCTTTGTCAGGGCTTTGACAGTGTGTTTTAGGTGAGGATGAAAGCTCTGTGGCTCCTAACCTTTGCTCTAGCTCCCACTTTTAGACACTGAACTCTCATTCCTACTGGAATAGAGGCTGTTGAGAAATAGTGAAAATATAAAACAAATGTCATCAGCACTGTCACCTGACCACAAATTCAAGAGCCCCACAGAGTGCATTTTCCTGTGTGAAGCATTTCTCTAAACACTGTGGAAATATTCTTCTAGGACACCTCCTGTGAAATGGTGCTTACCTAATGCTTTATATTGAAAACAACATTTAATAAAGGCAAGTTACCATTTGGCTTTAGTGACTGATATTTGTCAGTTCATTTGCTTTCTTGATACAGAAATGAAAGTAGTATGAGAGTATGTGAGAAATTATGTATTCAAGGCCATACAAGAAGTAAACTGCTACCTTGCTGTTACTCCTGGCAATGGACTAGTTGACTTTGAGAGCAAAGCAAACAGGACACAGTTACAGAATAAGGTGTTTATTTATGTTAACCTTATTGCTTTAAGCCTTCTTGCAGAGTAGGCTCTGAGGTGCCAGGTGCTTTCAAGCACAGGGCAAGGAGACGCTTCCATTCTACCTAGTACTTGCACAGATCTTTCTAAAGTGCTTTGAGCCTTTGGGGTAACAAACAGATCAGGGTTATGACTCTCATTTTAAAGATGAAATTCAAAGTGATAATTTCACTGTAAACTAGGCTGCCTGTAGTTTCCAAGTGATTCACAGGGGTGCCTCTGAAACTGAAAGGCAGCCTGGGTTGTTTGCTTGAGGATTCTTTCTCTCTTAGGCAATGTCTGACCAGGAGGATCCTGGCAGCTGATGAAGAGGTACAGCCTGGCTAGCCAGTATAAGACTTACCCAGTTCACATCTGTACCCACCCCTGCTGCATGTCTGCTGTAGTTGCCTCATAAAAGATAGTGAATTTCTATTTGTTTTAAGGGACTGACTTATAGCCATGAAATGGGATAGAGACTGAAATTAGATGTTACGTTGTGTTTGCATGCAAGATTTTGGTAGCAGGGGTACTACAGGGTACTGCTCACTACAGTGAGAAGCTTCTATACACTTCCCCCACATCCGACAGAGCCAATGCCAGGCAGCTCCAAGATGGACCCAGCACTGGCCAAGGTTGAGCCCATCAGAGACAGTGGTAGTGCCTCTGGGATAACTGATTTAAGAAGGGGGGAAAAATCCTGAAGGACTGTGCCCCATGGAAGGGACTCATGCTGGAGCAGTCTGTGAAGAGCTGTAGCCTGTGTGAAGGACTCGTGTTGGAGAAGCTCACAGAGAACTGTCTCGCATGGGAGGGACCCTGTGTTGGAACAGGGAAAAGAGTCCTCCCCCCTCTCCCTGGGGAGGAAGGAGCTGCAGAGACAGCATGTGATGAACTGACTGCAGCCCCCATTCCCTGCCTTCCTGTGCCACTGAGAAAGATGAGATAAAGAAAACGAGGAGTGGCGTTAACCTGGGAAACAGGGATGAGTGAGGGGAAGGTGTTTTAAGGTTTAGGTTTATTTGCCATTATCCTACTCTGATTTGATTGACAATTAAGCTAATTTCCCCAAGCTGAGTCTGTTTTGCTCTCTGTCCTTATATTAGCCTTTTGTTCTATTTTCTCTTTCCTCTCCAGCTGAGAGGAGGGGAGTGATGGAGCAGCCTTGATTTGCACCTGGTGTCCAGCCAGGGTCAGCCCACCACAGGTGTTTTCACTTTTGAGTTAAGCATTTGTCCTACAAAGTTGCATAGCTCAACTCTTAGGTGCCGAACCCAGGTGAAGCAGCATCATCCTTGGAAAACTGTACACAGGGCATCACAACCAAAGGTCTGTATTTTCCATGTGATTGCCATGTTCTTTTTTAATGGAATGATTCAGGGCTGTTAATTTTTATTTTGCCTTGTGTAGCATATTTAACTGCAGAAGTAGCAGGCATTGTTTGCTGTTTAACCCAGGGAAACACGTGAAATCATTGCTTTTGAAGATATGAGCAAGGGTACAGCAGATTCAATATTTTCTCATTGATAAAGCATTTGGAAAGGTTCATCCAGCTTTTGAAATGGTTTGGTTGTGCCAGTTCATATTTGTGTTTCAGAATGGTCCATCTTCTTACTTGCAGTAAAAGTGAGGATATGGATGGGTTGGAATACAGATGGGATTTGTAATTCACCTGTAGCGAAATTGTGATACATGGTGGATTTAGTTTAAAAGAAGAAATGGTTTGTACTTTGAAGCCCAATGATGAATATAAATCAGCCCAATATAAATCAGGTTTTACTTATATTGTAGTTGTGTTTGCCTCAAATTATTTTCAGACACCAGTGCGAAAGTGGAACATAGTGTAACATTTGTTCTAAGGTCAGAGAAACTAGCTGCTTGGTCTTCTTTCAGTAAAGGTTAAATCCTGTGTTGGAAGAACAGTACTCAAAAATGCAAATTTTACTTGATACATTATCTCAGTATGGTTTTTTTTAAAGTTCTTTTTCCTGTGTTTTATTTTCTCACCTCAGTACAGTCTGTTGCTGTGCATTCAAATGAAATACACCATTAAGATACAAATACTTGAAAAGCCTCTCCTCTAATGTCCAGTGAGACACATTTTCTCTCTTACTAGTAGGTAGTGATAATGCAGGTCTCTAATCTCATTAGTTTGAAAGAAACACCCCATAGCACTTGGGTGGAGGAAAAAGCAGGAAGTAAAAGAGACGTGATTAAGTTTGTAAAAATTGGAAGGAAAATGTTTCTTTTGTGGTGACAATATGTTTATATTAGTTCAGTATTAGTGTTCTGAAAGACAAGGGAAGACTCTTTGAAAATAGTATTTGCATTAGTATGTTTGTGATAAAACTACAGAAGGGCATGTTGATATTTTTTTACTATATGTAATTTGCCTTTCTGCCAATATTATTTGTTGTTTATCTTCTCACCGTCAATGAGAGGGAGCTGGCAATTGTTTCTGTGTTTAGCCACAGTGTTTATGATTATTCTCAGGTGTGTGTTGCTACTCTTGGCAACTACAGAATCTGTCAGCTCTTCCTAAACATGTTAAGTAAGTAGCATTATTGTTTTATTCAAGCATTTAAATTTGGCCAAGGAGTTCATCTGTATGGTTTTTGCAAAACTCTCTTAAATCTATTTATTTAATATTTTGTTATAATCGTCTGTGCTTGTGTTAATGCTGCTTTCCAGAAGATTAAGCATATGCTGTAGAAATCTAAATTCCAGTTTTTGCAAGAAAATTGCTGATGATTTCAGTGTTTGATTTAGATGGAAAACCAAGCAAGTGGTAAGAAAACAAATGTCAGATGAACTCTCCATCTATTCGTCATTCACCTGAGCCATTTTCTCCTCGTTCATAAGTCCATTCTGTGGTTCTGGATGTCACAAGGCTTTTATTCCTTTGTGCTGTTCTTAAATGTAAATGTGAAATGTAAATTTGTTTCTCAGCATGTTTTGTTGAAAATGTGGAAAAAGGCTGAAAGGTGAAACATTTATCTTAATACAAATTATTTTCAGTAATTGTATTTTCACTCCTCATTGATTCTAATGGGACATAATATATTATATGTGCCCTAAAATCAATATAAAATACCAAGTACTATTTATAGCATTATGAGTTAAAAAAAGAGAAATGCCCCTTAATATGTGTTTTATGAGCTGCACAGTATAATTTATCAGATATGGGGTCCCACTGAAATCAATGAGAAATAGATATGTGACTATTCGATGTGCTCACTTACTGTAACATTTTGGTTATTTAGTGCTGCTAAGGGTTTATTACCAGTATTCTGGCCCCTTCCTCCACCTTCTGTGAGGGGGTTCTCTGAAATTCAGTGCTTTTCCAAACTATCCACTCAAACAGGTTATCCTTCAGCAGCAGTTGTGTCTTCTGGAATGTTAATGACTAGTTCTTCCTTAGGGTTATCTTGGTTTCCACCCTGAAGGTCAGGCAGCCAAATGTGGTGAATACAACATTAGACATTCCGAGTATGTAGACAGAACTTTGATCCTCTACTTTGTTAGAATTTATTAAATGAAAATGTCTTGCATTGGATTCTGATGTCCTGGAGTCAATACCAAATTCATCACTGACTTCTGTGGGGCACCTTAAGTAATAAATATTGAAATATAATCTGTGATTCTGCAGTTATTGAGGAGAAGAAAAATCATTCTTTACTCTGGGATGGACAGTCTGTTGTCTGAAGCAAGCTAGGAGATACATTTCCTTTCGCTTTGTTTCCCAAGAACTTCTGAAGAATTGAAAGCCACAGTCCTGCTAGCATATGTGCATAAGTTCAGCTCTTGAGCTGTTCTTATAGTTGTATCAGTATTTTATTTGGTTATATATGTCATAGACATCAGAGTTTGTC
This sequence comes from Scytalopus superciliaris, assembly GCA_013400415.1. NCBI lineage: Eukaryota > Metazoa > Chordata > Aves > Passeriformes > Rhinocryptidae > Scytalopus > Scytalopus superciliaris. Next base: position 963,255 of record VXBX01007997.1, on the reverse strand, counting down.
CTGCAGATATAAAACCAAAGGATGCTGTAGCAAGAGCTAAAGGACTGAGTTGCTCTAGCTCGAGCTGTAAGGGACTGATATCTATGGTAGAATGTATTCACACTGGAGAGATATATGCAGAATCAGAGAACTGTAGAATAATTTAGGTTGGAAAAGTCCTCAAAGATCATCAAGTCCCACCATTAACCCAGCACTGGCAAGTCTGTATATACATATATTATGAGATCATATAATAGATTATTGTAACTTGCACACTGAAAATTATTTTGGTTCCTGGAATATGAGAAAAACTGAAATATGGGGAAACTTGTGTCATGAATCTTAATGCTGTAGCAAAGGAGTTCTTGAATTAGAAATCTGACTTGTTCATATACCATCTATTCATGGCTTTTTAAGTGAATTGATTAAACACCTGTCTCCCATCCTATATACATTCATTAGCATAACCTCTGGCTTTTTGAAACCAGAAAGTGTTTTGAGGTTTCATAGCTTTTCTTCCTTTTGGAATAGAATTGTCTTTTAACTTATTTTCAAGATTTTAATGTAACTCCAGCTCCTCTGAACACAATCCAGTATCATTTAGTCTTTTGAACACTCCTGCAGTATTGGTCAAATGATTCCTACTGTCTGCATGTGGCTGAAACTAAGAGTTCATATCCTTTCCTCCATGAGTTGGCTCTCTCACTTTGGGTGTAAGAAAATTCCATGTTTTTATGTGTTCACTGCAGGATTTTATTGGTGTTATGCAAGCGTGCCTCTGAAGAGGTGGTGTGCCCTTGTATTAACTTAGCTCTTGGTATTTTAACTCTCCAGAAATGTGATACAGGGTCTGTTTTTATGGCCAGACCTGGGGAATGGAGTATAATCCAAGCACTTTTTAATCAAAAAGTGCAGTTTCATTGCCTCTTATAGCTCATTTACCCACTGCTGGTTTTGTATTGGAGAAGATTGGGATTGAAGTTTTCCTCCCTGTAGCTGTAGGTTGAAAGTCAGTGTGGTGGCAGCAGCAGCAGCAGCAGCTACAGCGCTCTGTGCTTATTGTCCCGTGGGGTGCTGTGCCCACAGGTCACCCCAGAGCTGTCCCGTGGGGGTTTGGGCTCCAGTCCCCTCCCTCAGCTGCCTTCTCTCCCATAGCACCTCATGCTGTACTATCTCCTTGGCTGGTGGGTGGAGTGAGCTTTTGATCACCTTCCTTTCTTAACCAGTTTTTGAAGTCAGGAAAAAAGCTGAATGGCTATTTTTCTGTTCCTCTCTGAGGAGATACGTCTGAAGGACTATGAGGTGTGTTCCCACTTAGTGAAGAAATTTTCTTTAAAAGCTCTCTCATGTCAGTATCCATTACATTTTTTTAGTACTCTCTTTTTAGACTTCTGACCTTTGTCTACTCCGTAAGTGTAGTTTTCTTCTTTCATATTATAGTGTAATGCTCTTCATGAAATTTCACATTTTCCTGCCTTTAGACCTTTCTTCTTCTTTGCTTTCTACTTTCTGCTTCCTGCTTGGTGAGGTAATCCTGTTTCATGTTTTGTTTTACTTCTGCCTTTTGGTTTCCCCAGGCTTCAGTTGTATCTTTGTGCCAAGTACATCTCGGAGGCTTATGGCACTAATCGGGGCTTATGGTGCTTGTTTTGCCTATTACATATAATGAGGATCAATACCTCAGCTTGATTCCGCCTAAGACTTCCATGTCTTCAGCAGGAATTAGGTTTGAGCGCCATAACTCTGGCTAATGCTGGACATCACATCCGTGCTCTGACCACTGCGGGCAGCTTTCCTGTCTGGAAACAGAGGGACATTTGAGGGCTGTAGTTCCTCCATGACCACTGTCGAATTTCCCGGCGCTCTGAGCTCAAAGAAGCCATTCCTCCTTGGAGTAAATCCAGTCAGGCATCCAGGCTGGGCAGGTTTTCTCAGTCCTATTAAATGGCACACTTCTGTCTTTAAGTTGTGTTTCTGCAGGTGCGTTTCTTTTGTCATAGAAAGTTTTAATCCTAAAAGAAACTCCCCAAAAAGTGGTTTAAATCTAAGCATTAAACAAACTTGTGATTAATTCCTTCTCCATACTACAATGTAGTAAAGTCAAGTCAAGTCTGATGCTAGGTACCCGAATCTTCATATTACTTACTAAATAAAAGCTGTTCTATGTGATCTGGTCAATTATTTGTAGCTGTAAATATTCTTTGCTGTTGTGTATCAGGTGTTTTTATGGATAGCTTGTTTGTGAGTACAGTCATAGGTATGTTCTGACAGCTGTAAACATTTGGTTTTCCTTTGTAAGGGATTGCATGGAGAACAAAACTTGCCTTCTAAAATCCTAATGACATTGGGTGTCAGGAATGTTCTAGGATATAACAAATGTTATTTTAGCTATTTATTGGATAGATTAATAGCCTGCACTTTGGCATTTTTTAATGGGCATTGATAAATAACCTGTGGGAGAAAGGTAATCCTTCTCAGCATTGCTATGTTGTCGTAATATGAGGCTGTGGTTTGGTGACTGGTTTGTTGAGAAATTAATTATACTGAGTATACAAAATTATTTTAATATGAAGTAGATTTCCCTGTGTTTTGAAGATCAAAGAAAACATAAATATGAAAACAAATAGGATCTATTTACTTATTTTGCTCTAAGATAAAATGGAATCCCAAGTGAAATGAAATTTATTTTAATTATTGATTTAATATCAAATAACTTGCATGGCAAGAGTGTTTCTTCATTTAAGTAAATGGAATGGATCTGAAACAGTTACATGTAGTTCATAAACTTTGGGTTTACCAGTGAACTATGTTATAATAATAATGAGAGGATGAATTTCTTTCCTCATTCTCCCATACTGTGCTGTATATAAAGGGACCAGCCTTAAATACACCATACTTTGATATCAGTGTATCTGCCTTCTTTTAGGGACAACCTTCCAGAAAACAAAAACATTAAAAAATATAATAAGGTTTTTTTCATTTTAGATGCTTCAAAATCAGATTTTTATATTTTATATTACCATGTGTATTTTTTTTAAATCTGTGTTGTATATAAAGTGAAAAAAAGCATTTTAGTAAAACCAAGCAAATCAGTATTGAGGGGGAAAGCAGTCTCCTGGAAGTTTAGGGTTGGTTTGTTTTTCTAAATTAACCACTTTCAAAACAAGAAGTGGTTTTGATACGTTTTCTGTGAAGAAAATCTGCTTTCAAATTCTGACCATCATCTGTATTTTGCTTTTCTTCTAAAGGGATTGGTTAGTAATGACTGATTAGTTGGAGAGGTAAAGATGTGCCATTAATAACTTCTCTTTATCTTGCAAATCATTCATTGCCTTTCACAGTCCTGTTAAAAGGTTTTAAGTTTGACCATCAAATATATGTAACTGAAATGTTTGCCTATATCTGCACATTTTTCAAGCCAGGCCTCATCTAGCTGTTTCCAAGCAGTCCTCCTTGCCTCTCAGTTAGTCCCTTACAATTTCAGATTCTGAAATTAAAATAAAACTCCTGAAAACCTAAAACTTAGTTTATAGTGTGTCGTGTTCTGTTATGAACAAGCATCCAGTGCGCTAATTCAAGTTCCACCATTAATGCTGCGTGTTGCAGTATGTCAGGGGTTCAGTGAATAATCAGGGCAAGTCACATTTCTCTGTACTAACAAATCGGGTATTTTCAAGTGTACCATATTTTCAACTTGATAAATGTTTAATGATGACAGCATTTAATTATGTGCTCAAATTCCAAAGATTGTGTTTATCATGAATTATTTACTAGGATGAAGATTTTACTCAATTTTTTTGTTGTTGTTGAGTATAGATTATTTTAGGAAGAGGGACTTCTGAAGCAGTTTTGAGACCTGTTTAATGCCTAACTGACTTCGGCTGTCTGATGCTTCACAGACCCTTTGGGGAGGGTGGGACATAATGTGTAGTCAGATAAAACATGGTACTGCATTTTAGAAGCATCAGTGCATTGGCTCTCTGAATGCTTAAGGATATCTCACATGTGGGATAGAGCAGCATGTGAGTATTGACTTGGATGATGCTCAGAGACTATTCAGTGACTGCTGTTGAGACCCCCCTCCCCTCTCACTGCAGTTCTTAGTCCAGAAACGTTCACACACTTCAGAGAATCTTTATTTAGTGCTATTGGAAGATACTAGCAGGAAGCATAGACCATAATTGCAGCTGTGTTTCAGTGTGATACTTAAACATGTGAGTTCTTTTGGGAGAAAAATTAAACATTTAAGCATGTCCTTAAGTGTTGTGTTAGTAAACACTCTGGTAATCTGTCCTGGCCTCTTGCTTATCCCAGTCTGATTCCTGGGGTGCATATAAATGTCATCAGTGGGTTCAGGAAGGGATGGGCTCTCCTGAAGCAATCTGGCACCTTGAGGAATATGTGGATATCTGCATGTGGGTAGCTTTTGATTCGTTATTGTCAACAAAATGTAATCCATAGAAATGGTGTTAGTGCTTATATGTCCAGAACTGAAGACGTTGGCACAAAAAGGGCTCCCTTCCCTCCCATTTTCAGTTTACCTTAATGATGTGAAAATGGATGAATTTTTGTGCATGGATGGTCAGAGTCTGTTTGAAAAGGATCAGAATAAAGGACAGTATCTTTTGTAACAGAGAGATCAATTTATACTCTGTATGAGTCACATGCACTCCACGAAACCTACGAAGTACAGGTTATAGAGTGATTTTATTTTTTTTTTCCCAAGGATGGTTTAATTCTACTTATTATATTTGGTCATGTGGGTCAAGTCTCCTGAACTACCCTTTCTTAGTTGTAATAGTTTTCTGTGAGTGGAACATACGAGTTTGCATTGTTTTGGCTTTTGGAGAGCCAGGGAGAAATGAGCACTGGGATGTTGTTGGTGAATAGTGTCCCTAGGGAATTGCAGTAGAGAACCTTTTCTGTTAGTGTATTTATCTTAAGGCACAGGTAGGGAACCAAGCCTAAATGTGCGGGCAACTCCGTAAATGTGTAATAAATAGATCAGTTGCCAAGCCAGAAGATTTTGAGGAGTAAGATGAAAGGCAGGAGGTGTAAGGCAAGAAGTTGCAAGGTAAAGCATAAAGTAACAGTCAATAGTATATTTGTGTCTGAACTCTGAGAAGTTTTTGTAAGTGCTAGAAGCCTTATAGGTACTGTTTATCTCATATTGGTACAGTTACATGGTAATTTAAATAGTGTAACTGTATCAAACACCAGGAAAAAAAAAAAAGTAAAGAAGAAATATGAAGCCTCACAGGATAAAATAACTGAATTACCTGCAGCTGTTTGTGGTGCTTCTATGTGCCTCTGCAGTGGAAAGTTCCTACATTATTGCAAAATGTTTTGAAGACTCAAAACTCCATAATCCAAAGTGATTTGTCTGTAGTAGAAATGAGGTTCTCAATACAAGGGTGAGGAATATGTGCTTCTGTGTGTCACTCCTGGTTAGGCTGAATGGGTATGTTAGATAGAATAAACTCTTTTACACTGTTTAAAAATACACTAGATGAGATTATTAACTACTTACTAGGCTTCGGAGGAAGGTTGAAATATTTCTTTAGAGTGCTGATATAAAAGCAACACATGTGATGCATGTGAAACATCTACTATGGGGATTGCCTCGTATATCAGGCACATTGTTCAGTTAATGTCTGTGTGCCTGTTGCTTTCTTAGATCAGCCATCTTGTGTCCTTGTATTTGGTTCTGATTCATTAAGAATACAAAAGGCCATATTTTTCATATTGCTCCAGTGTGTGTAGAAGTAGCACTTGAGGCACACAGTGAGAGCAGGATTTTTTGGAGTATGCATTTTAGTGGCATTTGACTATTTAAGAATTTTGGCACGACACAGTTAATTTTTAAAGTATGTCCTGAAAGAGCCTGCTTTATATTTAGTGGAATAAGTTTTGAAAGAAAGATTCAGCCTCGTTTCGGTTTGCTGTTGTGACACTGTGCTCATCAGCTGTGCAACACTGTGAGGTACTTCAGCGTCTGTCAGACTTGTAATCTGATGAGCTATACTTGGAATAAACCTGAGTTGATGAAACAATCAGTGAGCCTTTGGCACTCTCAGAACTGATTAGTGAAAATCTAGCTGGTCTTTGCTCACGTGACACATAACACTGTGCTGTTTATACTAAGGCTGAACCATCGAGATTTTCCATCGTGACTGACCCTCACTTAATGCTAATAGCAGCTAAGGGCATGATGACCTCATCTGGAGAGAGCATGCATCCTGTCAGACATGGCAGAGTTGTGATTGTGTAGATACTTCACTGTTTGTTGACAGGTAGCCATCTCTTGTGGTGTTTCTTATTGATATTCCACTCAGCTCTGGTCATTTTTGCAGATATCAGTAGTGCAGTGACTGCTAAATGCATAGGAATGATTGATTCAAATTTATGCATGTTAATTTTCAAACTTTCTGTCTAGACTCCATAAAATTAACCAGTCATCCACTGAGATATAACTGAATTTCAAGGTATTGCTTGACATACTCTATTGGCAGTTCATGTGACACACCTCCACAGAAAGTAGTGACTACTTGCTATGTGGCTGATGTGTGAGACATACAAAACCCTAATTGGAATATACTATTCCATGCATTGGGCCTGTAATAAATGCATGTAAGGTGGCTCAGGGAAACAAGCATGTGCTTTTCTGTTGGAGAAGGATTTGTACAAACCAATTGATGTGATTACTCACATGTATCAGATTATGGGATTGGGCCTGAAATCTGTGGATTTGCTTGAAATTACAGTCAAGGTTTGTGACTTTCATCTGCAAGCAAGCAAGAATGCTACAAAATAAACTGATGTAGACCTGTGTAGTGTTACACTGAGTGATTTGAGCCAAAATACGTCTAATAATAATTCAGTGAAATTCAGGAATATCTTTGGCACTCTACATCAATATCAAGTAATTATCTCCCACTAAGATAAAATGAGGGTCAAGATTGGTTCTGGCTTTTAGAGCTGGAATGTTGCTTGCTTTATTTAACATGTTAATTTAAAGCTGCGGTAGGAAGAGATGAAAAAAGAGATTGTCCAAAGTGAATTTTGTAGTGACTTTTTTGAAACACTGGTCTCAAGTTGTTTTTAGAAGTTAAAGGAGTGTTGTTTGAAATTAACTCTGTGTTGGTTGGATGGACACAAGCTTCCATAAATTGATACTAGTGGAATACTTCTTGGGTTGAACTTATCTCACATTTAGGGCTCTTAGCTGGAAAGATCTCATCTCTTATTATAAAATAATTACACTAAGTTTATAAGTTGGCATTTTGTAAAACTCATATGGGAGTAAGATCATAGTTTGGTGTCTTAACCTGACATACCTTGGACTGGCAAAATTGTAAATGATGTCACCTGATTAATGTTGCTTGGCCATGACAGAATTATTGTACCAAGGAGTGATGGGCAATGCCATCTAAATGTTTTGTGTAGTACCTGTGAATCTTATAAATACTATTTGACCTATCTGCCCTTTATCTGATGCCTAGTTTCAGATCATTAGATCTGAAGCTGATGTTGCTGTGGACTGCACAGTTGCTGGGACCTTCCTGCTCAGCCTTTCCTTTGTGACTGGGCCCTTTCCACACACACTGTCTTCTTCACCTGTGTTCACCTTAAAACCTGTAGGTGCATTTTTCAGGAGCCACATCACAGTTCTGCATCTGCTTTGGAGAAGGGTACGAACAGCTCTGCCCACCACTCCTGGGGGCCCAGGAGCTCCATTTCAGCCCAGGCTGAGGCTGTCAGTCCCTGCTCCAGTGCCAGCCTCCAGCTCTGTCCCAGCCCTGCTGAGCTGGGCTGGCAGCCTGGCCTGAGCCCAGGGGGATGCCTGATGCCCAGGGCTGGGCTGTTCCCCCAACTCTCCTGTTCCCTGGCAGGAATGGTGAGGCTCTGCCCTGCCAGCACCACGAGGAGCCCCCAGTGCTTCTGCATCCCAGGGAGCTGCTGGACCTTGCTGGCACACGGGTGCCACGATACCATGGTAGGACCAGCACCCGGTAGTTTGGTATAATTCAGTATTTCTGGATTTAGAACCCTGATTTTACAGGGATATCAGCATCTTAGGCATCGCCGTGGGAAGGGATCAAGCTGCACAGAACAATATTAGTGTTTGAAATAGTTTGAAAATGTCCAAAATTTTAGTATGAGAATATTTTCCTCAGTGAGGAGAGTGCTGCTGCAAATCTTAGCTGATAGACTGTACTGTGTGATTAAGCCAATTTCTTTCCTGTGTGAATACATTAACTGTGATGATAATACCCTGAGAAATCCAGAGGGCCAGTTCTTCAAAAGCAGTTTGATGAAAATTTGCATTACTTTCAAACAGATTTAAGTGTCTATCTGTTTTAAACATCTATGCCAAAATGTTTTAAAATCCACAACATGAAATAGGAATAATGGAAATTAACATCTTTTGACTGTGACTCAGTGTTAGGTGCATGTATTGGTTAGCTGTCCATCACTACTGTGATCCTCACCTAACTCTTTAAATTAGTATTTGTGTGGAGGTTTGTTAACAGTTAATCAATTTTTTTGTAATGGCCTCTGTAAATCCCAATATAAAAATATATTCTCAGTTGTTTATATTCCTTCCTTCTAGCACAAGAGGAATGCTTTAGAGTACGAATTTGCATCAGAATAATTCATAAAGCAGTTTGTTTCAGGGCTATTTATTTCCTCCCAAGCCCTCTCTCAAAGTAGCCACGGTAGAATTATGGATACTGAGATATTTTTGTGAATTACTTGTACAATTGTCCCAGGAGGGCAACTTGGACAGTGGTTTAGTGGATCATGGGTGCGAGTTAGGCTTGCAGGAGGCTTTGCCTGAGAATGCAGCTGGAGATGACAGTGGCCAGTGCTAGGGACAGTATGAACTCTAACATAAGTTTCTGTGCTCTGTGGAGTTGTTGAAGAGATCCAAGTAGAGTAAGACAGTCTCTGTGTTTGCCCCAGCACATCACACGCTGTCGGGAAGCAGCATTTCAGCTAAGAGGAGAAAAATGACATGTATTGTAGTTGTTGGTGTCACAGCGAAATGTTTCAAATAGGTCGGTGTCTGAAATATATCTGGACTATATCTACATCTACACTCAGCAGGGGAATATGTAGTATTTTCACAATAAAAATAGCTTTGGTTGTACTCATTAGTTAGTTTGGTATTTCAGAGGAACATGTCTCGATAGCAGGTAGGATGGTTCTGTCAATGTGAGTCATTTCAGATTTACCAGTAGATATTCCTGTCTGAGCATCTGTCCTGCAGAGGGTCTGTTGTTGCTTCCCAGACAGCTTTATGTTGTAAACATTTTGGTTCTTATCAGCCCTGCCAGGAAGCAGACAGTCTGCTGCTCTGTCTATACATTAAACTGTATTCTGAAAATGGAAATATTTGGAACACAAATGCTTTGTATAAATATTCCAAGCAGCACAGTGATACAAAGCAACAAAAATAATAAAAAGGCTAGACCCAGTCTTGGAAAGTGGTAACTCCATTGAAAGCACCTCACAGTGGTGGTTGTATTTCTGTTTTCTATATTACACAATGTGGAGAACTGTTAATGGAAAGTCTGTGTGTGCAGACCCTGAGGAGGGCATCAGTGAGACACAAACTCCCTTTGATAATGCTGTGCCTTTGATGTACAAACAAAAGAGAGCTGCTNTTTTTTTTTTTTTTAGCAAGCACCCTATTTTTCCCATTTCTATTAAAATGTGCCCTCTTTTGTTGAGACTGTTTTAAATGCACTTTTTATTCCATTATGTTCACATCCCTAATAGAAATAGTTGTCTTCTGCCATGGGCATAGATGCATAGTGTCAAGATGCCTTATCCCAGAAATGCCTTTTATTCTTGTTTTCTGAGACTGGCTTATCATGGAACAAACACCTTTATACCTCTAAGTCTCCATCCACATTAAGACAATTGTACCACCTTAATTATGCTTTTATAATTAAAATTATATGACTTGTGCATGTGCACTGTATTTCAGTGAATATGTTGCTTTTGAAGTATTTTTATAAGATACCCATCTTATTCCAGCGTATTTGTGTATAATCCTACCTCTCAGTTCCAGTAGTCTATTACATGTATCGAAGTCCCTGATGGTGCATTGTATCCTCAAGTCATTTAGCCCTTTCTCTGTTGGCAGTGATGTGACTGACCCCTCTGAGGCAGTTCCTTGAAAGAAGATGAGTTTGTCCCCTGACCTTGACCAGCAGGCTGACTGTTGTGCTCAGCTCTCCTGAGGACACTGTTCTGTTTCCCTCAGGAATGTGAAAAAGTAATTTCCCCAGATAACAGCCAAAAACCCAATTAAGCTTAGATTAAAGAAAAGGAGGATTTATTGGCATTTTATGGAATAGAGAAAAAGGAAAATAAAAGATCAGAGATACTAAATTGCCTGAAGTGGAGACACAAACTGTCCAGTTGCTGACATTACTCTTCACTTTACAGAATAATTGGTGGAATTTTAGCTGGTTTTAACCATATAACAGTAAAACATTGTCTCTCCCACAGCCCAAAGTCATGTCTGTCATTTTCTGTCAGAGCTGGAGAGACTGTGACATGCTGTCTTTGAAACACTGTGTGAGGCTGGAAAACCCCCTCAGTGACTTGGTCTCTGAATTTGATGTGAAAGTGTCAGTAGTTACAAAACATGTTTATTTGCCCTGTGGGATGCTAAAAAGCATGCAAATTGGACCAAGTGCACAAGATTTTAATTTCCGTTTTCTTTGTGCATTGTGTTTCAGCACATGATTTTTTAACACCTTTTGTACAATGTATTTCACATCTCATTATGATCTTCCAGAGCATCCATTGTCTTCTCGTCACCTATTTGAATGGGACACAAGGTACTTCCTAGCTTGAAACACAAGAAAATTAATTATCTGCGTATCTTTAATTAACCCTCTCTTTGTGTAGATTAAGATTGCCTTTAGTAACTGTCAGAGTTCTTGGCCAGTTGAATAAACAGCTTCCTGCATGCATTTCAATTACTGCACTTTTATATTGCTAATGAGACTAAGCAACAGTTGCTTGGAGGCATTCTTAATTTAGCTATTTCATTCACATTTTTATACAGGTACAGTGTTCCAGCTATGTAATTAATGGTGCCATCTCAGCTTTAGAGGTGGATAGAGAATTAAAAATCAGCATGACAAATACATCAGGTATAATTCAAATTCTGAAGCCCCGTTATAACTTATTTTCATACTAGACAGTCCCAAACTGCTTTACAATATATATGCAGAATATACACAGTACAGACCATTCCACCCTCAGAAGGGCAGCAGCCAAATGTGCAGGATTTGAATTGGGAAGGTTTAGTCATGGCCAGAACATGACTCTTGTGAACAAATCATGCTGTCTTCATCTCTGGGAGCAGACAGGACTTTAGGGCTTTTATATGGCTTCCTTTGGGAGGATTTCCTCATGGCAGTGAGCCCTACACAGTGAAGGGTTGAGCTTACTGGTGTTACTAATATAGCCAAATTCCTACTTTTTGACCAGATTAGTTCACAGAGGACGTCAGAGTTATTGTATTAGGAAAACAAGCAGAGAAATCCCAGGGTCAGATGTAAGACAGCATCAGGGAAGGTCAGAGGGATGCATTTGCAAGTCAAGAAGATATTGAAGGGGATCTAATTATAGGCTTAATTGCTGTAGGTAATGACAATTCAAGCTACTATATTTAACATAGCCTGGATACTATAACTGAGGTCATCCAACAAATGAATCAACAAATCCAAAGCAGATTTTCAAGGAACAGTTAGAAAGGAATGAAAATTGCTGGACCCACTGAAGCCAAGGGGACTTTTATCAGTGAGCCAGGTTTTCTAGCAGAGCCCAGATTTCACCCTTATGCATAGAAGGGCTGTGGCTTTGCTTCAGAAAACATCTTCAATGCAATAACTCATAAATGTCTAGTAATGTATCTGCTTATGTTTCTGGAGCAATGCCCATGATACTCTGTGGGTTTTAGAGCTGGAAGTTGATCCAGGGAGCTGTGGTCCCATTACCAGATCTGTCGCTGGCTTGCATGGTGACTTTGGCTGAGGCATGTGTGAATGATTTATGATTATTTGCTCCTTAGTCTCTCCCCATCTAAACTACATATCTGTCTTCATAAAAAGCTTAAACATGTATGATGAATAGTGCTATCTCAGTGCATAACTTGATGTTTTCAAGGAGGAGACAAACAAGGGCCAGGGAAAGACTCAGGTGGGTAAAGTTAGTTAGTTGTATTTACTGCATTCCTACTTGTCCATATTTGTAGTTCACAAAACTGGAATCAATGTGGTATTAATTCATGGTCTATAAAACAAAATCACATTTTTAGTCTTGAATTTCAGTCAGTCTCATTTTTATGAACTTTGCAGTTGTGTTTCACTTGGGATGTATTTGGCTGCGTGACAAAGTGACTGGAGATTTATAATTCCTTATTAGTAACTCAGGGCTCTAAAGGGAATAACAGAGTACTTATTTACTTTTCTAGGTCAGACTCATGATGTAGGAGTTTAATGAACTTCTGCTAAACAGGAATTGAGGCAGAATTAAAATCTCAGACTGCATCTGTCCAATAAGGTTATTAATCTTATTTTCTATAAGTTAGATATTTTTTACTTGCACAGAGCTGTTTAGGCTGCACTTTCTCAGTAATCAGCCAAGAATATGAGACTGTCATATACAACCTGCTATTAAGTCAATGCACTGATGTGATTTTGCTCTGAAATTACATTATGTCAAATAACTGTATTTATGTATCAGTGTTTAAGGCAGTAAGATCCCAGTTCACATATGCTGAAAAGAGTTTGTGATTCATGTTAGCAGCTGAACTATGGCTGTAGTTTTGATGCCTCTCAGATGTTGTTTGAATCAATAAGGTGGGCGCTTCTTTGTCAAGAACACACTGAAATCTATGTTCAGGAAAAAAAAGGTGCACTATTTATGCTTCTCTGTAAGTGTGAAGGGAATACAGTGTTTCATATTCTTACAGGAGATATATGTTGGGATTTACTTGATATTACAAAATTATTGATGGAGATAAAGATGCATGAAAGGAACACGAAAACACGTTACGTGACTACAGGCATGCTTTGCACTGGACTTGTACTGCAGGAAATACAAAACATCTCCTCTTGAATGAAAAGAAGAGTTTGTGTTACATTTAGAAGTGTCTGAATCAAATGTGTAAAACATAATAATATACTTGAAGATCCTAAGTATTTCAACTGATGCTGTATAAACCTTGGAGGTATAACTGTATGGACATAAAATGCCAAGTCTCCTTGGTTTGTGCAGTATTCAGTAAACATATACACATTAACATAGGTTTAACACAGAATACAATTATATGGGGGGGAAATGTCAACAGAAACCAAGGGGTAATAGAAAACACTGAGTGAGGAGTTGTCTTAAATACCCATCTCTATGCTTATTCATATCTCTGAGGAAACACCTCCCTTCACGCTGTCCTAAATGCTGGTCCTGAAGTAAGTTTGTCTGTCCTTTTCTCAAAAATCAGGGATCAAGATCAGCCTTGCAAAAAAACATCTAACGAACCATCTAATCCTCAATTAAACAAGGAGGCCCCGTGCTTTGCCATGGAGAGTATCCTAGAATGCATATCTGCAGTGCAGGAGGCAGAACCTGCATTCTTCCTTTGTCAGAAGTGATTTACAGTTCTTTCTCTAAGGATACAACCTTAATCTTTAGACTATAAATTAATGTGGGGGTCAGACTACTTTATACTTCCTGTTGGAGCTGTGCCTCTAGGCGGAATCCTAATTGCTCTCTATGATACAAGAAAGAGAAAGCACCTGGGATCCAAATATCAAGCTAGACTCTAAGAGATATATGGGATAAAAACAAAATGGCCTTTTCATTAAACAAATCTGATGTGGAAGAGAGAGAGAGGAAGGATTTTATATTTGCTTTTCTGTTTTTGACCAGAGAACACTTGACTCAAAAGCAATAAACTACCATTATTCTTAGCTGTAAAAAGCATTTAAGCAGAACTTCAAACAGTAAGATGAAACTCCTATTTAATAGTAGTCAAGAAAGGTTCTTCTGATGTGACAGCTAAGCAGAGAGGTGAATAAGGGAAGCTTTTTTACTGCTCAGTCTGGTTTTGTGGTTGGTCAGTGGGAGAACCAATTGTAGTTGTTTGTTTGCCACAAAGAAGGGCTAAAGAAATGGGAAATTCTACAGCTTTTGAGGGGAATGCCTTATCAAAATGGCACTGGAGGTTGTTGCCTTATTTAGGATGTGAATAATGGGTATAACTTTCTGTGTGCTACCGTTAATGGTGATGGGAGGACATCAGACCCCAGACCTGTGCTAAGAAGGCATGCAGATGTTGAGAGAGGAGAAAAGATGTGATCACAGCCAGGCACGGTTGTTCTAGAAGAGACTGTAATGTAGAAGCATTTGTAATGTACAACTGGCAGAACTTGGCATGATTATGAAGGGGTGATGCAACTCGCCTAGTAAAAAGCACTTTTTTACCATATAGCTGATTTCTGCAAAGACTCCTTTTTTCGGCATAATACACTTGTTTTGCTATAACAATAACATGCCTCTAGAATAAAAATTGCCTAAGAATGGGAAAGGCTGAATACAGAGTAAGATTGTCGCTCTTTCTCTGTGGGAGGGGTCAGTAGAAACAATAATGCAATAATAGCATTTCTACCCTATTCATTGCTATGGATTTTTTTTTTTTCCACAAAGATATATGAACTCCCTTGAAAACTGGGTCAACCTGGATGCTGTCACAAGTGCTCATCACCAAGTGTATATTGCTGCATACCTGTCACACTTGGCTGCTGGAACGAATTTCATGAAGGTAGTGGGGTGAGAGGTGAAGCTCAGCAGGATTATTGGCTCTGAGGGAATAGCACTTTTGCAGTTTGTCTGGTATAAAACAAAGAAAATGGGCAAAACTGCGTGTGATACTGATAAATACAAATAGTATTTGACTTTTGGTATTTAAATTAATAATTTTTGTTAGTCAAATTTATTTGCATACACTTGGTAAATTCATTGTGATTCCCATGGTGGATTATTCGTGCTGCTTAAAAGACTGAATTTATTGATATATCTAGAGGTGGAAATTTACTCTGAATTGCTTGAAACCCTTTAGGGGTTGAAAGTTCTTTAAATGGAGTTAGTTTCAGTGTAATAGTGGGATTGGTGGTGATAAATTACAATATTAAGTATTTACTGCTCACCAAGGAAGAGCTTTTTATGCCAAAGTGAAGTTCCATGGATGAAAGCCATGGCATCTGCTCATGGCATATCTTTGCTCCAGCACCTCTTCATGAACACAGTTTAGGATTTGTGCTGGAGAACAACAGCTTCTCATCCTAGTTGAACTGTCCAATAATGCTTGGGGAATAACAGCACGTATAGAGACATGTTGCATGTAAGCAGGGAGCTTGCCAGCCTGGAGAGAAACAGAGACTGGGCTCAAGCTTGTACTTTCATCACTGTCTTATTTGAAGCTGGAAGCATCCTATGAGACAGCTGACAAGATTTTTGGGTAGATAAGAAGGTGGTGGGGCGGTAGTTACAGTTCAGCTCTACAGCTGGAGCCTGCCTAGGAGTAAGTGATTCTCATCTGCATCTGTATCTGTTCCGTGCTTGTCTTTTTCCCCTGACAATACCTTCAGGATGCCAGAAGGCCGTGGTGACTTTGTGATGCAAATCAGTCCTGCCAGGTCTAAGAAGGTAACTCATTCATTCCACATCAATTTTTAAGGCAGCTTGTAACATGTCTCTCATTTGGCATGAAGGATTTTGCCAAGTATTCCAATGAGACAGTTACAGTCTCACTCAAAATTAGTATAAAAAATTTCCTTTCACATTGTCACTCTGAGTTGTGTCTGACTGCCAAGAAGTGGACTAAGAGAATGAAACACAACACATTCTCTCCCAAGGTGAGAAGAAATTTTGCCTGCAGGAATGAGGTGAAGAGTTGCTAGGTTTTCTGAGGAGGGAAGGCAAGAGCAGAGGACAAAAATGGTCCAAATGACCACAGGACGTGTGGCAGGTGACTCATCAGGTGACTTCTCCAGAAGAAGAAGTGGAGGAGAAGCAGCACAATGAAGTCTTTTGCCGAAGTGGGAAGAGTAAACCAAATAGGGGCTCCAGTGCATCTGTTTGAGAGGGATGGAGTAGGAATAGGTTTCCTGAAACATATGTGGGGATGGAGCCACCAGCAGGGTGGCCGAGCAAAGAGTAGTTTTTGGGATGCTGGAGTTGTGTTACTCTGCACAAGTTTTGAGTATAAAGGATGTTCTCAGGTTTCCTTGTGGATCTGACTTTGGGGGGAAGGATGTGTTAAACTGAGGCAGAGGGAATGCTGGGCTTAGTTGAAGGCAGATCACTGTTCTCCAAAACCCTGGCAGGAGTCCTCACACGAACAGGGTTAACAAGGAGAATATAACACAACACTTCCCAGTTAGGACTACTTAAAAATTTGTGGGTAAAGAGCAGATACAGATTAAGCAGCACTATGTCATTTGTGGTAGCTACAGTCTGAAGTGGGCATATGTGACCGTTTTTCACACATTCACTAGATATCATATCTCAGTCATTCTGAGAAGCTGGTTCTCTTCTATCACTCCAGGTGCTGGAGATTTAAGAAAAACATGCAATATTGCAAAATATATAAAAAAAAAATTGTATAATTGGCAATATGGTAAGAAGAGTAAATAGATCATCAATCTAAGGCTACTATATGCAGCAATTAATCCCTCTCAGTTGGTGATGCCCAACTCAGGAGAAGCCTTATGTTGCTAGAAGGAAGGTTGTCTACTAAGGTCCAAAAGTGCTGTTAGTTTTCACAGAATCACAGAACATTGAGTTGGAAGGGACACAGGAATCATCAAGTCCAACTCTTAAGTGAAGGGCCCATGCAGGGGTTGAACCCTCAACCTTGGTGTTACTGGCACTGTGCTCTCACCAACTGAGCTAATCTGTAAATTTAAGTCATAAGCAACTGTCACTGTATTCAAAAGAGAAAAAAGCAACCCAGAATGTAGACCGTGAACTTGTAAATATATTGAAGTTACAAAAATATGGTGTATTATAGTAACAGTTTTTGTTTTTTTTTAAACTAGGAAATACATACAGAAAACACATTCTTTAAACTGTCCATAAGCTTCAGTTTGTCCATATGTCTTTGGTAACCCTATGCTTATAGCAAATACAAAAGAAAGAGAAAGACAATTTAAACCTGGAGCATGTCCAGCTGATTTCTATAACATCTTAAAATTTACGTTCACATCCTCAATTTTTGATCCTCTTCCTTCATACTGTAAAATTAATTTCATGATGTTTCAAATGTGTTCTTAATTTACCATTTATGTGGTACTGCTGCAATGGCATATGCGTGGCATAGAGATTTTAGCCTAGGGGGAAAAAAGATGTACAGGGCAGCGAGCAACCATGAAAGAAAGGGGAAAAAAAAACCCACAGAAAGAACAGTGAGTGGAGAAGCTCCATGCAAGGGAAGCAGCTTGGGTTGGAGAGAGGCTTTGGTGATGCCAGCCTGCCTTTGAGAGCTTGCTGAAGTGTGTTCGACAGGTGGAAACAGAGGAGTTGTAATAGGGAAATTTAATCTCCTCCCTCGAAGACAGCAGAATTTAACTGATGCTGGATAAAGGGGAACCTCCTGTGATGTATGCGTGATTTTCACAGAGAATGTTCAATTCTTTCAGATATTGCCAAGACTGTGTTTCCCACTTTACTAAACGGAACTTGCTGTTTGGGAAAATCCATTTAGTAAATGTTATTTTGGAGAGTGTTGGCATCTCAGGCAGTCCTGAGGCTTCTTTATTCACTTATTCCTGACCTGCTAAACAACTGCATGTTTTCCTTCATTCAGAAGGCTTTAGCTGAATAAAACCCCCTACCAATACTTAGTAAAACAATCAGATAAGAAAAGGCATGGCATTAAGATGAATGGTTAATATGTGGAAAATTATTCAAGATAGAAATATTCTGCTTGCCCTTTCTATTAATTTTATCAATGCATATATAGTGCACAGTTATGGCGTATAAGGATTGCATACACCCAGGTGCAGAAGACTGCATGCTATCTACCAAATCTTTACACTGTAAATAATTTACATTTATTGCCAAGCAGAATCAGAATTTTCCAATTTTAGAGGGAAATAAAGTCTTGTCAGTCTATCATGTTGTCATTAGCACTGATGCCTACCAACCATTTCCACAATTGTGAAAGTCTGTATATCTCGATATCCTACTTCTTTCCGTATAAAATAAGTTGATTTATTCCCAGAGCCAATTTATTCAAGCTGCAACTGTCTTTCTCAAACTTGATGTAGCATTTGCTCAGGGTGAGAAGAAAAAAGAGAATGCTGGTACTTGTTTGTGCTGTGGGCTAATCTGGAAAGAGTAGAATATTTTGTATCCCCCCTGCTACTAGTCTTGCTGGCAGGGAGAAAGGAGGCGTTTTTCTGCTGTGATATAGTGCTTAATTATACTCTACCAGAGTTAAGCCCTGTAAAAAACCCACACGTATATGTTTGGGTTTTTTTTATTTTGGTTTTTTTCTGAATGTTTTTGAAGTGGATTTTGTTTTGTTGTTGGGTTTTGCTTGCTTGTTTTTTTTCTTGAAAAGAAGAGAGGCTGACTAACTACTAAGTCCCAGATTGCCATGAGTAACACAGAAAGTGTGCAATTATTTCTGAGGAAGATTATATGTTAACAATTGTGGTTTGTCTGTCTGTGGGCTTGAAGTCGGTCATTCCAGTCTTTATTCAGGAGGGATGAACATGTTGTAAAATATTGCAAGGTAATGTTGGGTAACTGGGCTTCAAACAGGATTAAAAGGCGTCACTCAGGTCATACGAGAGAGCTGTTTCAACATGTCAAATCTGCAGAACTGGGTTGCTTCAGACTATATTAATCAGCAAATAATAAATATGTATGTAATTCACGTTCCCACAGTAAGAGTTGGCCAGCACTTGCATAGTCTATACTTTTTAGGTAGATACTGTTGAAGCAATTCAGAGTGATGATCAGTTTTGACTTGCATCACTTCCCCAGTTTGTCTGTCCCATTCATGGAGTTGCACAGGAAAGCTGGCTTGACATAAAAAGTTATGCATTGAACTTGAATATAGAGTTTGTCTATGAAACACGTGCTGCCTCTATAATGCAGATTTCCTCTCTTAAACATTCACTTCAAAGTGTTCTGCAAACTACTGACTGCAGCAGCAGCCACAGAAATAAACTGCAGCATTAGCCCAGCTACTGCTCACACCTGTCGAGTGCAGGGCTGGAAAAAACAGTCAGCCAGCACTAGGATGGCACTGGTATGATATTTTCTGCCAGTTAAAAATGAAGACCTAGGATAGGGTTCATGCAAAGGAAGCCTTTTGTGAATACCAAATTATGGCATTATGCTTTTAACCTGCTGTCAGCCCAGAAAGAAAGGTGAATCTGCCTTTTTATTATTTGAGGTGCTACTATCTGGCAAAGCAGAAATGTCTTCCATTTATGCACACTAAAGTGAGCACTAAGCAGCACATGTCTTTGTTAGCTCTGGGAAAGAACTTTCCTGTTCTTGCATAGCAAAAGCTAGAATTTCTTACAGCATAATATGGAAAGAAATTAGTCACCCATGATGTGGAGTAGGATATTTTCTCTTTCACATGGTTTCTCCATTTCTACCTTGTAAGTCATTAGCCCTTTCCTGCATTTTAGATGATGCATTTGCATTTTCAGTTTGTACATTTCCCTTTTTGGTTTTGTTCTTCATTGGAAGATAAGAGGGGAATAGATAGGAGAATTAAGGGGAAGAATGGTGAGCACACCCAAAGCCACCACAGAATGGTTTGGGGAGAAGTGGTGTCTTTAGATGTGGCTGTGATATGTGGATACTTGGGAACTATGTCCATGTGTGTGAACTAAACATAGAAATGCCAAAATCCCTCTGAAGGGCCCAATTACAAGTCGTGTATCGTTTTTGCACTGAATAACTGATTTGTCTTTGCAGTTAACACCATTTATGTCTGAGATAGAACAGTGAATGTAGTGTCCCTGTTTGCTGGCAGTTCAGGCTTGGGACTGTAATGTAAAGTATAATGTCAGGCAGTGCCTCGCTGAGTCTAATTTATGGCTTTGGAACAGCTTGTTACACACCCGGTGTGGGCCTGGGTGATGGGAGTGAAGAAACCCCCACCTTTCCGTGTGCCCTAACAGCAGATTGCCAGGTCTGCAGAGCTCTGCTGCATCAAAAGTAGATGAAATAGTTATTTAAAAATCACAAGATGGTGATAGTGCTCTTAAACAGTGGCTGCTATTAAAATGTCAGCGTTGCTGTCAGTCACCACCCAGTACCTGAGCTAGCACGGTTTCCTCTTCCAGTGAGGACGGAAAACAGGTTGCTACTTACAGTGCAGTATTGTAAATGAGGAGCACAGATCTAATCCTTTTTGATACGGCTTATTATTCATCTGTAAGATTAAAAATGTATGTTGTATTACTTCAGGGGTTGCACTGACCTCTAAATTTCATGCTCCTGGATTTTACATCTTATGTACTGCTACGTTTTTATTCCATATTTTGGCAATATTAAGGCTTAGTCATACATGAGAAAGAAAACGTAAAGTTGTAGATAATGTGGTGATTGTCCATTTTAGGAAAACTTGAGGGTTTTGTCTTGTGAATATTGTGCAAAATGGCCAGATATGGATATCTTAACTAATGATTCAGTCAAAGATTTGGCAGGTCAGTCAATGGGAACGATGTATAGTGGACTAGAATTGATCACACTTCATTTCCCATCAATTGGCAGAGCAAATGGGAGCTCGGATGTGAAGTTGGGATTGTTGCCAGTCATTTTTTGGGCTCGTGCCTTCCATTTTTTTAAATTTTTTTTTTCTTCTAAATGAGAACCCCCAGACTGCTCAATGAAAGTGAATGCCTTCTGATGTTGGTGAATAAAGCAATGCAGAGTTTTTGTAGCCTCTGAGGGACATGAGACTATTTCTGGCTCCATAATTGATGCTGCTGCATAGTGCTATAATCACCTAAACTTATTGAATTGTCCCCATGTGAAGATTTGATTTCAAATTTAGTAATCATTATACATCATTTATTTTCACACAGATTACAGGTTCATCTGTAAAGTGACAGAATTTCACCCCAGAGCTCTTTGAATGTTTGGCTCTTCACTTTTCCTCTTTTTGGATATACTTGTTACACTTGCAACTTTGGTGATTTACTAGCAATTAGTAGAGTTCCATGACAGATTTATTGTGGCTTTCCAAAGAGTGATGGATCAGATATGTGGTTATGAAGAAGTGGTTCCCCAGGACCTTTGCTTAATACAGGAACACAGGGTTAGATTCCATAAAGAGCTTTGGTGTGTAAAGCAGGACTTAACCCAATTAAATCTCCACTCCTAAACCTAAATGTATCGTTTCAGTTTAAAAAAATCTTTTCTTAGCTGCTGACTAACCTTGAAAGCTCATAAATGAGCTTGCTCTTTCCTCATTTGAATTTCAAGTGAACTGGATGCCTACATTTCTTTTTCTGCATCTGCCAAAATCTTTGCCTGATTCCTGTGTAAGGCTGCTCAGGAGTTGAAAATTAGGATTTCTTTCTCTCAAATGCTCTGCTTGGTTTGTCAGACCCACCCTGCATTCACACAGCCAGAGATGCCACCTACCCACAGGAGTTGTTTCTCAGATCACTCTTGGCTGGAGGTTTGCTCATCCTTGGTGGGAGGTTTCTGCATGCATTCCAGTTTCTGGGATTGGGTTATTTTGTTCCTGTCAAAAAGGTATCATACTGTTTAGCTTTCAGGATTGAGATTGATTCCTTTGGAAATGGTGGATGTTCAAAAATAATCTAGTTGTGGCAAGGCCAAATGTTTTTCCATTAACAAGCTTTCTTTTTAAAATACATTGATCTGTTCTTTTTATTTGCTTTCCCAGGTGTCTGTTGCTCAATACTATAATTGGGAAAAAAATCTTATTTCTGATGTGAAATCATCCACATGCTAAACAAATATACATTGAACCAAACTAAACTATTTTAATAACTGTTTTTAAATTAAATTCAAATGTAACATCCTTTGTAGTCAGTTAAAGCAAACATAACCCCTAGCACATTTAGCATGTTAAAAAGATTTTTGCTGTCTTAAGTGTTACACAGTAAGTAAACAGGCAACCAGCTCAGCCTTCAGAACCTGTCCCTTTCTATAGAATGTAATTAATTTCTGTTTAATTGTAATAGTAGGGCTGCACTGTGTTCATGATTTTTTGAGGGGTAGAAATCCTGCACGGTTGCTTTTTTATGTGTGTTTTGGGAAGCACAACACATGACAGAAAGGGAAAGATTTGAACCACACTCCAGCTGTGATTAAGTGCTGACACATCAGTGGAGTTGGGTTGTGTTCCTTCACATGTGGGTATCCAGGACGGAGACTTCTCCCGGCTGTGCTGACAGGAGCTGTGGTTTCTCCTGGGAGGATGTGCTGTGCTCTCCTTGGATGTGCAAATCTGGGAAATAGGCAGGACTGACACTGCCCAAGGTGAAATTCCCACTTTGTTCACGCTGGGTTTTAGGATGTCAGGTTGCCAGCCATCCTCAGTGGCTCTCCCTTGTGAGCAGTTTGGACACGCGTGGTCTCACCGTGGCTGTGACTGAGCCAGGATTAAGCTCTCATGCCATCTCCTGGCAGATTGTCACTGTGTTGCCTCTCTGCACTGTCTGTGTCCCCCCTGCCCTGCTCTGCACTGATGTGTGTGTCACAGTGTGCCCACACGAAAGCCAGTGGGGCTGCAGGTGTCCCTGTGTGGGTGCCGAGGGGGATTGGCGGTGACAGTGCCGGTCTGGGGACACCGCACAGAGCCCTGCTGAGGGTGCTGCTCTGTCAGGGGTTCCCTGTGCAGGGTGTGTGTGCTCAGGGGGGCACAGCTCCGGGCTCCGAGGGTGTGCCAAGAGTGGGAAGCAGCTCCCAAGAACCACCTGGTATCCGTGGGCAGTGGGAAGGCTGGTGCCACTTCACCCTGGCAGGGGTTTGGGGGCTGCAGGGCAGTCTCCTGGCACATTCTGCTGCAGGGGGAAGCAGCCCCTGAGGGCAGTCCAAGGGCCATGCAGTAAAGATGAGATGAAACATCTGGTCTCATCTTTGGTCAGTGGAGCGAAGCAGCTACACGTGATGAGTAGTTGCTCTTTGTCTTTTTAATTCTTTGCTGAAAGATTCCCATACAAAAAACTGTCAGCACTCCAGTGTTTCTCTCCTACAAGAAGATAATATCCTGTCCTCTCTCTGGATGGTTGAAATTGTGGCTCTGAGGAGGTCTGGGTTTGTAGAAACATGCTCTTTGGATAGGTGGGCGTTGTTTGGGGCAGTGCAGCTGGAAGGATGAACTTACATGTCCAATGCAGAAAAACTACTTTAGAATAAGCCTATTGCTCTCATGAAAATGTTTGACAGAAGTTCATTCACGTGAAAGAAGAATCCTGGGCTGCAGCCAGGCGTGGTACAGAGCCCTGAAAAGCAAACACTGGTTATAGAATTTAAAACTTCCTGCTGACAGGTTATCAGTTAGATGTCAAGGCATTCAGTAATGGTGATCTGAAACAATGAAAGATTGAGAGACACTTTGAAAAAGTTTCTGCAGCATAGCATTTCTTGGTCATGCTGCCATGTCTCCTTTTCATTCTTCACCACCATCACCCATTTTATCACAGCAATTTGGGCTGAATTGTATGTACATTCAGTGTCACTAAAGACAGCAATGCCGTGTCATCGACATGTTTTCTTTTCTTTTTGTTCTTGCCTTGTTTTGACTTCTCTTTGCCTCCTGTTCTGATTGTGAAATGGCTCCAGAGAGTGATCTAGTGATACACTCCATCCCCCAACCCAGGAAGAAGTGAGCAGGAATTGTTTCATGTCACTGCCACATAAAATGCACTTTAAACAACACACACATCACATCCAAGGAGTACAATTTAGGACTAATAATGTAAAATAAAAAGCAGATAAAGTACATAAAGCACTCAGAAGTCCCCTGTGACTCTGGGACTCTGCATTTCACCTCTTTGCAGGAAGATTTTGTTTCTGCTGCTGCTCACTAAAAGGTGATGCCTTTTTTCATTATTTCTGTAGTATCTGTCTTAAATCAACCTCTTGCATTTTCTCTGTGGCACACACTTCTACACTTCAAATTCCTTGACCAAATGCATTGGGTAGGTGTGAATTTGAGTTTTGTCATTTCCCCATTTAAGTTATATCACTTCCCCAGTTAGAGGTAAGCTGCTACATCTTTAAGGAAGGAATACAACTGCAGAGTGTTAGCCAAGTGCCTGGGAATAATGCTTCACTGAAATCAGCTGATGGTACAGCATAAATAAAAGCATTTGTGTGCCACAGCCACGAGAGATGGCACAGTTATAAATGTTTGTGAAATGCATGGCTATGGAAATAGACTCAACTCTACTTCTAGCAAGGTCAACCCCCGTTCCCCCCTTAATTAGCTGACTTGCTATCAGCTTTTTCCTGGCTCAGTTTTTTAAGGACTCCCTCTCCCTACTTGCCCTGCAGTTTAGGTACCTTCCTCTGAGACAGACCTTTGTTTCTCTCCCAGACAGCCTTTTTCAGTGGTTCCTCAGGGATTCCAGTTAACCTCATCCTTTTCACCCACGCAAAGGATAGTTTTGACGTTCTGCTGTAAATTGAAGAGCACCTCTTTGGAGAAGCAATGCCACGTTGGCAGACAAGAGTGCCAGCTCTTGTACTTGATTGTCTAATTAACCCTCAGTGGTAGGTTCATTTCAGTGCTAAATGTTTCCATCTACAAAGTGTTTAATTTCTTATTACCCTGTATACTGACAAACAGATTCAATACAAACATCCTGATGGATAAATGTGTTTATTTTTGCCTCCTGACCAGACTGTGATAATAGTGAACAATTGAAGAGACATACTTGGAATGCTTGAGACCCTTTAAAAAAAACCCTAAACCCTGAAAGTGCTGACCCCTGAATTAAAAGGTTTCTTTTTCAAAAGTAGTTGTAGATCAGTTAAAATTATAGCAATACATAGTTGCAGATATAAATTTTTAAGCATATCTTCAAAATGTTTTTCTCTGTTCTTTGTCCAAATAGAGAAATATTTTAGCATAAAACACTCTCTCTTTTACTTTTTTGCATATATGCACAGGAGGAATTCAAGTGAGTTTCTGTAACCTAGACCTATTAAATTACATTGATGGTTTGACCACTTTTCCTGCCAGTGCCTGTTTGCAGTTTCTGTCTTTGGTGTCAATATGCCAGTGGTTATGGAGGCTACCTTGGGATCTTGCTGTGGAGGTGGTACACCTTTGTGTATTGCTGAAACTGATAAATCCTCAGAAAACATTTTAAACTCAGAGCCAGTCTCTTCTGGAGGGGGGAGGAAAAAAAAGAAAAAAATGCTTTAAATATGCTTTTGTTCTCCAGTTTCTGGTGTACTGTTAACTCAGAGGGACAGAAATAAGACCATATAGAACAGCCTGGGTTAAATAAAATAAGCTGATGAAGGTTACATGGAGCCAGCCACGTAAACATCAAAATGCTGTGAGGCTGAACATTTTTGACAGATTATGAAGCAAAGACACTTAAACAAAATTTTTGAACAAAGACTTTTCAGAGGAATTAGGAGCATTATTTCTTATTTCACTGTACTTCAACAAGATAGAGAAATACAAGACAAAATGTATTTCAGAAAACTTTTCTGTGGGAATTGTAATTAAAGATTGGGTCTTGCATTTTATCTGGCCTGTTCTGGGGGCTCTGTGTGCGTGCTGTGTTATGTTAAAACTGGATGCCATTGGAAAGGCTTGCTTTGTCCTTGCAATGCCCATCCATTAATGCCTTGTAGTGATAATAGTTTTAGTGAGAGTTTAGATACATTTGGATGAGCCACATAGTGTCACAGAAGCAAAAAAGTGCTTGAATTTGAAAACTGAGGCACAGACTTTAAGGATCAGTGATGCTTGGCTTTAAAGCTGGGTTAGATAAAAAAAAAAAACGATCCTGTGAAGCTTGAAGCTCAAAAAAAAAAATCCTGCACAGCCCTGACAGGTGCAGAGAGAGCATCTGAGGGCATATCTCCATGAAGTATTTAAACTGGAAAGAATTGCCAAAACATACCAAAGCAAGGGAGAGAAGCTGATGTGAAAACTTTTTGAAGCAAAAATCCAAACGGTCCAACACCTTTTCTGTAGACCATTGAAATAATTCCTGTTTTTCTGACACTTCAGTGATAACAATTTGCATAGTTAAGACACCATGCCTGTGGCTTTATTGCATTTTAGTGCAACTACTTTAGCTGCAGAACAAAAGTAAAGCAGTTTGATATAATATGGATGTCTATTTGCGCTCCTTTTAAGATAAACATTAGGCAATAACCATTTCTTTAGAGCCTGTATATTGTTCATATGATTCTCTCTCTTGTATAACAGCTCATGTTCATCAACGTGATACATTCTTGCCTGATTTTCCAGTTCTGTCTTTCATTGAGGGTATTCTTTTCTTTCTCTGATTGCTTTTTCTTCTTAGACCATTACTCTAGTTGATGGCTTCAGGTTATCATTGTATCCTATCTCCCTCTCCAATAAGCCTATGATTGATACTAATCTTCCTCATGGGACACATTTATAGGATGCAGGATGGAAACTACTCTCTAAATCTTAGCTTTATATGTGCTGACAATTTGCAAGGTTGCACCTTATATTCACTTCAGGTGGCTTAGGGGAAAACATCAGCACCTGGTAATCACGCTTCCGAAATAAGGAGAAGTGCACCCTGTGTGCACCAGAAGTTACTTTGTTCAGCCTCCTGTGCTGCTGCTGCATTTGTTTTATGTGAGTAGAAAGGGCTCAGTTACCATAGGTGGTCAATGTCCTGTAACCAGACTCATGCCTTTTCTTTTCAGTGAGAGAAGCCATATTTTAATTAATCTAATGGAAGCTCTGACTAGCAGGCAGTCCCCTGAAAAAGAGTTAATGTGCCGGAAAACACTTCACACAAGCAGGAAGACTCTTCATTGACTAATGTGCTTAACGGTACTTTTTCTAAGAAAATTATCCCAGTGAAAGCTTTATGGAGGGCATTTGTTTTTCTATTTTTCTCCTTATAATATAGCCTCATGTTCTGAAATTTAATTAGATATGTCTGAGGACCTTTTGAAAATAGGATTATTATATTTTTAGTACAGATTTTGCAGATGCCCATCAGTATAGTGTCATGGCAAAACAAATATTCCATTCCTTGGAGGAGTAAAATTTAAGGTGCTGTGCTCCCTGGTGTGATGAATGTGTGTGCTGAAGTTTGGCGATTTCTCACTGTCTTATCAAATATCTGAAGGCAGAGTCCAGTTATATAATTAACTCAGAAGACTCAATGGGAAATGAAGATGCTAATGTTTCTGCAACATTTGCATATTCAAGCTCCACAGCCCAAGAAACAAAGAGAAGCAATAAGAAATTCATTTGTTTTATCTTTTATCTTTTTAAACAGACATGCATTTATCTTTATGAACAGACTTGCCAGACCCTTTTTGAATTGCAAAGTTTTGCTGCAAGTGCTTGTTATTTGGATTTGCATAAGGATTAACAATGTTGGGCAAGTGGTATCTCCTAACCCTTTCTGTTTGCCTGTGTGGTATCAGTCACTGGGATATAGTTCTCAAGGCAATCAATGCTTTTAGTTCAGTGGATAATGCAGTTTGTTTTCATGGTAAATTCTCTAACGTTCCAAAAGTCTAGTTCAACAATAATTATAAATGTATTTGCTCAGAGGATTTTTTTTCTCCCCCTCTGCCAGCTCTCTCTACCTGCATAAAGTACTCTTATCAGCATAATGTTTAAAGAATCAAAATTTATTAAACTTGAGGGGGAAATCTGACCTGGCATGCAGAGTGTAGAAATTAAGCTACACTCCATAGATGAACATACATGTGAAAATGTCATGGTCAAAGCAAAAGAATCTCTTAGATCCAGAACAAAATCAAAACTCCCAGAGACTTTAAAAGTGCATTTACCCCAGCAAATTGAAGTTCAAAACTCTCTTCATGCTTGAGATGTTTCAGCCTGGGTTCTTTGCTCCAGCATTTTATACATAGAAGTGTTACCTACAGTATTCCAATATGCATCTGAATGATTTTTACTATTCAGAGACGACTGGTTTGATAACATCATTTCATAGATGGGAATTGGAAAATGGCAAACTCTTTGTATTTGTATGTGGAGGGTTTTTTTATTTTTGATTTTCATATTATTATGAGTGCACTGTTCCACCATCAGTATATTACAAAGGAAAAATAATCGAGGAGCTTGCACTATTTTCACAGGATCATGTCTCCCAGAGTCCTCCCATTGTGGAAATCACTTCTGAAATGCACAGCTGTACTTCACTAATGAGACAGCTTGAGCCCCACAGCTTGCTGCATTGACTTACAGAACAGAAGCTACTTGGCAAATGTGAAGCTTCAGGGTTTCTATTCTACTTTAAGGTGGTTGTTGGGAATTGCTCAAAGGAAGGCAGATTTGGCCTTACAATTTTCATTCTTTTAGGGAAGATACTAAGACAGGAGGCATACCAGTAGAAACAATGTATGTTACTTGCTCATGAGAGATGGACATAATGGCACAAGAGGCTGTACACCTGGAGCAGTGCTGAATGACAGGGACCCACAAGAGCTGAAGCAGCAGCTGTTTGTGATGTGCCAGCAATGGGTTGGGCATGGCTGGAGCTCCTGCAGAGTTTGGGGTGTCTGTTGTGATAACTGGATTATCCTTGAAGCTTCTGGGAAGGGGTAGGCAGCCCAGGGGACCAGCAGTCCCAAGCCAGCAGCTTGTGAGAAACCTCACAGCTTCTCAAAGCTACAAGCAAGTAAAAGAATTGAAGCTGCCAGGACAAAATACTGTATTACTGGCAAAGACTTAATTATTTAGTGTTGTTGCTGGTGGCTGATGACCCAGCAATCAAGAACAAGCCGTAAGTAATAATTTGCATCGAACATGGAGTGAATTCAGGGTTCATTAATATCACGCATGAAATGTTGATTAAGTTCTGTGCACGAGGCAAGGAACATAAAAAGCAAATACTGAGGTAACATACAGTGAGTGTCACAAGCTGTTGTGCTTAGGCCAGGCACAATGGCCACCAGGTAGGGGAGATGTCAAACTCTGACCAGTGAAATTACCTGCTTTGTAACAAAAAGAGAAAGCTAGTCTGCTCTCAGATAAGGTCACTTTCTCCTGAATCAGGAAGACTGTCTCTTACAGTGTTTGTGTCCTTTTTCAACCATTAATATAGCCTTACACTGAATTAATTCAGTTGAAAATGGAAACCGATTTCCTTTCCTATGCATTAGTCTTCTGTTTTGTGCCACTGCTTTTACATTCACAGTTTGTGAGCTCTTGCAGGGAAGGTTGTTGATTCAGGTAGTTAATACAGAGGCCACCCTACAGCTTTTCACTGCAGCTCAGAGAGAAGATAGGCATGCTGGTGCTGCCTAACAATGTGCTGTAGAGGTGTTGCAGTGCAAGAGAAACATTTTGCACTTTCAGTCTCAAATGCTTAGTTAAAGGTCATCCATTCAAAATGAATTTTGGTATTTAACCTTCCTTGGTCTGTCTTGCTCTCACTCAATACACTTTGAAGTCATCTGCAGTACTTCCAGATGTATCCGTGAGGAATGCTGGTGTTCGTGAAATGACAGGTGGTCTTTTTCTGCTCAACTCAGCTGTTCTTCACGCCGGGTCTTTTTTTGTTGTTTTGGGTTGGTTTTTTTGATGTTTTGGTAGGTTTTTTTCCTGTTGGTTTGGTTGTTGGCCATTTGGTCATTGCCAAGATAAAATACTCTATTTTTTATTTATAGAAGGGAAACTTTTATACTACTGATGATGGGGTCTGAACCCAGGGATCCTGATAGCAGGCCACTGAGTAGTATAGGAAAAAGTAGGTTTTTCCAGCATTTCTGATTCTATTGGAGAGAATTGCTTTGTTTTCTAAATCTCCTAAATCGAAAGACTTCTATAAGAAAAAAATTATCATTTGATTTCATCACAAAGAAAATAATTATGTCTGAGAGTAACATATTTTGAATCAGGAATAACATTCTCGCATTGATTCTTTTCAAGCACTTGAGCACTACAGTGTCTGAAAATAACATTTTTCTATCATTGGGCAACATAGATTTTAAAGTCAATAACAGAGCAAATTGCCACAAATTGGAAAATACAGAAACAACTGTGGGTTGGTTTTTTGTTTTGTTTGTCTGTTTGTTAGTATTAACCAAAACAGGCATGTGTGAATACAGCAGCAGCCCTTCCTGGGCTGTAATCTGTGGAGTGAAAGTTCCCAGGAGTTGGTTTGGCCTGTGATACCTGTAGCAGTGCAAGGTTGCACTGGTTTGTTGTGGCCACTCAAGTGCTGTTACGGGGTTTACCCATGACAGTGTTCACCTGCTCCCTTTGTTCCCTTGGGATAGCCTGTCTGTCTTGGAAAATCACCAGCTGACTTGCCATCTTCAGGGGCTCTAGCACTGTGAGCTTGCTGTAGTGTAACCTCTGTTCTCCCTCTCTCTGTATGTCTTGAGGTGACTGGAACTGAGAGGTGGTTTGGGCAATTGTTTTGGCCAGTACTTGGCTCATTCACTCCTTAAGTGTCCACCTTGTGTTGTAGAAGTAGCCACGTGCTCTGCTGTGTCACACAGGGTGCTCTGCATGAACTGTGGTTGCTAACTGACAATGGGTACGACTAAGTGTCATCAGTCTTCAACATGCATGGCATGTTACATTTCAAGGTAATTAATACAGGCCGTATAAAACTCACCTACCTACCTCTCACCCTATCCCCTTTCTGGGTATTTTGAAGAAGGCCCGTGAAATATAACTCATATGTCATGGGTTTGCTTTTTTTTCAGTTTGCATTTTTTTCCCAAATATCACTGTAATAATTACTGTAACAGAGTGCTTTCTGTGGAGTTAATGTTCTTCTGGCTTAATGGCCCCTGGTTATTTTCAGGCCATCAACTTTTCCCAGCTGGTCATCAATCCCAAAGAACTGCCTTGTGCCTCCATTATTATTGCTTAAGTACATGACATTTCTGGTGCCACTGCTGCCTCCCAATGAGATGGTATTACAGCCAATAGCTTTTTTCCACCCTTGCTTTCAATATTGTCAAAGCATTATAAACAGCTGGTGTGAGAATGTTGTGGCTGTTGGCTGTGAATTCCTCTGACAATTTTTAGGTGTGAGTTTTGTAGACTTCAACTGAAAGAATCTGAGTGAGGTGATGGAAAATTACTTGCCTGAAGCAGCTGCAGGGGCTCAGCCCCCATACATCATTCAAGAAGTAGCCAGGCAGTACTTGAATATCTCAATCTAAAGGCTTTTCACCAGAAGGAACATTTTTCAAATAAGATCTGGGACAGATGTTCTGGGGGGTGTCTGTGTTCATTCTGTAGCCTCAGCTCCCTCCTCAAGTTTCCATAGCTCTGCTGATGGTTGCCCGTGTTTCCTAACAATTGATGGCTTCTGTGGCAGACTTTTTAAAAAGAAACAAGGAAGTTGTAGCTCAATAGGCCAGAAACCAGCAGAGATTGTTTAGGTAAAAATGCCTTGCTCTGTGGATATTCAAGCCTATGTGAGTTAACACTGGTGCCGATTACATTTCCTTTAACATCATTAGCACTTCATCTTGCCTTCCCAAGCATGGTGGTGGAGCAGCCAGTTCACCTTAGAGCCTTTTGCTAGGTAATTCATCAAAGTGGCAGATGAAAGCTTAAAGGAAAATGCATGTAAATACTGCATTAGGAACCTCGGCTCACAAAGGTGAGAACATTTCTACCCATGTCATTAGCTCTGGATATAGTCCATAGATGCGAAAGAAAAGGGACTTTGTTGACTGGGGGGGATGGAGGTAAAGTCTTGCTGGTTGTATCATGGCACAGATTGTACAGTTTAGTTGTTTTCTCTTCAGTTAAAAAGCACTATCATTGATTAGCTATTTTCACAGAAAAAATCTCAGACTTAAGTGTAATCACATATTATTACTTTCAAAATTAAACATAAGTTACTACAGTAAAACGCTCCTTCAAACA
Organism: Scytalopus superciliaris; assembly: GCA_013400415.1. Taxonomy (NCBI): domain Eukaryota; kingdom Metazoa; phylum Chordata; class Aves; order Passeriformes; family Rhinocryptidae; genus Scytalopus; species Scytalopus superciliaris. Next base: position 931,130 of record VXBX01007997.1, on the reverse strand, counting down.
GGTTTACCTCACAGTTTATTGTATGCCTGTTAGAAAGCAGCACCATTAACTCTTTGCTCCTTTTTAGTTCTCATGCTGAGCAGTAGTAGCTGGTGACATACTCCTCTAATTGTTACCTATATTTGTGGTTCCTTCGGTAATATGATTTATCATGCATTTTCATGAAAGCTTGTTTTCACTCTCCTGCATTAGGTCAGCACTCACTGAACAGGCACCTCCTGTTCCATTTTACTGTGTAACTTTTGAACATGACCTGACAAGCTAGAAAAAGTTCAGTGCACTAACTCACTGTCATGCAAAATATACAAGACATTAGTGACCAGCTCTGACTGGTGAACCATAAAGGAGGTACAAGAGCACTCAGTGCTTATGGCTCCAACATGCAAGTAGCACTGAAGGATTGGACCAAGGTATCATCACTCCTCTTTCCTTAGCAAAATGTCTTGACCAGGGTTGAAAAGCTATTCGCACATGGACTTATGAGGACTTATGATTTATTATTTCCTAAAAAACATGGAAGAGGAAGAATCAAAAATACTCCAATTACAGCTTATTTATGGCAATCGTAAGCAGCTGGGAACAGTATAGAAGCTGTTGTCATTTCTGTGTAGACAGTGGAAAGGAGAATTTACTCAAGAGGCTTAACTCCACATACACCTACACCACATTTTCCCCACCTACAGAACATACAGGTGAAGTGTCCCCAGCTATTTGGGAAGACTGCTGAGAGAGATTTATGTAAATTCCTTTGCGATTTTTGCTGTAAAATATGCCATGTATGTGTGAAATATAGTTATGTAGTGAAAAGGAAGATTTCTGCAGCTAATTTTGAAGTATGTGTGTCTTTACAGCCATTAAAAATGCACTGCAAGAGCTGTGCTTTGGTAACCAGCTCTGGCCACCTTCTGGGAAGTAAACAAGGTGACAGAATCGACGAGGCAGAGTGTGTAATACGAATGAATGATGCACCTACTCGAGGTTATGGCAAAGATGTTGGAAACAAAACGAGCCTTCGAGTCATTGCACACTCCAGCATTCAGAGGATTCTGCGAAATCGCAACGAACTCTTAAACATGAGCCACGGTGCCGTGTTCATCTTCTGGGGCCCGAGCAGCTACATGCGGAGGGATGGCAAAGGCTTGGTGTACAATAACCTGCAGCTGATGAATCAGATACTGCCTCAATTAAAAGTATATATGATTTCTCGCCACAAGATGCTTCAGTTTGATGACCTTTTTAAACGGGAAACTGGGAAAGACAGGTGAGAACTTACGTGGCTACTTCTGGGGGATGTTATACAGTAGTAAAATAATATAGTTTATATATACCCGTTTCAGATCTGCTCGGAGGGACAATCACACCCATTTTATTCTCTGCCTCATGAGTTGTAATACGGTATGTTGTAATATGGTATGACATGTCAAATAGGATCACTGGTAACATATGCATCAAAATGATTTGTATGGAGTATTGCCTCATCAACTTGGAATACCAGAATTTGGATGTACTGTTTATACAGCTGAGGAGGCAGGAGCTGTTTAAATCTCACTTTGGGGTAAATATACCTTACAGTTTTTTCACTGATTAAAATGGATAGGTTAGGTTTTCTTATAGAGGAAATGCCACCATTCAGTCAATTATAATAGCTGTTTATTGAATTTAAGCATTCTTGGAACATTGCAGCTGTAAAGCTTCTTGTAAAACAAATAAACATTAGTCATACATTAGGTGCTTCAGAACAGTTCATCTTATATTTGCAACTGGAAAATGGAAAGTTATTATGATAGTTACATCTTTATGAGACTGTTTATGAGACTTGTAGGCTGATCTTCAAATGAAATTTTTAGTAAGTGACCCCAGTGCAGGACTTGAGCATTTTCACATACAGTGTTTGAAACCAGCATTCAAACTAAACACTTGCCAGCAAGAAAGACATTTATTTTTAATGAACTTCTATTTTTTTTACTTATTAAATATGCTGCTGTAAAAATGGAACAGGGTTCCCCCTTAGATACAGATGAAGAGATAGGTTTACTGTGCAGTAACTCAGGGTGAGATTTTCTAGCTTACAAATACTCTACATACACACCAAAGCTTGAAACAGGGCTCAGTCCTCTTGTGAACAGGGAATACTCAAGAGCACAGACTTTTTTTTTCTCTGCTGTACAAGAAAGGCAGAACCAATGTTAGAGGAATCAGCTGACAGCAACATTTGCTTGCCATTTGCTGCCTTTGTTAACCCCACATGGGTTGCTTGCAGAGCTCTACTCAGTTATGGATCCAGTGATGGATCTGAGTTTGTGGAACAGAGAGTAACTTAGTCAGTTTCTTACCAGTAAAGGTCCTTTTCTCTTTATCCTCAAAGTGGTGCATATGAGTCTCTGTCAGAACAAAAAGGAAGGATAACAAGGGGGAGATACCCTGCCAGTTCTGATGTATTTCAGTCTTTTCCAGTGTCAAGTGATGTGAGAAGGTCAATTAAGCATTTGAACCCTTCAAGAAAAGTGCAAAGGGTTATCTTTATGCTCAGTGTTTACAAAGGCATGAAAGTCAACAAAGGTGTAATTGCATTGTAACATGCCTGCACAAAAGGAATGCTCACTGCCACCTCCTTTCCTGGATTATGTTTCCAGTGCAGGATCACAGGCAGTCCCCAGTTCTGCAGAACAGTTTTACCTCGCCCGCTGCTGTGCCAGCGGGAGCCACGGTCCTGTTCCTTCCCTGACATTGCCAGGGTCCTGTTCTTTTTCTGACACATGCTATGCAATTTCAGGCAAGCTGCTCTTTCTGGTTCTGCATCACCCATCCAGAGCCAGAGGCCTGTAGTGAGTGTGTGATCAAAGCATTTCTTTTTCTGCACAGGCACCAGACTTGGCTCCTGAAATATTCTCAAGGCATTTGAGCCATTAATGACATTGTCACAAGTTCATACTGGACTCAGTCATGGGCACCCTGAGCTCCCACTGTGAATCAAGGGCACTCAGATGCCAGCAAAATTCAGCCCCAGGAACAGACCCTGTTGATTTTAATAAACTGCAGGCTCTGCTGTGGGATGAACCACTCCTTTAGAGGGCACAGACAGCATACTTGAAGGACTAAGAAGATTAAAACGGGAGATGAAAATAAATGAATAAGCAGCACAGAAGAGAGTGAAGATGAAAAGAAACACGGGTAGGAAGGAATCTGTAAGGGGAGAAAATTTATGTAGCTGTGGGGGCAGGAGCAGAACATTGTACAGTCCAGAGTGCTGCTGTTCCCTGGAAGGTTTCTGCCGAGCTCTTGGCATTAGTGCCTACAAAAAACAAAGGAGGGAGACAGAAGCATGATTGCAAGGTTGCAGTAATCAGACTATTCATTTCTGTCTTGAAAATGATGAGAAAAAAGGTAATTGGATGTATTGTGTTTTTTGGAAAAAAGCTGATTTTGAAATGAAGAGAAACCTTCAGAAAACATTGCCAGTTAAGTAGCATGGTAAAAGACAAAGGCTGCAGAGCAATATACTTGGCATTATAAAGTAACTATACTTGAAAATAACTTCGTAATTGAATAAGGGTACATTAAGAAAATATGATTCAGAACCAATATTACAGTAATTAGATAAAAGAAGCATAAATGAAATAACTGCAGGAAGAGTATTTCCATAGAGATTATAAATGAGATTTTGGTGGAGCAGAAAGGCCTTTAATTGTAATTTAGTGTGCACTACAGAATTATCAGCACAGTGTGTTAGTTCATCATATAAAAGAATATCTGATAATTTCCCCTAATAAGCACATGACAGTTCTTCATATTCTTTCATTACAGCTGATTAGGTATAAAAGCAGTTTTCTTTTGTTGGACTCTTGCTCAGATCTTTTATGAAAAGGCAGGACACTGTAACCCCATTTCTGTGTTGTTGTCCTACAGACATGGTATTTAAAGAGGCCAAAGTGGTACTTGAATACATTTTTAAATCTTTATTTGATTGTTAGCTTTTAAGCTAGTTTATTTGTATTCAGTTACTCTCCTATTTATTGAAGACACTAAATTACAGTGTGTGTGCAAGCAAAAACAAAACTAACCAACAGCCAGCCTGACTGGGTTACTTGACTTGTGCAAAGCTCAGACTCTTTGGTCACGATCTAGCTACAATTGCTCCCTTGATTTAGGAGTGTAAGGTGTTAGACACCTGGAACAGTGGCCTTGTGCAAGCTCCAGAGTACTCTTAGCCTGAACACGTTCCTGAATTACCTAGTGATTCATAGCTCAGAAACTCCCAGGTGGCAGAGAAACAAGTTTTGTAGGCTTTTCCCTACCATTTCCTTTCCTAATAATTTGAGCTGAAAATTCTTACTGTTTTGTATTGTTGCAGTGCCTAAAGGCCTCCACTGAGCTTATGACCCAGCTATGACATTGTGACAAACTGCACCACCACCCCCAAGCTTCAGTGCAGTCAGAAAATAAATAAGGCCCCATAATTGGAAATAATGAGATGCTTAAAACATGTCATTCTCCAAATGCCAGCTTGGCCTGCAAGTCTGTATGTCAGGAGCAGTAAAAATGTATGTTTCAGGAATTCATATGTTACCAGGTGACCCACAAAGGACAGGACAAATTAGCTAGGCTCCCCAGCATCCTTCAGGCATACATTTGGTTATGTTTATAGGCGTCTTTTAAGCAGCTGGCACTGATACCACCACTTGGTTTTTTTCTTTGCAGTAGTGTAATTCCCTGAGGAAATGAGAAACTTGGTACAAGGCATTCCTCAACCTGACAGTGCTCAAAACATCTCCCTCCTACTGCCCTGTAGGTGACCTACTTGGAACCAGCTTGTTTTGCATTAGCTTGGGAAGCTGCACAGTGGCTCTTGTCGGCTGAATTAGATGTTAGCGATTGCTGGCACTTGCCTGCAGTGGCTTTTGTGGTCTCAGGTCTCTGCTTCCAGGACTGTTCCACATCATGCTAAGCACGGGGTAAACTGTAAAAGATGGCCTTGGAACTTGGGTCAGGACCTGGCCTTCCCAGGTGATTTCTCCGAAGAGAGCCTCATGTTTTCTGCTGTGCTTTTTTTTGGTGGGGGTAATGTCACAAAGTTTCTCAGATATCAGGCAGATATAGGTGCAGGGGACTGAGGTTAATGTGGTATGTATTAACACAATCTGATACAGCCCATGCCTTCCAGGAGCCTGCCCTTGCTCCCACAGTGCCTCAGCTTTAGTAAGAAATGAAGGGAGAGCCACTCACTGTGACAGGCTGTCAGCAGGAATCTGAGGCTTTTTTGGGCTGCAGATAACACAAGCTTGAACTTCTTCCTGCGGGACTTTCTAGCTGAGTGAGGAGCCATCAGGGAGACCTGCTGTCATCTTTAATGGTATTTGAAAGGAGACCGTTGAGTGAACTCATTTTCTCTGGAGCAAATACCCAACTTTACATGACTCCATGTCTAAGAGAGGTGCCAGTCCCTAAACATGCCCTTATGACACCTTTAAGAGGTGTTCCTTGCTGGCATTTCCTTGATCCTCCTCTTGCAACACTGCCAGCTCTCCCACAGCACAGAGCCAGTGTGGGAGCTTAACACAGGACTGGGAATTCCAGTGCATGTGCCAGCAGTCACAGCAAGTGGCTGGGAGCTTCTAGGAACCAAATCATGGATGGGGTGGGAGGAAAGATAGTTGCACCAAGCAGTCGAGGCCAAATGTCACTCGAGCAGACGGGCTCCTCTGTATGCTGTGGGAGGCAGCATTTTAAGCAGCCCCTTCATCACCCCATGATGCATCTTCCTAAGCACTTAGTGTGTAAGCTCCATTAAGTGATTACAGATGTGTATAGATTACTAGCAGTAGAATATAAATACAGTACATGAAGTTTCAGTCACTTAAAGTAAATTTACCAAAAGGTCAGCTAAATATTAACATTGTTGTGCCCAAAATTAATTATAGCAAGAGTGGTTTCTGCATAGATTAGTCCTCTGACAGGAGACACTAAGCAAAATCATTAAAAGATAAACGAGCAACGTAGTCGTGGTTGCTCAGTTTTTGTAGCCTTTCATGAGAAGGAAAAAAATGCTGAAAAATTGCTTCAGAATTATTTCAAGAAATAAATAAATAAATCTCAAGAATTATTTGTCAGCTTAGAAACTTAATTATGTTTTTGCTTTCAGGAAGATATCCAACACTTGGCTTAGCACGGGCTGGTTCACAATGACTATCGCATTAGAGCTCTGTGACAGGATAAATGTTTATGGCATGGTGCCACCGGATTTCTGCAGGTAGGATTTTATTTTGGAACCATTATTAGCTAACAATGTTAATGTTACTGATAAATATCTGAATCTTTTAATCTTTTTTTCTATGCAACATGTCTTCAGTCCTCTTAAAGCAATTAATTAAGATGTCCCACAATCTCGTTCTGAACACAACAAACAGCATTTAATTATGTTATATAAAATATTAAAAAAATTTGTTTGTGGGAGAATTAATCCATCTTGTTGGTTTCTTTTAGTCTCTGAATATTTATCAGCTAAAAGTAATGCAATAATTGGCATGAAATTAATCTGAAGAAGGAAGTACTGGAAAACATTACTTTTAATTTGTTTTTCAAGTTCCCCCCAAATTAATAGAGCAATGGCATTGTCACAGTGACTAGTTTCTAAATTGAACTTCCTGTGCAACTCAGATTAAGACTGTTGTATCTCTGTCACATGAATCCCAACCTTACAGTGAACTAGCTTCCTAAATAATTCTCACCAATCTGCTTCCCCAGAATCTGGACCCAGAGAATCAGTCCATAATCACTCATTTTTGGGCATGCAGGGTGTGGGCCACAAGTGCTACAAGCAGCACACAAATTCTCTCAGTGGAAGCTGTTCTATAAACTAACAGCTTGTGCACATTTTATGGCTATGTTGTGCCTGCAGCCGTGTACAGACTCAGACCCAGGTTTCCCAGTACGGATCAGTGATGATATGCAAAGAGTCTTCAGGACTTCTGGTACTGGACCAAAATCACATTAGCCACATGATGCCAGTATGAATACATACACATTTGTTTTACATCAGCAGTCTTTATGCTGATGTAAGGCTCACCTGTCCATCCATTACTAGCCCAGCACTCTGGCCTTTCAGCACACAATGGTTCTGTGCCCACACCTTGTTCTGACCCCATCTGCACAGAGCTGGTGCTGCTAGTCTGGAACGAGGCATCAGGGTAACGTTTCATCACCTGCTCACAAACACCTTTCACTTCTTAAATTTTCTGTTGCAAATTTAGTGATCTCACTGAAGTCTGGCTCATTTTGACTAATTCCAAATGCCTTTCAGGGGCAAGGAGAGCAAGGCTGCAGTGCCAGGTTAGCACATCTGTCAAAGAACAGGAGTGCTCTGACTTTCCTCTGAGCACTTAAAAGGATCATTCAGGAATCTGCATTTGTCCTGAGCACAGAGTAGAAATCCCTGAAGAAATCGCAGTATAAAATGTCAACAGTAAACTCCGCTTTGTGAGAATTTCTACAAATTATAACAAAACACTGATGATAAATGCTGTGATGTACTGCCAGACTTCATCATGAATTCTCCAAGGAAAATAACAAACTAGATCAGATATGCCAGACAACACAAATACCTTCCACAGCACAGCATCTCAGTTCCCCTGTCATTTCAGTTGGCCAAGACATCCTGCTTAAGTTTCTGTAAGTGGCTTACTCCAGAAATGGCTGTATTCCAGTGGCACATGGAAGTAATTCTTAAACTGATGATTGAAAAATGCAGAAGGCAGCATTTCACTGCGAAATAATGGGCAGTCCTAACTTTTCATGCAAAGTCAGAATAATGTAGATACATTAACATCTTGGAAAAAGAAACAAAAAACAAAGCCTAAACCATGTGAGTTTTTAAAAGAGGCTAAAAATGTCACTGAGACCATATGAAAGGCTTTCATAGAATTGATACACTGAAATCAAATGGATATAATGTTAAAGTATAACACACAAAAGACTGTAAATTAATCCTGCCACTGGTGTAATAATTCTTACAGCCTGCATTAAAAAAAAAATCTTAACATAAAAGTACTCTCACCTGGTTCTCAAAAGGGGAAAGGTCATTTCTTAATCAAAATGAAATGAAGTGTCTTTACTTCAGCTTGATTCCCCAGATGATGAAGAGGAAAACTGTAGTTGCCATGCCTGGAAGAAGCTGTCCATGAAGATCTATGAAAGGGTTTCTTGCTATAAATACAGTTAACCTTCTTAGTTTGCTCTTCAGCCACTCATTAAGAAGTTAAACAGTGGTTCCTTTCAAAGAAATAAGACAACAGAACAGAATAGCAGAAAGAAAGAAATACTCTGTAATAATTCTGAATGCGTGCGAAAGAGATAGTGTAGGTACCCTAGCTGCTGTGCAACTAAAGAATCACTCAGATTAAAAGAAAAACAACCCCAAATCTTTTTTCTATTCAGAGTTAATTTCACCAGATCTACATTTCAGCAGATAGATACTCATTCTTTTTTAAGTATTAATTTGTGGAGTAAGTAATGAGTGTGGTGAGCGTTGTCATGGAACTAAATTAGTATCACATCTGTAACGTGAAGGACATCTCAAAGGTACCGTGAATATCATACTGTTGATTCTGCTACAAATTATTATCTTAAAATCATTAACCAAATTGCTTTGCACCCATGCAGGAAAAATAGTCTAGTGAAGGAGTCTGAAGTACAGACTAAAAGATTTGTCACTATTAAATTCTAACAAGGTGTTTTAGATTAATTTCTATTTACTTTCACTGGACACTGAGTTTTATATCTCAACTGGCAGTGGTGTCCTGATTATTATAAATTTTAGTACTTCACAGTAAAGCTATGTGTAATTTCAACCCCCTTTATTTTGCTACAGATTTATGCTGCAGTAAGGGTTAATGGCTCCATGTTGCTCTCATGCTGCTAAATACTTCTGACCCGCACATTCTGTAGTAAAATGAAAGCTTGTGCTTCCATGCACATCCCAAAGATTTCTGTGGAGTGTGTGCACCTCTCACTCTTTCGTCAAAAGATGAGCCATCTTATTGTATTTGTTCCAGTGCCCAGGAATCCAGTCCTAAGCTTTGCTGGAGCAAACTAGCACCCCAGCTGGGAGACACTTCCCTCTCTGAGGTCCCTTTGGCAGCCTGCTGCATGCACAGGACTAACTCCTGAACTGGGACATCAAGGATTTTCCTCTTGCCTCCCTACACCAGCAGCAGGGCTGGGAAGGACACAGACAAGCCTTGATGCAGTTTGTAGTCCCTGTCCATGGGATTATCAGCAGTAGTGACAGACGCTGGTTCCCTGCAGGTCTCAGGGTACTCATGCACACAAAAAAAATCCCTCAGGGTGTTAGTGTTAACTCTCCTCCTCTTCATGGGCCTTCTGGAACTCCCAGAAACTTAAAGCTTAATTATGAGCCTTATTTTAACTCACATGAATAATTCTTACTCCAGTTATGGAATGCCAGTTCATTTTCCTATAAGAATCCTCATTTGACTGCCAGGCCATTTTCCATCTGTGGTAATTCACCTGAAAATTGGCATTTGAAATACTTTAATTTATTCCTTTGGGTACAGCTTTTAAACCTAGTGTTTTCTTATCTGCCTCTCTCCACTTCCAGTTCCTTTAAATCAAATGCAAAGAAGCAATTGTTGGAGGTTACATTTTCTGGAGCTAAATGAGAGGCTGGATGGAAGAAGAGGGGCTCACAGGACTGTAAGCTGTATGTGAGATAGTCCTGCCCTTTGGTCCATATGCCTCACCTCATTATCTTAATAACAAAATGCATAAATGGCTTGGAAAACAAGGCTAATGAGGTCACGGAAGTTGGATCCTGGGAATAGAAGGCAAAAAATTATCCAGAAATCTTCATAGTCCTGGCATAGCACCTTGCCTATCACTCAACATATTAATGACACTTTATTCACCTTTCAAAATATGAATTATTGTACAAAGTGAGTGAGTACCTATAGTTTTAGAGGGCTGATTTATAATGGCACTTCATTTCTAAAGGAAGAGGTTGACCAGAATGTGATACAGAGTGGCCTGTTTTTTCTGCCTTGTTTCTTTTGAGGCAAACAGTGTTCACTGTACTTTCAGCTTTGGCTGTGGGCGGACACCATCTGTGGGAAAATGTGCACTCAAGTGGCAAACAGTAGCTGACTGACATGGGTACAAGCACTTACACGGGTGCTGTGCTGGCAGGCTGTCAGGAAGGAAGTACAGGATATTTTACAGAGGAACTTCCCTCGATTCCTCCCAGCTGTGATATTAATATGCATGCAGAGTCTGACAAAATACTGATTAATGTCCAGTATCAGTCAGTGATAAAACAGCATCTGTTTTAATGTTAATAAATGAGGTGGCAAGCAATTTCCGTATAGAAATTACTCATGCATTTCATTTGCTGGTGACACAAGCTAATTGCAGAGTTAGACGATAACAGCACAGTTAATTTGGGTTATGGTGTAGTTACTCAAGCCAGAGTTCAAATCCAAAGCTTACTAGCATGCAACCTAATGGAATCCAGAACTCCCACAAAAGGAGAAGGTCCTCTGTATCTAAATGCCTTTCAGAGTTGCTAAATCCAAAACACAACTTTTGGAATTCAGCCTTAAAACCTAAGTCAGCTGCAGAGCAGTCTTAGAGAGGTCTAAAGCCACCAGCCACCATTTCTGCATTGAACTCACCTCCAGTTCAGCCCGCAGACCTGCACATGGGTCTGGGCAGTGCCGAGCCGGGGATGCCTGAGCCCCACAGGGTGCCTGGACTGTACTCCTGCCTCTCTCACCTGCCAGGCCCTGTGCACCAGGTGGTTTGGGACTGTTTCTGATAGGATGGTGCACAAGGTACAGTGACCTGTTACAGCCTGGCAGGAGGACCTGGGGGCATGCACTTAAGATACTCTGGTGGTAACTTCAGAGCCTTTAGTGTGGAATCCCTGCCTTCGCAAATACCTGACCTGGGGGTACGAGGGCCAGGAGCTGCACAGGCTCACTTTGCAGTTAACTGGGACTGCATTTGTCCCAGGTGTGTTTGGAGATATGATACCAAGTTTACTAATCCTAACGTTAAAGCAGTAAACTTACACCAAGCAATACAGGTTTACACTCAAGAATCCAAGAGTAAAATCCAGCTTCAGAGGGCAGGAAGAACATTCTAAATAGAGGCAGAGACCTGTTTGTTTTGTAGTTCTTAACAGAAATTAATTACATGAAAACATATCCTGTTAGATTTACAGTAACCATACAAATTATTAAGTGACAATAGAAAGAGGTCCAGTGTATCAAAAAAGTGAAAAAGTAATTGAAGATTGAGCTCTAATAGTTGTAGCTTAAAAGTATTAAATTTCTGTCTGAAGAGTAGTTTTTTACATTACAAATATGTTTTCTGTAGGTGAGATAATGAAGGATTTTGTTTCACTCATATATTCCAGTGAGAATATATTTAATAAGTTTAGAATCCATCTTATTCTAGAAATGTAATTTTACTGTTATTCTGTTCTTGTAAGATTGATCACTGTGTTGTGTTACAAGGAAGCTAGATTGATTGAATTAAAACATTAATCTAAGGCACAAATGGAAAGCAGCAGCAATATCATATATTACCTCTGCATACACAATATGGATAATGGCAAAATAAGAAAAATTAGAGAATTTCTTAGGTGACAGAATTACACAGTAAAATAATGACCAGGACAAAATACTGACAGATTGTGGATGCATTCAATTGAAAGTGAGCTTAGATATTAGCTCTTCAAAATGGAAATAATCAGCTGTATATTAGAGCTGACAGCTCTGAATTTGCATGAGATTTCTTGCTCTCTGTTAGGGTCCTGTTCAGCTCAGGCTTTAATACTGAGCAGCTCCAAGGCTTCAGTAAATCCTGATATTTGGATTAACTTCTTTGCCACAACAAAATAGTTGGTACCAACTGTGGAGAGAAGTACAGTTGTGTTATTCTGTCTGGAACAGCTTGCTTTCTTTGAATTTATGACAGAGAGGATTCTTGTCAGCACAAAACACTGTGGTCAAAGTAAAAAAATATAATGGCTACAGTTTAATATAGAGATTAAAACAAAAGGAGAATTAATCACTTTGCCTTATTATAATACAAATGTGCCTTTTACAGATTGTAACATCAAAACATTGAGGTTAGAATGCTAAAATGAACTCTGTTCGAAGTATCCATTTGGTCTTTGGCATATCCTGTGTGTCACCACATGACTACTTACCTCCTGCTGGGTGTAATGCAAACGGGGTCACAAGGTCAGAAGGATACTGTGGGTGAACCATTTTAATTTGTAGCTTACACATGTAAAAGTTGCTGTTGTAAAATAAAAAAGAACTCATTTTGGAATCAGATGTTTTGATTAAAATCCCAGCAACAGCAGACTGTATCCCTGACCTGGCATGCAGATACTCATTGAAGTTGTGCATTTGGAACCTCGCACGCCGTGCTGGGAATGTTCAGCTGAGCTGACACAGATAACCACCTCCCCTCTATCTTCTTCCCTTTCTTTCCCCCGTTCAGTAAATACCTCTGCAAGACCTTTTACAAATCACAATCTAGATATAAATCTCTTTTAAGCAGTTTGCTCCAAATTTCGTAATAGTAACACAGCCCTGCAGCACTCTCCCTTGTTTCTGAGCTATTGCTGCCCTTCATTTAACTGGGAGGACGGGATTAAAGGAGAGCAATAGAAAGAGCAAAGAAAACACCTTGCCCCACTCTGTATATTAAATATGCAAGAAAAATACAGCTACCAAGGAATTTGGTTTAACTGGGAGAAAAAGTGGATTTGAGCCCATCAGTACAGATAGCATCTTTTCAATCAATTACTAAGAACATCTTGGGCTTCCATCTATTTTCTCTTTTCCACAGGGATCCTAATCATCTTTCAGTACCTTATCATTATTATGAACCTCTGGGACCTGATGAATGCACAATGTACATTTCCCACGAGCGGGGCCGAAAGGGGAGCCACCACCGGTTCATCACAGAGAAGCGCGTCTTCGAGAACTGGGCACGGACATTCAATATTCGCTTTTTCCAACCAGACTGGAAACCGGAACCGCTCACTGTAAATCGCCCCGAGATCAAACCGCTGGTGTGAGTGAGGGGTGAACGCACAAGCCCACAGTCACAGTCACCTACTGTACCAGCCTTGGGACCTTCTGGGACAGCACAGCAGCCTGGAGGAGAAGGGTAACAGTCTGCAGCTGGGGAGCTGCAGCAGCAGGCAGGAAGTTGCGATGGAGGAGCCGCACATACCAAGAGTACTTTGTTAAACTGTGTATTAACCCAGTACATGGTCTTTTTGGGCCACCTGGCTTCCTGTATGTGTATGTGATTTGTGAAAAACAACTTGAGTATCATTAATGGATGGTTAATTCATTATGGCTTTTTGAAGTACAATGCCACTGAATTTTCATAGTAAAAACTTACAATATTTATTTAATGGAGGTTTTTATGCAACCTAGGCCAGTATTTTTCTAATTCACAGGTATGTGGTTGTTTATCTTTCATCATCTCTCAAATCTAAAATTAATATTGCTGATGGTTTGAAAGGCCTAGCTTTTTATTTATAAAATTTCTTTGAAATATATAATTCTATATAGCATGTAATTAATATTTGATCAGGAAATGTTGCATTTCTTCTAAAAATTTTGGGCTCTGTTCCAGCCTAAAGCCTTTAATGGCAAGAATGGTCCCATGTGCAGATCCAGCTCACTTTACATTCTGACATCTCATGTTAATATGAAAACGGTAGTGAAAATTCTGTTTGATATTAATGTGCATTTGGTGCTGTGCTATCAAGCTGCTGCTTTTTAAATAGGGGTGGGAGGAAGGAGGGCAAACAAAAATTATCCAAAAACCCCCAAAACCCCATGGCAGCATGCTTCTTAGTGAAGACACCAGGCTAAGGCTGGAGGCGTTGTGTTCTGTCTTTTGCATTCCTGCAAGAGACTGACAGCAACCCTCCCGAGGCAACAAGACCAGGCCAGAACTGCTTGAAACAACATGACCAAATTTCTGGAATGAAGAAGTTAAACTACCAGATACTACAGTACCAGCCATACTTACCAGAAAAGATCACAGCACTGCACCTGCAAAAATCTCTGCCTTAACTGTTCCAAGATCATCGCTGATCTCAGAGATTCTGGATCATATTGAAGCTGGGATGTGAAAAGAGTTCCACAAGTACAAAACTGTCCCTCTTGAAAAGAGCAAAGTTAAATTTTGCATTTTTTTTCATGAAGTACCTGTATGTGCATGGCAAGTCCCTGCAAGCCAAGCGGAAGGACAATGCTGATGCTGTGTATGGAAGCTCTCAGTGGGAATTACTGGGTTCCATTTGGCTTGCGAATAAAGAAGATTTCAGTTTTAGTATTATTTTTCCTTTTGCTTCACAAGTATCAATTCTCTAATTTCTTTGAAGTATTCAGTAACTATTGCATGAAGCATACCTCAGGTGATGAAAGGTGTCTCGCATTAGACGAATGCAAAAGCTAGGACAAAGATACTACCTTTAAACATCTAAATCCAAGAAGCTGAACCTCGGAGGTGATACGCAGAACTGGGACCAAACTCACTATCATTTAAAGCCCCGTTTAACCCATGGTCTTCCTCTTTCCAAAACTGGATAGCAATAGCTGCAGCTGCCTGACAGATATCCTGATTTTCTGGAAACAAAGTGAACTGCCCTGTCAAGGGCAAACCAGTGTTACCTCTGTAACACTGCCTGGACCTGAAGTGCAGGCCTCTAAGAGCCACTGTCCTGCTGCAGCCCTCCCCACTATCAAAAAGTAAGAAACTATAACCTATTTTGCCTTAAAAGCTTTATTTTGGTGTTCTTCCTGGTACACACCACTCAGCATACAAACAATGCCCATTGCTTGTAACCTGTTTTTCGTCAGCTGATGCTCAACTCTCCCCCTTTCACTGATGGCGTTTTTATTCCTTCCACTTGATTTCACTGCATTTTATAAAAAAACAGAATGGATTTTGAAATAATGGTAATTTGAACATCCCTTTCAACATGTGTACTGGGGCGTGTATCCAGCATATATTGCTCCAATTGATGAAATCTGTCAAATTGATTTACAGATAATTTCTAATGTAACTGCAAGAGATGGTACAGATCACAGTAGATCCATCCTTGTTTTATTGGTGATACAATAATAAAAAGATCTTGTCATTCTAAACTAGAGCTCTTAGTTTTTCCATTAATTGAGGGCTGCAGGATGTGTATGCTATACGTTCAGTTATGTTATTGTTAAAAACAGATCATTTAGAGATAGATTACACTGGTCTACTTCTAGTAGAAACATGGGGACTTGCCAGACTCGTGTTCACATGCTTGTTTCCTGTCTGCAAGACTGGCAAGCATTAAGAATATGAAAAAACATGGGATAAACTGACAGAAAATCTAACAACTTCTAACAGTGTGAAGCTAAGGATTGTAATTTACTCCTTGTTCCGTTTCTGTTAATAACTGTGTTCTTGCCACCCCCATACACATCCATTCTTTTAAACATAAACCCAAACTCACCTTAGTCTCAGCAACCTCCTGTGAAGTTTCATCAAGGTCCCCCATCTAATTACAAAATGCATGAAGGAGTATTTTCTAAGAGTAAGTCATACCTATATATATATATAAAGGAATGTAATGAAGCCAAGGAGACAGCAAGTTTTGAACAGATCACACAGATCTATATGGAACATAAATGATGTCCAAAAAAACGTAAGTTATAAAAGAGTGAAAGAAATTTAAATAATTGTTAAAGTGCTGCAACTTTAATTAACAAATTCCTCATGTATTTCTCTGAAACAGCACAGTTTTTGAACTACTGAATATTCTGCTGCATTTCAACCTGAAGTAAGGTTTTATGGCCTAGTTACAAACCAAACAGATTTATGATAGAAAATGCTGCCAGCCCAGGGATAAGTAGTACAAACCAGGCATTGCTGCCATTCTCTGCTTTATGCTGCCATCTCACACTCTTCACTATAATTTGACTGATTCATGATCTGCAGCACATCATTCCACATATTAAAAGCTGTTGCAAAACAGTGTTTACAGTCATCAGCAATTTTAAGATCTATGTTACTTTAGTTCTGAACTCCTTGCATACCTTTAGGCTTTTACGCGTGGCTTCATCAGAGGAGCTATTTTTCATCTTGAAGAACCATAGCTCTTATGCCATGATAGGTGCAACTGGAATTGAGAATGATAAAGAAAATACCTTTGCAAGGAAGAACAGAAAAATACACCACAATTGCCTACTGTTATGTTGGCACAAGGGTTGCAGGATGCCCAGCTGAGCACTGTGGTACAAAGCAAAACCAGAATGCACTTGGAGAAAACCCTCCATCCAAAGCACTAAAGCACCTCAGAAAAACAGGTTAGCATTGTTTATTCCTCATGAGGTTAAGAAACTAAGACTATGTTACAGCCTTGGAACTAGATCTGGGAGAGATTCAGGTCTGCTGTCTGGCACCCCAGCTCGATCCAGTAGAACACACAATGGCACTGCCACGTACACACATGAACAGGACTATAAACTAATAGAATTCTTCTGGAGGTGCTTACCTGGACCTTGTCCTGCTGTATTTTTCAGGCAAACTTCATGGGAAACTAAGTGATTTTTACCCCCAACAGCTCTAAGGTGACAAGGAAATGATAATATAAAAATAGCTGGAAAAACACTGGGGGGTAGGGTGAGTGGAATCTAAAGACTAAGAAATAAAATGTGACTTGTGCTATGTAGCTATATTCCCCTGGAATATGAAGCTTAGGCTGGAGCTGACAGAGAGGAATGTCACGGCTCAACAGCAATGGCCATCCTGCACAGATTTGTTTTCAATATTCTATATATTGATCACAGATGCCACAAAAGCTCTTCAAAAAATGCTGATAGTAATTTCTCCCTAAAGAAAGTTAATTATTTTATTGATGCAAGGAGACACAATTTCTAACTCAATTAAAAACACAAGGATAAAAAACAAAACACAAAAAAAACCCAAACAACAAACCCGCCAAACAAACAAAAAACCCCAAATATAAAAAGGTAGTTAAACAGTCAAGAAGTACTTGTAAGACAGGACAGGACTGCCAGCAGAAATGGGAGACACTTCCTTGTCTTGTCTGGCATTGAATGCCAGGACAAGCCAGGAAAACTACACAGCAGATGATCAAAATACAGTGGCCCTGTTCACTGTGGAGTACTTTGACCAGAAGTTCTCAGGAAGACAGAAAAGATGGGAAACTATAGACAAGCAACCCCAGCAATCCAGACAAATGGATGGAAGACTGTATGAACAGAATTAGGAGTCATAAGGAAGATACTTTGGCTAAGATGTAATGCAACTTTTGTAAGCAAAGCCCTACCTTGCAAATCTATTTTGAGTTCTTCAAAGTTCTCTGAAGCAATCTGGCAAGGAGACACAGGTGATGGATCCACTTAAGAGTTCCACAACTAATTTTGCAAGGTGTCTCATAAAGGACTTTCAAAGAAGCTATGGTAACACAGAAAAAAAAAAAAAAAAAGATCCTCACCTATGGAACATATTTGAACATAGGAAATAAGGCTAAGAGGATACAGCATCAGCCTAAGGGTACAAGCAGAATTCCACAGGAAAAATGTCACAATATATTTTCCTCTGTTTTTCTGTGCTCTTCCCTTGGTACCTACCGTAGGCCATTCCTAGACACAGGATACAGCAGCTAGACTGCATTTAAAATAAATAGAAAAAAAATTATGAAAGAATTTATCCAGTGAACATAAACTTGTATGCTAAAGGCCAGTTCCAGCCTTGCCATATTCTCTGTGCACCAAGCCAGCCACAAGATTTAACCACAGGAACTGCATTCTCATTTTACTGAATGCAATGCCAAAGCGTCCAAGCACAGATGGAGAGCAAGACTGGACCTTTCTTAACAGACATGGAAAGTCATCTGAATAATTTGGTTTCTGAGAAGAGGTATATCTCCTTTAGCAGATGCCTAGCAATATTCTAATTTGCCAGTTTTCTTTACACAACCCAGACAAGTGTTAAGATAACATCAGTAGCTTTTGGGACACTAGCTACTTACTGAAGTACAGGGAAGATAAAGGAAATAATACATATTTAGCAAGGTATAAAGTTTTAGGACTTTGCTGATTCTGAAGGGAACCATTTGATGTGGCTGAGTTTAAGGCAAGAGCTTGGGTTAGGTTTATGTTTTAACAAGGCGGCAAAAGAACAGATTTATAACCTATGAGAATATGCTTCCCCATTGGATCCTTGCTGTAGCCAAGCTGTACACAAGGCCAAAAGTGAAAGTGGTTACTGGTATTCAGTGATACTGTTCAATTGTGTTGGACAAAACTACATTTTCCTCTACAGCACTATTATGTTTTTACTGTGGCTATACATGTGTAGATGTGCATTACATAAACACTGAAAAGCTACTCCTTGTCCCTCCAATGCAGAGAAAGAACAGCTTAGAGAAACCAGCAACCTTCTGTATACACCAAAAACACCAAATACAGGGACCACTGCAGAGAAGCGTATGTAAAAGAACTGTACAAAATAAAAACGTACACTGAAATGATATACTGATGACCCTACTGACCCTACTTGCCATCCTACTTGCATTATAAAGACCAAAGGAAGTAAGGGGACCCTAAAATCATCACAATTTGAGCCATAATATTTTGAGCTACAAACTTAGCCTGGACAGGAAAACTACTAGGGGAATAAGTAACTTAATGAAAACCAAACAGTAGTACCTAATGCTTAGTGAGGCATTGTTGGTAAATATCAAAGTGTTTGACAAAGTAAGTACCATTATATTGGAGCTGGATATAGAGAAAGGACAGAGCATAAGTTTAAAATACTCACTACATGTAAAACCAGTGGTCTAGTCAAATACTTAATATAGGATAGCATCACTCCACTAAGTCCTGTTGCAGACAAGAAAGGAAATCTCTTTGCTATTTCAAATTAGTAGTTTTGTCACAGGGATGAGTATGACATGCCATGAATCTCCCAAATAACCACAGCCCAGTGGCCTGGTCCATACTGAGCTGTGTCACCAAAGCCACGTCATGGACAGCAGTGTGAAAAATGTCACTTCACAGGAAAGAGCTCCTATGCTGAGCATTGCCAGCACTGCTGTTACACTATCCAAACTGCTTCTCAAGGGGCTTGTTTTGTTCAAGGGATCGCTGTGAACAGTGTCACCAGAATAATTCAGGCTGATAGCATTTGCATCTTTATCAAGCATGTTGGCCAAGGCAGCCAAACTGGCTCAGTTTCGGACAAGGCTTCAGTGTTCTTTGCACACAAACATTAAAAGAAAGGGGGGAAAAAAAAGTTAAATCTAAAATTTGCATGAGGAAGACTTGGCACAATCAAACATTAATAGATATACATCCTTGAATGGAAGCCTTAAACACTATCAATTTAATCACTAAATCAGGCAGAAATCCTCATTAAGGGAGAAAAAGTAACTCAAAGAACTTGCAAGTGAAATGAGTTCTATGAAATGCTGATTTCAGAGTATGTTATGCAGCCTATGCAAGTTTTCATCATAAAACGCCAACACTTTCAAGATGCATTTCCTGGCAGCTTTTTATTTTTAAAAGTTCATTGAAAGAGGGAAAGCAGAAATAATATTGGAGTGCAGACAATATAATTTTCCATGAGAAACATTTCTCCATTTTGTTGGGTTTTTTTTAATTTGCCTTTCACCACTTAAAAATGCAAAACCTATTATGCTCATTATTGTACAGAAGTGCTGAAGTGATGGTTAGAAGAGTTTTTGTGGCACATGTGACTGAATATTGAAAAGAGACTTCTGCAGGACAACCATTGCTACTGAGCCACAACTTCCCAGTCTGTCAGCTCCAGTCTGAGTTTGATCTTCACACGGTTCAGAAGACATTTTCATTATATACACTGCTTTTTTCTACAGTTCATAACTTTATGGATAGATTACTCTCTTGGGTGAAATATTTTATGCTTGTCTCAGTCCAAGGGTGAATTAGTCTGGAAGCATGATAAAATTCCACCAGGTCACCCACAGAGCTCCGTGACACAGACAGAGCTGGAAGATCTGTACATGGGGACACTGAGCTTTGTGCATGCCCAATCCTTGTCCCCAAACTGTACCATATACAAAGGGCATCTTCTCTCCAAATGCCACAGACTGTGAAATGCACCGTTTCCTATTTCATGGTTTGCCCTCCTCTTCATCTGTTTTTATCAAGTTCAAACAACCTGACCCAATATAAGCTTTTCAGTTCAGAATGAAACAAAATACTCGATCAAATCTTCACCATTTACCAGAAACTAGTAGCATCTCATTTGCCCATCTATACTGAATGGATAATTAGCTCAGATTTTGGAAGCCTTCAGATCAGAAACTGGTTTTTATTCCTTCCCTCTAAGCATCCATCAGAGAAGAGAAAGAAGCAGCTCTCAAGCTTTAAGAAAACCCTGACTGACATGCTTTTGGCATCAGGATTGCCAGAGCTGCAGATTTCCCCTGTCCTGCCTTAGCTGGTCCTTCAAATCACTCTTAACGGGACTACAGTGAAACATCTCCCTGTCTTTACCACTTCACAAATCCTCTCCACCCCAATGAATTCACAGTTGAACCTGGTCTTAGCTCCTTCACAAACCACTGAGTCAGTGCAACTCAGCCCTGCTGCAGCTTACAACAATGTCCATCTGAAGGCAGATTAGACCACAAGATTCCTTTACTTCCACTACATTCTCTGGATGTGTCAACTGAGAATGGAAATCCCTGACTGCTGAAACAAGAGACAGAAACAGGCTCAATGTGCAGACACTCAGCAAGAGAATTAGAACCAGATGACATTTGCTTTTCTGTAATCAATAACAAATCAGCTTTTAGCAGGGAAAAACAACCAACAAAACCCAACCAAAAACAGCCAAACAAACAAAACACCCCCAGAAAACAAACCACTCTCTAGAACTAGAGATGCACTTTATCCCATTTGATGTTTGTAAAGATACTTCTGAACAGTCTCTGATATTTGCTTATGCTAAGAGAACAGCATTTCATGGTGACAGTCACATAAATATGAAAATACTCAGCTGGCATAGACCAGAAACACTGATTGACTCATCACTTCTCAGACTTCTTTCTCCACTGATTTTTGTAGGAATCTCACCATTATAGAAGAGTAGCTCAGAGTCATACCCTGGTGTCAATATTTGGGCATGGTCATAGGCAGCTCAGGAGACAGGAGAGAATCAGTGAGTACAACCCTACTGGTGACTTACTGTTTATTCAGTTCAATAACAGCAATGCATTTCAATCTGTGATCCTGAAAGAGAGCTGAGAAACTGAAATCATCAACTTATGTTTTTATCATCCAGAGTGTTCTAAACAATGTCTTAAAACCCCACTGCAGGACCTGTCGATGCAGTTACACAGCACAGAGTGCAGACCTGAATGCAAAAATTTTGCAAGCATGGGCGTGGTTGGTTCACAGACCTATCTACGTAGACTCGCAAAATGCTGAAATTTAATTCTCATCTAGAAGCTTCTATGCAAAGAAACACCAAGAAATTGCCATCTGGCCTGTCTCCTGGATTCCATTAAAAAGATCATCTGTGCACAACGGAGGAGGTGTCTATACTGCATAAGCACTTCTTGGCCTGTAAAACACAGGTGGTTTGTGAGTGAGGGTGACATGGCTGGTTCTCAGAGCCCACATCTCAAATTGAGTTTGAAGGGCTCCCAGGAAAAATGAAAAGTTTACTAACTTTATATAAAAAAATATACAAAATACATTTACAGCCAAGTCTGTACCTGCTTTCAGACTGTAACTGCTCAAAGAATAAAAGTTATCATAGCATAGAAAATACTGTTTCATAAGTGTAGCACAGGTAACTTTATGATGTCTCTGAGAATGATCCATTTCAACTCACTCTCTGCATACAAAAATGTTAGAAATGCCTGAAGCATAGTTTGCTGCATTCCAGTCAAACTGTTGTTCTCACTTCAATTTAATCACCTTCACAGGCACTTACTGAGTGCCTCTATTCATAAATTGCATTTTAATAACCCACCTAATTGCCTTCTTTTCCCCATGCAGATAAGCTTTTAAAAAGACAATCTTTGGTATCTTCTGCTACTGGCAAAAATCTGAGTTCTGTAGATATCTCTATCGCTTCCTGCAAAAGGTGGCAGAAAGGGGGAAAAAGAAAAATTAAATAAGGCCTGAGGAGTCTGACTAAGTGTAATTGCAACTGAAGCAAGGCACAAAGCTCCATCAACTTCACTTTATCCACCTTTTAAAGTGTGACAAAACTTGCCTATAAAATAAATACTTGATTAAAAATACTCACTACAATTGAAAAAGAGTTGGATTAAAAAAGGAAAGCTAAGCAAATCCTCTAAGGAATTCTGTAGGACTCATTTCTATGCTGCATCTACACATTCCTCCATGGTTTGTCTACAATAGATCTTACTTGATGGTTGCCTTAGAAATTGCTGAGGGGAAAACAAAAAAGGGTTTCTGATCTTAGGAAAGCATTATATCAGATTTTGGATACAAAGTCATTGCTTTTGGAGGACAGTATCCAAAAAAATCCCACCTCACACCCCAACACATTGTGAAGAGATCCAGCACTAGGAATACTGCTCAGACCCACCCAGCAAACAGAGCTTTTCTCTTTCATGTTAAGTTGCATTATTGTTGGCAGAGAGTATCTGTGCACCAGTTGCATAAAAGCTTATCAACAAACTGGGAAGAAATCTTTGTATTATCAACTACAGAATATCAGTTTACAGAACTAGAAGGACAGTGGTGTATGAATGCTTTTATTTTAGTTCCTATCCCTGCCACTTCACACATGCTACTGAAAACAATTCCTGCTCTTCACAAAGTGCAACAAAGAGATGTAGCAGGCAAGTGTTTACCTCCTGATAATGGATCGTTTTATACCTTCATTCTCTCCAAGACTAGAAGATACACGGAGAACAGAGAGAGGGCTTTCATACTTGAGATGTACCACACTGCTGTTGTTCCTGTTCTCTGGCTGGAAGCCTCAGTGGCTGCCTCCTCCGCAGCCCTCCCAGCCAGCACGTACACACAGCTCTGACAAGTTCACCTCCCCTAACCCAAGGCTACGATGCCACAATCATGCTGAAAGAGAAGAAAAAGGGACAAAAATGTTCATGCACTCAGATTTGTATGTGCTGTGCAATATGAAAATGCTCAAAACCATATTCTAAGACAAACATATTGACTCAAATTATGTGTGATTACAAATAATTCTTAGGAACTTCTAGAGGTATGTATCTAGCACTTACACCACAGATGCATCAGGTAAGCTTTATTATGATCAAGCTAGAGAACAGGTTCCAAAAGCACAGTGCAAAAGCGTCTCCTCACTGTGACAGACTTGTTTCTATACACATACAAATTTGCTCATTTGCTCTTCTCTTCACTAATATCAATGCATTATACAGACAAACCCCTTTTAGCATACATTCATTAGTAAATGTCCAAGAAGAATAAATCAATATGCCAAACCAGAATTTACAAAACCCAGGAACTAAAGCACATTTTCCCGGGGCTCAGAAGCTATAGAATACAACAGTGCAATTTATAACATTTTTCATCCTGATGCCAGAGTCGATTTTCTTCTGTGAAAAAATCCAGTTCAGTGAAATTCCTGAAAGCATCCAACTCTATAT
The DNA here is from genome assembly GCA_013400415.1 of Scytalopus superciliaris. NCBI lineage: Eukaryota > Metazoa > Chordata > Aves > Passeriformes > Rhinocryptidae > Scytalopus > Scytalopus superciliaris. Next base: position 907,411 of record VXBX01007997.1, on the reverse strand, counting down.
CCTATGCAGTGAAAATACAACACCTATGAAGGGTTTCTAATGGACATGGGGAAGTAGTTTCTCTTTTTTTGGCATTTTTTGGAAGTAGATTCAGTGAGGTCATAATTTTTTTTTCACTTTCACCAACTCATAGAACCCTAAACTCAAAACTGCCTAAGGTGAAGGAACTGATCTAAGGCTTGCATTTAACAGGGAAGAAAAAAGAATAAAAAAAATAATCAATATATTCTAGACTATTTTTATTTTTGTGAAGAAAGGTTTCAATACATCATGCCAAAGTCTGCAAAGTGGCTTAAGTTTTTATTGATAAAATGACATCTTAAATAACATTCTGCACAATGTCCAGTTCTCCAGTGATAGGTGCCTACTTCTACGATTTACTTTGAAGTACGGGGAAAAAATCTGCCCATTTATAATTCAGAAACGATCTCAGAAATTCTGTTACTGGGTTTAGGTTCTGCCCCTTTTCAAGTTTAACCAGAAAGAAAAAACACTCAGAAAAGCCATAAAATATGTTAAAACAAAACAAAGTAAAGTAACAGTAATCAAACCATTTGTTAGAATCTTTCCAGAAAGAAGGGCAGAAAAGATGACGTCAAAAGAACCTTCAGAAGTGAGATCTCAACAGTGTTTTTTCACTACAACCATAATCCACGTACAGAGAACACAGGTGATACCCAAGAACCCAAACCCGAAGTAGCAGCCAATGCAAACAACTTGCTTGCTCCAGTTCAGAAGACATGTTTCATGTGTTTGATTCCGTATGTTTTGAAGAAAACCATGATGATCAATGCCCAGAGTCCTAAAATAAATCCTCCAGGAGGATGCCAATCCTTTTGTTTTGGTTTCTGAAAAAAAAAAAAAAAAAGAAAAACCAAACAAAACCCCAAAGTATTAGTACTTAGTTTTCACATTAAGCACTGTGTGCAAAAAAATAATCCTTGCAGTAGAGAAAAATACCGGTAAGCTCCATTTCTTCATTTGTGATGTGGTGGAGAGGCTGATGGGAGGCAAGCTGTCACTCAGGCAGGGAGGTTAAGTACCACAGAAAGGCCACTGGAACTGTGCCTGAGACACCACTTTGACAGCGCAGACTGGTATCATGGGACATGTTCAAACTTATTTGTTTGGGCAGATTTTTTTTATATCTGATCTCATGTTAATACAAGAGAAAAATGTTGTAAGTATGAAAAACAACTCCTACAAGTGAAAATGTGAAAGAGAAAAGAGAGTGTTGTTTTTCCACTACCTGTTTTCTACAGCTCCTTTTGTACTGAGAATTACGTGAATAACAGATATCTGACCACGTAAGAAGTGAAGACTCGTCATTACAGGAATATCATAAAACAAAATAAGATTGTTTTTAATGTCAATCACATTTCCCAAGGGCTCATTGAGTCTGCCTTTCCTTAATGCAGAATTATATTCTGCAATTCAAATATCTGTCCCACTTCAACAAATTTTTCATCTTCAGTAAAAAGTAATACAGTGCAATTTAAGACCTTTTCTGTCTCACACTTAGCAGTTAGACAAGATAAAACTTGCCTGTCCTCTTACTCCTTTTATTAAAACAAAAATTCTGATACTCCACACTGAGTGAATGGAGAAATGGATTGTAGAAGATAAGGGCTGCCACGTGCCCCAAGATCTGCCTCTGGGGCCAAGAATAACACCAAGCTATGTGAATGCAAAATCTTAGTTAGGAATATCACAACAAAAATACCAGAATTACAGTATTTAGAAGTGTAACTCAGTCCCTCACACCAGTGCCTCCCCTTGCCCTGAGCAGGTATGTTTTACAGATCTAGGCAGACAGAGATGATTTACTACTATGATAATAAATACTGAAGCACTTGCTCAGGTTTTTATTCCTGCCTTGCTGAAATATTTGCACCATTTTGTCCTTGTACAGAATGAGACACAAGGGGCACAGAGTATTTAGGTTTTGTTGCATTTAAGTCAAATTTAAAATTCTCTTTCTGCCACATGAGCAACTATTACAAAAGATGGTGCTGTTTCAATTTCAGCATCAAACGGAAGCTTGCCGTTCTCCGCTAAACGCACCAGGAGGCTGGTGAACTTTAATGCAATAAGGAACAGTTTGCAGCGTCTGTTCTTGCAAAACAGCTTTCCTATCAACACGAAAACAATGTTTGTTGATTACTCAGCTCCCATTTTCTAAACTATATAGTTCTGGCTTTAGGATTCTTCTTTAAGTACCATGTCTGCTATTAAAAAGTAGAACAAACAGTCACATCACCTGAGACACCCAAAGAACTTGGCAGTCTGAAATATTAATGATTTTACTCTGATACAGGAATCACAGAGCCAGAATTCTAATTTACATCAACAACAACAAAACCAAAGATGTGAGCAGAGCGGGTGTCTCTGTATGCAAACCACTGAGTCCCCTGAGCAGCACTCGTCAGCTGCGGTGTGTGTGCTGTTGGTGATCTGCCACCTCGCTGATATTCGCAACCGCACATCTCCACATAAACATTTCTGAAAACCAGCTCTGAGTGTTCAAAAGGCTGCCAGCACATCTCCCTTCTGAAAGTAACAGCACACGACACTTCGCCACACAAAGGGACTTTCTTGTTTAAATCCTCCTAATTAACCCGTAACTTCATATGCATATTGCAGTGCCTGCTCCATCAATCTCTTTGTACTATCAATCTTTCCCTTCTTGGATCTCAGACAAGTATCTCACCACAAAGTGGCACCTGACCCTTCTAGACAAATGACTTCAATTTGCAGTCAGTGACACTAAAAGCCTCTCTCTTCTACTTTGTATAGAACAAGTAATTTAATTTCTTTAAAGAATTTATATGAATAAATATTTATAAGGTGATCTATGAGTATGGTTTTACATTTTGTCATGTCATGTACTGAAGATGTATTGAAGTATCCACAGAATTCTGCAAGGGAACAGAGGCCAGTGCAGCAGTGGCTCCGCACTGGGAAATCAAGGACATCACATAGTTGGTTTAAAGTCATGGGATGCAATGTTAAAATGTAAAGGATTAAAACCATGAAGGCATGACAAAAATCGCATCAGGCTATACAAGAGCTACATACTCAGTAATCTTAAAAATAAATTATCTTATTAAGAAAGATTTACAGACCCAGAAACTGAAATCTATGCATACATATTAACCACAATAAAAGGGCAAAAAGATGCAACTCTGTTGAATAAGTGTAAGTCAATAGTGAGGTTAATTGAGCACAAAATTATATTGAAATATGCCAGTATTTTCCATTAGAGATACACAGACATCAAAACCTTATGAATACCTAAAACAGGATTACACAGATTTATGTCTAAACCTACAAAGTATACCTGTAAGAACTGGAATACCTAATTTTCTTTAACTTGCCCATAGATTCCCAAGGAAGTTCCTCACTGAATTAAAAATGTAGTTAACTGTGAAACTAGCAAGTTCATCCTTCCAAAATCATAACAGAAAACTTCAATAACAACCCCCTCTCCAGGTGGGCACATCAGCTCAGCTCAGCCACGACAGCACTGCAGTTCCTTTACAGAAACCCGCATTTGGCACCTGTGACTCACCCCCATCTGCATGGGAGATGGAGTGGCTGCTCCCATGAATTATGTCAGCGAGCTGTACTTGTACCACAGGCTGGCAGACCTTCCAGCTGTTCCACTGCAGCCACGGACCCAGCAAGTCCTTCCTCTTGGCACAGCCGTGGCACCACCAGGACCTGTGTCAGTGACGGAGCGCGGCTTCGCTCCGAGCTGTCACAGCCGCCCTCTGTAATGGAGCTGGAGGCCAAGGAGGGCTGGGATGCCCTTCTATAAACACATGAGCCCCAATTGTGCTGCTGCAGAAGCAGCTCTATCCTGTGCAAGCAAACGTGGAAGGGTCACAGAGATTTCTCCTAATGGAAAAGACTATTAAAGTAATAAAGAATCACTTTAACAGCAAATGAAAAAGTTTCCTTTTTAGATCCACATACTGGAAAAAGGTTTAGAAAAGACAGAATTTCTTTCTACACTTACACCAGTTCTGTGGCCACAAGCCCTTTATACCAATTTTAGGATCAATCACAAAGCACTAATGAAAATAAAATTTTTAACAGCTTCCTAAAAGAAAATTCAGTAGCTCTCCTACGAACATTGCATAGTTCAGAGTCTTATTCCAGCAAATTTCTGTGAGAGTCAGGCAATTTCTGAAACTCAGGCATTTTTTCGCTTGTGAGAAATTGCTAAATGGACCAAAAACATGTTAAGCATCAAAGTATTTTGATTTGAAATTAATTATATATCTTTATTATGTCCAAATTGATGTGAGAATGTGTACTATTAAAAGACTACAGGTTGGTTGCACTACCTACAAATTACACAAAATTGGTTCATATTTGGGACTGATGTGGAAGAGTAGAAACAATACTCTTTTTGCTCAAGTTATTCTGGATTTCATTGTTGTAGTACCCACCTAAGAACTGCTTTTGTAACCGACATATTTAGGTTTTATGATTTACACCACAATAAAAACCCCATTACCAATGCCCTCTTATATCCCTACAATAACAGCAGTATAGATGAAGTGCACATACAAAATGGTACAATCTGTCATGAACAAATACATTTAGCAGCTTAAGGACTAGTCATTATTGAATTGCTGGAGATTCCAAATTAAAAAGATAGGTAGCTAAGCAACAGCAAGCTTCCTCCTGTGAACAGTTTTCTGTTGTATGCTCTCTAGTTCTGGTAGATACTCATTATCCTGTGGAACTTAAAAACAGTTAACAGAGAGTTGCTCCAAGTACTGTAATTAAGGAGAGGATAAAACAGTGTATTTTCAAACTAGATGGGTCTGCAGGGACCTGAATGGAAAGTATCCAAGACTTTCAATGAAGGTGTTTCATAAAACATGCAATACATGTTACTCCAATTAAAATGAGCTTTATAAAAAAAAATAATAAAAAAGTATTAAAGATGAAGTGGTAATTAGATTAAGAATGGTTTAATTTTAAAATGTTACATCAGAACAGAAATAAGATTGAAAACATCATGTATTAACATTTCATGTGGAAAACACCGTGTTAAGTTTATCATTATAATCCAACGGTCTTCCAACAGAACTTCCTTTGCCTTATGTCCTCAGTAAGGACAAAAAAATTGGTGCAGTAAGCTTTGGATTAAACTCAGAATCCACTGGATAGTGGCAGCACAGAAAGCAGTGCATACAGTTAGGAATGTAGTAATTCCCAAATGCAAAAGGGATACACAAATTCTTCGATCTCCACCAGCATCTTTTCCCAAAGAGAGCTTTAAGAAAGGGGGCAAAAGCTTAAAAATGAATGTCATCATCCTCCTTACAGGGGATATTCTCCCCAACCTGAGGCAGATGGTGTGTGTTTGTACGAGTGCAAAATATCCCTATGCAACTGCACAAAAATAACACAACAGAAGCACTGTGTGCCAATGAGTCCATTAAAGTGGCAGCTATCAGATTTCAAATTAATCCCTGCTTAATTCTCTCTGCAGTTTCACTGCTGAGTGCCCTGGACCCAGTTTTGGCCTATTTGTTGCTGCGTCACTGAGGGTTCTGGGGCTGCCTGGCAGAGAGCACCACCCATGGCCCAGGGGAAAGCCTGTGCACACCCCTCTGTGGAATTCTTCAGCTCTAGTAGTCCTGAGGGTCAGTGAGCACTCACAGGGAAGTGAAGTATGCTGTCTGTGCAGTGCTCGCACTCACTGGGGTGAATTTTATGTATTTCAGGGGGAAAATTTCCAAGTTTTCTTCTTGGTCGTTCTCTATTTCAATGAATGTTTCTATTTCTTCCACTGCAATATTAGAGCTTTTCTTCCTTCTTTCTCAAGGTACCAAATTTTATGCTGGGGACTGTGGTGAAGACCAGGGCTGAAATAAGATCCACATTTCAAAACAGGTCTTTGAAATTCAAGGCCAACCTCAGATCCACAACTGAAACAACCCACCTGCTTCTCATCTTAGAAAACTGATCTCAAACTGAAGAAAACTCCCTGGAAGAGCTAAATTCTGCTACACAGTGCACTGTGCCAACAGCACACTATATATTTTTCCTACAGGCACTCCATAACAACTCAGGTTTACTTGCAATTTAGCGTTTCAAACTGTGTAATCCTTTCAATTCTTACAACAAAGCACAGGACAAAGTTTAATTTCAGAATTAATTTATATGTATCACAAGCAAATCACAGCATAAAGTATGTCCTTAAAGCTTTTAGTGGAAGCCTGCACTTCTAATTTGTTGGTTACAGTTTGTGTTTTGGGGTCCTCACAGCGGGGTGGGGCAAATCAAGTAACTCCAGCCATCTAGTAATAGTGTAATCCTTTCTGTGCCCACAGCAAGATTAAAGTCATAAGAGAACTCCAGCATAAACAGTGCCTGTTAATCTGCAAAACAATTTAAAGCACTTTTGTCTAATCTCCCAGTTTGTATTTACTAACTACAGTGCCATGATTACTGATATATCAAATATTAATAGAATAACGCAAAAAGTTCATTAAGCAACAGCAAAAACTCACAAAGGGTGTGGGAAAGAGCAGTAAGTAAGCTAAATTAACATCAAGACCAACAACTGCATTTTTAATATTTACTTTGTATAATCATTTTAATATAAACAACAATACCGTTATGATAGCTTTACTTTTTCATTTCCTTCTAAAATACATAATCTATAAGGGCTTTTTTAAAATGAGCTTCTACTTATTACTGTCTACTTTCAGTGCTATCTCTCAGTATTTCACAGCACTGTAAAGTGCTTTTAGTGGTTTAACAATTATTAATTAATCTTCCCCCTTGTGACACAATACATCATATAAAACTTCTAATCAAAGGGAGCCTTCCCAGCACCTGGGACCCAGGGCAGCTGAATTCTCAGGCAAGCCAGTGCTCAGATAAATTGATAGTCATCTGGCAAACACAACAGGGATTGCACTAGGGGTCCTCCAAACACAGGCATGTGATTTGCTACACCCAAAGTGAACACACATATCTCTGGACTGGCAGCAGTAACCATTCCTACCTGTCCTCAACAGCCTGGCACAGCAGAGGCACCAGGGCCAAGCTCTTACCTGCTCTGCTAACACTGAATTACTTTATGGAACTCACATATGTTTTAGGGAGGACATGAGAAGTCATAGTATAATGCTGTATTTAGAAAAAATACCTACATCTATTTAAGCTATGTCAAGTAAATTGTTCTTTATATTTTAATCAAATTCATATGATCATGATTTTTCACAAAAGGACACCTAAGTCAACAGCAAATATATGAATTACATTTGCAAACACAAAGGTTCATGCCAACTGAAGCATGCAAAAATACCAGATGAGCAGCTTAATTAAGCAGACTTCGAATTCAGTCCTCAGTCAGCACTACTTTGAGAAACATCCTTAATATGCTAATATTCAATTAATTTAAATAAGGAGAGGATTATTACCAAAACAAGACTAAAGGCATTCAGTGCCATGCCATAAACAGAAAGATAAACTTCTTGAGGTGCTCACAATGGAGTGGGTCAGAAAAGGACAAAAACATGCACTAGTGAGGCAGACCTCGGCGGAGAGGCACGTCTAAAAATTATCAGCTATAAAAGCAACTCACTAGCTCCTGAAACTTTGGGTTAAGCAGAGACAGCAGCTGCAAAGAACAAAGGAGGTGTGTGGAGGATGCTAGAGGGACAAAGATATTTTGTATTTACAAAAATCTACTTGTGTAAATAAGGCCAAGCTATTCTCAGAGCACTGCTTTTCCAAGAGCATGCACTGCTCACCCTCCCCTGGGAAAAAATGATCTCAAAGTCTTCTGCTGAGCAGGTCTTGTTCATACAAATGCAACATGTTGCTGCCAGCAGGATCAGAGCAGAGCCAAGGTCATACGTGTGTGCCTGGGCTCCCAACTGTTTCAGTCTGGGAGGATTACTCCAAGAACCATCCCACTCACCCTTTCTAAGGAGCACAGGACTCCCACTTCCTGCTAGGAGCTCTAACTTGGATTTCCCTTGGCATCTCTCCGAACCACAAGGTGAGTCCACTCAAATGCTTTTAAATAAATATGCTCTATGGCAGGTTTTTTTCCTAATCTCATAGAACTTCCATTATGGAGTATAATTTCAATCATTCAAATTTAAGCAGTTTTTTCTGCTTATATGGAGAAAGCATGATGTTCATAAATTATTATGCTATTCCCTTCAAAGTAGTAGCGATGGTTCCAACCACGCTTTTTTTCCTGGATATCCCATAAGTATCCATTTATTTTCAGGTAACAGGCTGTATTAACAACAGATGTTAGACTACATTAGTTCTTACACTCAATATGCCATACTGAGTAGAAGATCTAATCAAATATTTCAACAGCTACATATGAAATCCAAATAAATATTCCTTATTCATATAGTTTTTAATGCTCATTTCTTAAATCTCCACAACTATATTTTAAAAAGCTTCTCCTTTACCCTAAGATGTGTGCTACATTATACATGTGTGCAGTAAAGCTGCACATTTTCTAGCTCCAGCTTGCACAACTTAAAACAGCATTACATTTAAGAGGCAAGCATGAAGAACTAAACAGAGGGAAAAGCAAGGCTGAGGCAAAAGATGCCTTCACATTTGTAAGAGCAAGATCAAGTATGGCTGTACTTTTACTGCAACACATTTTCATTTTCAGTAAGAAACCAGTGTATTACAGCCAGTGACAGATTAGTTTGTTCCTCACCACGACCCAGCTTTTAAATGTGATTTTTGTATTCAGTAGTTTTGTACTCATAAGCCAAATGAGTGTTCTTATCCAAGTTTATGTTATATGTTACGGGAGCAGGAAAACAGGAAAATGAACCATTCGGAAATATTAACCCCATACTTCTGGCTATTCTAGCTGCTATAGAACCTTGAAAACAAATCATAAAACATGGACCCAGCAATTATACAGGCACTTATTTAGTGGCTGCACATAATTACACCTACACCAGAAAGCCATTTCTGTTACATTTGCTATGTCAAAGGACAAGGAGTCCCAGAGAGCAGATCCGTTTTTGGAAAGAGTTTTTGTAGGTAGTTGCCACTAAGAAAGAAGTACAGATTTATGGTATCACAAATAAACACTATTCCCACATGACATTTGCAGGACATGGGTCATTAGTTGAATACTATATGGGGCTCAACAAAGACTTTCTTTCTGGAAGAGTGAGTGCAGCTGAGCACTCGCCCTCCCAACACCCTCACAGACTAGCACAGGTAACATACACAGAATCAACATCCTTCCGAATGTGTAAGTCTTTAAAACACATAAACCCACAATAACCTTATCTAGGGGCAAAGCAGTTGCACCTTTCCTGCCTACCATCTCCACTAACCACAGCTCTCTGCCCTACTGACCACCTGCTGTCACTCAGTCCCCTGTAAGTACCACTCATCATCTGTTTGCCATTGAAGATGGCCTTTGGTGTTAAGCATTTCTGAAGATACACAATAACTCACTACTTCACAGAACACCGAACCACAGGAGAGAGCTGTCAGTGCTGAGCCCTCTCATCCTGGGGAGAGGCTGAGGGGAGGGGAGAGCTGGCTATGGCAGGGTGCCCCACACCAAGCAGGAAGGCCAGACACTACAGAATTGCTTGCATAAAGCTAAAGCACAACCTCATGCAAAGAATTTGCCCAGGAATGACAATGTGGGATGCTGTCTGTTCTGTCCAACAGTATGAACACAACTGCTCTGTTCCTGAAGTCTTCATTCATTTACCCCTTCCATTCATTCTTCAAATGGAAATGATTTCATCAAATTTCAACCCTCTGAATTGTTTAGGAAAACAATTCTAGACAGAGCACTAGAGAGCAGCCTGCCAATATCTCTATCTCTGGCCATTCATCAGTCCTGTCAAGAGCTTGTGAGTTACATTGCTATGCTCCTCACAGCATGCTACTGAAGAGTAAACAAAATATAATTAACTAAACACAAAAAAAATCACCAATAACACCTAGGATTACATGGTTAAGTGGGATAAATGTGTGAATATGTTTGGAGCTAACAGTGCTTTCCCCTGAGGAAAAGTGTTCAGAAAGGTATCTGACATCACAGCACTGCAAAATAAGTCAAGATTGATAAAGCTTATATTTTTTCCTTATCAATGTGAGCTTATTGGTGACAGCTACTTTTTCTGCTGCATAAGCTCAGAAGAAATACAGTAGATAGAAGAAAGAATTTAGCAAAACTCTTACTGCTAATTTCACTACTCACTGAAATACCATTTAAATAAACACTGTCTATCAGGGAAGCTTTCACGTGTAAACAATAAAAAAGTAATGATTAATAAAAACTGTACAAGGTTATGGGAGAAATAAAAATGTTCCAGAACACTGAACAGACACCAGAAAACAGAATTAAATCTTGCATCTTGGACAACCTACTATAACATACTTCAGTAACCTCCTTTATATAGGAAGGTCCTGATCCTGCATATATTTAGTGACAGGTAACACAAACTAAGTCAAGAATTTAGTCTTATACTCAAATTACACATGTGCTTCCACATGCACTAGTGTTGTACAATACTGAACAATAAAATAAGTATAAAAACTAAGAAATATATTGCCCTTTGGTAAGGATCTTACAGCATCCTCTACTTTCCCTCTACGCCACATACACCTCCATGAACGTACGTGGCTTTCTTATTCCTGGCATTATTATTATTGCAGGGAAACAAATACATTAGAAACCTGTAAACTGGAGAACTAATATAACAGCCACAGTGGATGCTGATCCTCCTATCCAAGCCTCATCCCACCAAAACTGCATGACCACACCGTCCTTCCAGTTGGACAGTTCCCAAACACAGCTTTGGGGAGACAAAGGCTAAAGAAGAATCAGACCACTCTAAGGGATACACTGAGACACTTAAAATGGGTCTTGACAGAAGCAATTCAGCAACATCAGGAAAACTTTCACAAGTTTCTACTAGAGACAAAGCCAGAAAAAATTCTGAACAAGTTAGGTATAATTTGGGGATGGCCAAAGGCATTTTCATAGCCCAAACAGGCTTCTGCAGAAAAATTAGCTGAAAGCTAGGAAAAAGGCCCTTTGTCTGCATATAAAAACTGAAGTATTACTAATCAATGACCACTTAAGAGCACTGCTTAATTTCACATTTGCCAGTCTCATTCCAAATGCAGTTTAGTCCACCAAAGACTCCTCCTACCGAACAGCTGAACTGATCTCCAAAATGAAAGTAACTCTGGAACAGGATTTCTGCTGTTAAATACTGTATTTACCGTAAGAAATAGAGATTTAATTTACCATTAAAAGCCTTTGCTAGATCAGTTTTCCCTTTAATTAGGAAAGTCCTAAAATTTATTTTAGGTCAACCATAAATTTTGAATGATTACACCATAGCACTTGATAGGTTTTTCTCATCTAGACAAGAGTTACAGTATTTTAATTCAATAAATATTAAAAAATAAATGTAGCAGTAGCTCTTCGTTCCATGATATTTTCAGCTTTTAATTTACATTAAAAGACAATTAATAAAGTATTTTTAATGTAGACTTCTACTGCTACTGCTTACTATAATAATAAAGAATATGATAGTCTCTATAACCCCAAAATTCTGCTGCTAGGAATTATGCTTTCTCACTAAGGTTTTTGTGGTTTGTCTTCATGTAATATTGATATTTGGTACTTGGATGTAATTAAGAATAGGGTTACCATTCTTAGAATACTACTCCAATCCATTAGGTAAATTTTCTCACTATGACATGAAAATTTTCATCTACTTAATTAGCAGACCTACTATTTCCATGCCTAAGTGCACCTAAGCTGCATTTTATGATGGCCCAAGGAAAAAAAAAATAAAGAGAAACCACAACACATCAATTATGTCTCCACTCAATTGTACAACTATTTTAAAATGTGTGAACAGTTAAGACAAAATTGAAAAATTACCATAATAGGCTTTTGACACTTCCCTGCTTAAGCAAAAATTAATTCTAACTCCCTGTTTTTATGCAAAGCCTTTATAATTTCTCTAATCTCAAGTTCCCATGAGAGGGAACACAATACTTTCAAGTACAAGTATGTGAGGCTTGGCATCTACTCTTTTTAGTTATGCAGTTTATTTGATGGAAGTCTAAACTGCTAAGCCTCCCTTTGTGCTTAATACAAGCCATCCTCAGTGGAAATACAAGTTAATTTAAGTACAATGAAGTTTTAGGAAGAATGCATTCTCTTGCACAGAAAGATTCACTAAAGCAAAGCTTTTTTTAAATCCAGCATCTGTTTCCTGAATTGCTCTAGAACCTGTAATAAAAATAAACTAAAAAGAAACAAAAATTTTAAAAGGTACTTTTATATGTGAAACATCATAATCATAAAAACAGTTTAATGGAACAGCTTATTTATCATTTTACTGTGTGTTTTTCAGTTTCACCTTGCATCATGCATGAAGACACTCCTCCAATGTAATGAATTAGCACATTCTCAGTGTAAGACATTAAGGATCACCTGTTTAATTAATGGTGACTATTATTAAAACCTACTGCTTGTGTTACAAATGTACATCAGCTGTATTGCTGGTACACATTTCCATGCACAGTAAGGTGTGTGGATCACATACTAAATTCACAGTTATTTCACAGCACTGCTTAGCCCTGAACCACAGCTGAAGTATTTGTACATCAGATACTATGCTTCAGAAGCACATGGCATATTCTGATGCCTACAAAACTACTAAGGTCACAGACAGTTTGTGCAGATACTTAGTCTATTCCCATGTGAGGCAGAGGTATATCATTTGCATATCATTATGCACTGAAAAACTTATTCAGTATCCTCCCACTGGAGACAACTCATCACACTGTCCTAAATAGTATTCAGTTTTCCAATATCTGAAGGAACAGTAAATAAATGGGACTCAGAAAGACTCAGAATACCTAAGAATCTAGGCTTATAAATGACAAATGCAAATGAATGCAGACCAATAGATCACACAAAAAAAATCTCATGAAAAAAGTGAATTATATCCTCAAGAGAAGACTAAAATGTTGAGAGTGAAAATGGCTGAAGAGATAATTTTACCCAAAAAAAGCTGACATTAGCCAAGCTTATTACAACCACAAAGGAGAGCAAAGAGTCTCAAAGCACAGAACTCACTTAAAAATAGCCTTCTTACATTTGCAGTGACAGCAGCAGTTCTAATAAGAAACAACTAAAACAAAAGGAGATAGCTATTGATATTTTATCTATAGCAATATACAACATGATGTCAGCAACTGAGACCCATGGTTCTTCAATAACACCTGCAATACTGTGCATACCTCCTGTAACCACAGACTAATGTGCTTTAATTGTCCCATTGTCCTTTTTATTCCACCCATAAGTACACTGCTTTGAATAAATATCTCCCAGCCTCTGCTCACTCCCTTTTTCTACTTACCCTTCCTGATACCAATAAAGCCATAAAGAAGAGAGAATATAAATAAAGTATCTGTGTGCTTTGTGCAAAAAGTCAGAAGAGATTAACAGAATGGTCCTTTACAGCCTTAGTCTGCAAATGAGAACCTCTCACTGTTAACCCTGGTTTGCTTTTTGCCGATATGCTATGTGAAGTTTACTTTAAGCTGTAAGCATTTTTGAAGTTGTCTCTTTCTGTAAAGCTCCGAGCACGGATACAGCACAATAGGAACAGTAACCATCGCCTTAAAATCACCCTTGTGAGCAGGTTGTGAAGCACAACAAAAGCAGATTGTGGCACAATCAGTCCCACGTCAAAACAAAGACATAGAAAAATCAATAGTGCATATTGAAAGCTTTGTGCATACAGGACCTTCAAACACATGGCTGGTTCAGCTGTAAAGAGGCACAAATCAATTTTTTGAATATAAGAAATATAAATTTTTGAGTCTGCGGTCATACAGCTACTACTGACCCTCCAAAGGCAGTTATTTGAAGTTCAGGTGAGTAAACTACAGAGATCTACAGCACTTTATAAAGCCTGGCATGTTACAGTCATCTCCTGAACCCTTTCCTTCATTTTACATCTTAAATAGTGCTTATTAAAAAGAAATGGTTACAGGAATTACCTCTTAAAGAAGCTACAAATCCAATGTGGCACCTCAAACAATTATAGCTACTATAGGGTAGGGGTATCTTTTCATAGATTTTTTTAATAGTATATCTGATAATTCTACATGCTGGTGAGTATGAAACTGAGGGCTCATAATCCACAAAATGGATGATGCTTCAGTCACATATAAAGCCTCATATGAGCAGTATTCTCAAGAGCAAACTGAGCACTGCCATGATATGCCCAAAGCCTTAAATGTATTTCTATTTCTACTTTCTAGAATAATAATTATTTATACTCTCATCTGCTTGTGAGAAATCTAAACAAAGACTTTCAGAGAATACAAGTACACTTTATCAATTTTGGCTGATACTACCTATCCTACCTGGCTTTAGAAATTCAGACAATCAGAAATTTCAGCCTTTTTCTTTTTTTTCCCAAGCAGTAGTTTTCTCCTCACTGCTGTGCTTAATGAGCAGAGGACTCTAACAGGACTAGGTGAGAGTGGAGTGTGGTCACTTGAGGGGCAGCCCCTAGCTAAATTGCTCCAAGCTGCCTGTCAAACTGATCTCCCCTCCTGTGCCAAAGAAGAATGAACATACAATGCCAATCTGTACACGTAAGGGTTTTCATAGGTTGGGAAAAAGAAGGGACATGACCTCAGAAAACTGACAGTTCAGAGCTAGACTTCTTTGTCCAAACTGCAGGATCTGAACAGCCTAAAATGGTCATTTTGAAAACATTGCAACAGCTGCATCCATGTCTGCTATTGCCGCTCCCTGAGAGGTGACTGTTCCTGAGGGAGAGTGTGGACTAGGGGTTACTGTCACCTTGCTGGGTGCCAATTCTGTGGAGAAGGGATAAATTCACATTCCAAGACATGACAGCAGAGACCGGACCCTAGTGATGCCCAGACAAAGCTAATTATGTACATGCACTTCAAATGGAATATTTTGATAACTGCTCAACTAACTGTTGCTCTTAACAGGGTGTGTAACAGGTAAAAAGAGGTAATTTTTTACTGGCCTTAAAACACACTTTGGTTTTATTTTATAAAAACGGAAGGAAGGAGGTAAAGTTACAGGCTTTAAGGCATAAACAGGGAAGAAAGGATGACCATGCATGCAACATTTCTGGCACGAAAAAGCTACCAAACACTGTCTCAGTTGTCTCTGGGAAACTGGAACTGGCATGGCAAAGTTTCCCCTTCTTGGCTTACAGAAAGTGTTCAGTGTGGTATTTCAAGCAGGAAACAATTAAAAACAAGAACCCCACAACTGACTGTTTGGGTTCCTCATGCAAGATACCTTTCAACGCATTTAGCTATTCAATCCATTGTATTCAGCTATAATTGAAAAAATTTAAAACTACATTCAGTTTTCCTGTAATGCTTAGTCAGCAACAAGAAACAGTCATGCTTCTTTTCTGGCTTTGCTGAGCAGTGCTCTATGCAGACAAAGGAAGTGTTCCCCATACATCAGTATTTTGGTACTCTGGCTTTACAGAGATGAACTTCCTTATGATTACTACTAGATTCTTGAGATTTGGGAGGCAGCATTTGAAAGAAAAATAATTCTAAGATACTTAACTTTATTCTGTCTTGAAAACTAAGAGAAAAGCTTCCATCTAATACGGCAGTTTCACAAAGAGATAAACCTGCAGAACTTCCCCTGTGGTTGAGAAACAGTAAAATAACGATCATGGACAGGCAGAGAATGATCACCCACATGAGTCTAATAGGAAGATGGAAGAAAAGAGTCTGCTTTGCTAAGGCTCTGCTTCCAGAGGGTTTCCCTCATGCTCAGATGAAAAACTCAACAAAACAAAAGCAGCCATACCTTGTCAGTAAAAGAAATTAACAGTAATTTACATTAATGCCACATCATTGTTTTCTGTGATTGGAAAAAAAATTATGAGGAAAACAACAGCAAATTAAAAAAATACATTTTATATCTTTTACAAAAATACTTCATGCTACACTCAGAAATACGTTGTATTTCAGGGATGTTATGACTTTGCTTATGAAATTTCATTAGGCTAATGAACTACTTAATTTCTGAAGAAGGAAAGAAGAGAGACAATCTTACTGTTTGTGTGGGCTACTGCATTACATTTGAAGGTCCCAAATACCATTGCTGCCTCTACAGTAATTCATTAGACCAAAAATAGCCTGAAAGTCTGTGGCTGAATGTTTTGCCAGTAAAAGATCTGTACCATCTACAGCCAAGTCAGGATTGTGTTTGGTGATTTCTTGGAGTGAGTCAGAGAAATGAGGGACTGTGCCATTCTTAATATATTGCATGACTCATACACACAGCAAGATTCTGCTACTCAACTTTTTAAATCAAACTTAGTATTAGAAGAAATCTCAGGGAGCGAACTTCAAAGCAGCTATATGCACCAAGTAGCACACAGTGCTGGCAGGAATACTTCTGCTGCTCTATGACATATTTGGTTTGGTGGCTGGCAAAAGCATGCACTAATAGCTTTTCACAGAAAGTTTGTTTTGCTTCTTTTGAGCACCGAGATTTCTACTAGGCAGCACAAAAAATTTAAATAATCTCTAACTTATGCAGCAGTAAGAGAAATGAAATCTATATACTATTTAGAATTTAGGGAAAGAAGCAAGTTCTTATTTACTGGATGACATCCAGTCATGATTCCACTTGAGACCACTTCCATTAGAGTTATAAAATGCAGGCAAACCACTTCTAGGTTACACAATTCACAAACACAAGTTTAATACAGAAAAGAAATTGAAAAATCCCAAACATAGCAGACCACAATAATTTCTAACTCCTATATATCCCAAGTGCTCCAGACAAAGAAAGGCTGGTTCAGCAAAAGGTGCACAGCACACCCGGGTTTAGTTCCGCACAGAATGCCTGAGCCCCCAAAAGGAAATCAGGTGGGCTGGTGAGGGTGTCAGCAGATTTCCATGACATGCATGGGACACCCCTTTTCTCACCTCGAGTGTGGAACAGACAGACACAAGCACTGACAGAACAGGCTGCTGTTCTCCAGACACTCCAAAGTGGCCACAAGAAGCAGCCATGGTCAGGGGACAACACTGTCTTGAGCATGTTGCTCAGAACTGCATTGGTAAAGCTTGGCACATCACAAGGTTTTTTTGTTGGGTAGCCAAGTAATGTATTCTGTTAAAGTAAAACTGAACTCTGAAGTGAGAACACTTCCTAATATTTGCTATGAGAAATTCAGTTTTCAGTAATCTTGAAAAAATTTAGTTCTGACAAAGAAAAGCATCCCTGCCCAGGAAGACCTCTGTCTGTGCTAGCAGGTGCAGCAGAATTTGGAACTTTTGGTGAAAGGTCATATTTTATCTCTGACATCATCTAGCTGAATACCATGACCAGAGTTCTGAAAAGCAAGCTATGCTTTCAAGTTATTTTCAAACACAGACAGATGAATGGATTTTCAAAGAATGTATAAATAGCTGTGTCTAAAACTTTACACATCGAACCTGACACATCTAAGTATCACAAGTTGCTTTTGAACCTCTTAGCCTATAAAGATACCGTAAAATGCAAGTATCACTTATCAAAGTACTTTAAAACTTTTAATAAATTATTATTCATAAACAAAAACTAATGTCTGCATCAAAAATAAAAATAAAAATCTAGGTTACTGCTGTGCTATTAAACACTTTGCATACTTAACCAAAGTTCTGAACACTAATGCCTTTATAAAACATTTACAGGAACGAAGACTTCACCATCGGGACAAAGGCAGACTGAGTGCCAGCGGAACTCCTGAAATGTAACAACTGCCAAGGGCAGTTACAAGGCAGTGGGCAAGGCACCAGTGTGATCCCTGAATTTTAAAGTTATGCTTTCAAGACCGTATCAGAACGTGATGGATTAATTTTAATATAGAGCATTTCACAAAGATTGTAAGCCACATAAAACCACTTTAATTTAATGTTTGTGAAAACATTTAAGTCTGAGAGCTAAAATTGTTGCGTTACAGATAATAAAAAGATACTTCAAAAAAATCTATACAACATAGCGTGTTCTATTTTCTTAATACTGTTTCAACAATTTTTGGCAAATGCTGCTAAAGAAAACTTCCATCAATTCAATCAGTGCAAAACCAGAACAGTATCAACAAATGCAACAAACTAACAGAATGGGGTCCTGAGAATGAACAAAAAATTAATCTTCAAAGCAAAAAGATCGTACTTGGGGGGACAGTGGGGGTGGGTCATGGTTGCAAATGTGTTACAGAAGCACAGAAAGGATGAAAATAAAGACCTTGCAAGACTTACTGCAGAACTGCAACTCTGCAGTATTCTTTGATGGCCATCAGTCTGTGCACTTACAAGTCTGGAGATCCCCCTGCCATCATTCTTCTTAAGTCATATTAAATACCCCTTATTGTGGACTGCAGTCAATATCCTCAAACTAGACAGGATGTAGCAACTCCCTAATGTTCTGTGAGTCCAAACTCAGCAAAGCAAACAGTGCTCACATGAGCTGCTCAACTGGAATCTGGAACAGAGACATATTTACTCAACAGCATCAGCATGATTACCCAGTAATCTCCTGAAATTACTGAAGGCATTTTCCCTGAGGCTTCTACAGAGAGGCAACAGAAAAGCTCAGGTTAAAACTTCTACAAACCAAATAAACACATACCTCCAAAAGGAAGCTCAGTTTAATTTAATTAGGAATTACATCTAACATTCCCCCATTGATTCTACTACATGCAAAACTATCCAGGAACTCTTTATTTTTAAGTAAATCTGCAACTGTAAACCATGTCAGATTTCCAGTAAATTGGACAATTGCCACGGTGGGCTGCAAGTCAGTTTCCTGAAATATCATCCTGGTTTAACAGCATGTTCATTTATCCGCTTAATGTTTTGAAATGGACTAAAATAAGTATGCGAGTTGATCGTGGTCTGAATTTGCTGTTTCATTCTGTTTTCAATTATAACAACATCAGGAGATCTGGCGTTATCCACTGCCTTTCATCAATAAAACATTCTTCCATCAGTAAGACACCTGTAACAATTTAAGCCTCTCCAATATCCTAAATCCCAGTTAGGCAAAATATGTTAACACACACTGGCATTCTGAGCACAAGCTCTGGCACTGAAGTTAGGTACTTTTACTAAAATACCCTGCTGAACTGCAAGGCCAGCAATGAATATCCTTCATGATAGATGAAAACAATCTTCTCAAATGTAGTTTCCCCTTTTCTTCCACCAGGCCTGTTTCAACTAAAGACAAGATCAGAATTAAAGCAGTCTCTCCTTTTCCCCTTTCTGGTCTGGGTTTTTTTGGCCTTACTATTCACAAACTTATTCTGAGTGGTAGCACTGTATGCACAGCTGTACACAAAGAGCATCATCAAAAAGACTGTCTTACGTGGGTATTATTCTGAAAATCCAATTTTCGCCATTTTACAAGTTTATATTAATGACTGCATCCCTTTACCAAGCATTAGTGGGTTTTTATTTCCGTTAAAAGCACACATTTTTCCTTTTAGTTTTTGCAAAAGGAGAAAGCTATTCTATTTACAAATGCCTGATTTTGTTTTGTATCTAAAAATGGTCTAAACGTTAGTATTTGTTGCCATTCTGCTATTTATTTTCATTTCTTCGTATTTGTCTTTTCAGTTAACCATGGTCTAATGCATTAAATAAAACATGTTTCTGAGAAATGGAACTGTGAACATTATAGGGTTATTATTCTTTTGTTTCTAGACTGCTATAATAATAAATAATTATTAGTGCCATAAAGTTTAAGATCAATCCCAAAATCGGATTCTGGGTTTCCTTTCATTAAACAGGATATACCAAGCCTCAATTTTTCTTGTGCAATAATGAGATTAGAAATCAAAAGGTAATGTCAGCCCATTAGTATATTTTTGAATTTACCAGGGATGAAGTACCGAAGAGAATGTTGAAAACTACATGTAGATGCCCAAGGAAAACATGCAGCATTTTAGCAGCATTCAGGAGAATAAATTTACAGTGAAATTTGGATAGTATTAGTGGCCATGTTGGCTAACAACTATAATTAAATTGTACTTCAGCAGTATACTGATTTAGGATACTTGCTTACCACTGTGAAATTGTAATGTATATTTGTGCTACAAATATGCAGTACTGATGTTATTATTTCTCTCTAGAAGCAAACACAACACGGGTTAACATGAGAGAAACCTTACAAGATATACAGAACCAACAAAACACAGTGATTATCCCTTTGGATACAGCATCATAACACTATAACTACTATTCACTGGTTTTACTCAGGCCATTTTTTTATTTCTTATTAATTTCCTTCTTTTTTCTTAAAGTGAAAAAAATACTTGTTCATATACACATTGCCCTTGCACTACATGTTCCAGTTGTTCCAAGTTCCTCAGAAAGGGTACTTCAGGATCTCTGCAGCACTAGTTCACCAGATGGTGGTGTAGCATGGTGCTCTGCTGAATACAGCTCCTAAAAAAGGGCATCACCCTCAGACACAGTCAGGGCCAGACTAGCTAAATAATGGTCTTATTTGGTTTCTCTACAGCCAAGACATTTTCAGTTCTGTTGGGTCTGTTTTGCTGCCTTGTGCAGACCACAGCTCTGTACTACTGGCAAGTTTAGCAAACAGATAAGAGTACATAAAACCAGCTTTTTGCCTTTCCACAGTGCAATATTCTATTGCAGTGTAACACAGCAGCCAAATGAACCCTCCGTGGTTATTACTTACCTAATGTTGTAAAAATATTGCTATGACATTTTGTCTGGTCGACCATCTTAAAGGTTAATTCTGTTTCCTATTTGAAATTTTCCTCTAGGTGAGCCATTCCATGCACTTTCTATTTACTGATTCCAAACAACCCCCAAACTGTTTCATTGCTCACTCTCACTGTTAAGAACATATTGACTGGCTGCCTGCTCTGCTGTTTAATTCATTTATGCTGAGAGTCAGGCATGAAGACAGAATTTTAAATGTGACATTTGCAGGCTGTTGGGTCATTTCAAGCTCTGACAACACCAGGGAGTTCCTGACATACAAACTGGTCCTGATTTTCAATCTTCCATGTTCTGAACACATCAGAGATTCTTCCCAAAGGTGCAGATTTCAGCCAAAAGCTTTAAAATCCCTTGTGTTTACATCTTGCAGAAAAGACTTGTACTCTTTAAAGTTTTAAAATAAAGCTTATGTTTCCTTTAAGGTAAAACTAGCGCTGCCTGCAGCGTGTAACTCAACTGCTTAAAAACACTGATTGACAAAGGTATTTGGAAAGGTCTACAACCATAATTAATACTAATAAAGTTGTTTACAGAATTCTGTTAGGGGACTTAGTGGACTTTTATTTGTTCTTGTTGATCTTTAGGCATTCAAAACCAGTTCAGTCTTAAACCACAGCTTTGTCTAACATAGTCTATATGGCTTATTGCTACCCTGACCAAAATCAATTCCCAGTTTTGGATGGACTGAAAATCAGACCTTGAACTTTGAGAAAAGAGCAAGTAAGGAGTATAGAATCTTCTGCACAAAAAACATCCCTTCCTCCTCCTTGCCATAAACTGGGGAGGGTTAGACATGCTACAATAACAACTGCAGCCTTCTATTCAATCCCAGCTCATATGTCCACATCAGCTTTCAGGTGTTTACTTAAACAAAAAAAAATAGCATTGCTTTTACATAAAGACACAGTAAGAAGGCACAATTTAGGAAAAATATCAACCTGCTTTTTTAATTTATTTCTTGTGCAAAACAAAAACTAAACAAGACACCCTGTGCAAAGCAGAAAGTAAGATGACATTCCTATAGTTAGAAATAAAAATGGTGCTAATTCAGAACTGTATTAGGAGGAGAGATTGTTTTCCCTGCTCAGCTCATCATGACAATTATTTCCACAATAAAGATTCCATACTTTGGTTGCTTTTTCAGGAGGTGGAATATGATTTAGGTCAAGATGCAAATTCAAAGAAATTAATGGATTTTTTTTTTCCTTTTCTACCAGTAAACACACAACAATTCTAACAACAAGCTCTGAAGTGTTAACTGTGTCATACAGCAAGCATCTTTCCTTGCCATGTTCAGAATAAGACTTTTATAATTTAATAGTTGTCATCTGAACAAGAGTATCTTGTTTGTACATACTTCCAGCATAAGGACATTAATTCTGTGTGACCTAGAAATGCAGTTTAAGTATTACAGATGTTTTTTGTTTTCAAAGAAATATTTAAAATAGAAAGACATACCTGGTGTATTATCTGAGCTACAGGAAGTTGTTCAGCGTATTTCAGTCGTTCTGTAGCCAACTCATCCTCTGGAAACCTGCAAAGAAATTCAGTTCACATTTATCAAAGTTAATACAATGTCTACCATATAAAATTATTGAAATTGAGAGTTTCAGGGATATTATGTTGCTTAAGATGAAGAAAAAGTGTATTTATTCCAGTAATGGAATAAATTTTATACAAAGTTGAGCAAAAGAATAAATTTATAGCAAACAGAAATATTTGGAACACTGTGGATTTTCTCCCTGACATAAAGCACAAATTTAGCAGCAGAAACCTAAGAAAACCTTTACATTTAGTTTTAGGTGAACAAAGCACTGGTGAAACCTAGACTGAAATCCCCAGGGAAAAACAATCTTGTGTGTTTACAGAGCTTCTTCACTCAATCCTGCCAACGTAATTCAAATATGACCATCTCAAAAGGTAAGAGGGATTATTCACCATGTTCCATTTTTGCTGCAAGGCACATCAGTGTTTAGATATGGTAGAAGTTCAACACCACAAACATTTGTGCATTTGCCAGCACAGTAAGTAGTGTGTGCCACAGGTTACCAAAGAGCCAAAAATAATAGAAGTGTGAAAAAAAATAGAGTAGAATACTTCACAAAGAATATGCATCATAACACTTTAAAGTTTGAACAAACTGTAGTTGCAGTTGATAAATCAGAATCTATAAGCAGTCAAAAGAATATTTAAATGATAGTAAATTAATATGAAAGTATGTTTTAAACCCTTCAACTACGCTGCTTTCATCTACTGGAACTGCACAGCATGTGTTACATTTTCAAAGTATCACTCAGGTTTTTCATCAGCCATTCCTCTATCTTTCTGAAGAATTCGGAATATAGGAATTTGAGTAATGTGACAAGAAATGAAGGGAAAAAAAATCTCGATAAAAACAAGGCATTTCTGTAAAGTTAAAGCAGAATTATTTTCAGACAAAAACTGTGTCCAAGACATTATTTTCCAGGTTCAAATTACTACCTTATACCCATTCTAGTCAAAAATGATACACACTTGCTGGGTTAAATTACCTGCAGACCAGCTGCTAGGTAAGAACCAGAGACCACAGGCTTCATCTCTGCACTGGGAGTCAACAGGCTGTGGTAAAAAAGTAGACAATAAGTGCACATCTCTTCCCTTTTCCACTGCTGAATTTCAGCTGTGGTTTCAAAGGCTTTAAGCTCCAAATAGGAACCCGAATATCCAGAAATCTGTAATGAACACAGTATGAAAGGCTTACTCTATAAGAAATACAAAAGCAGAGAACAAAAGAAACACAGCAATACTTCAAATATCATAGTGACAGCTTGCCTAGAACCATTTAATGTGCCTAAGAAAAATTAAGTAAGCATGCTCTGGACTACTGAAGCTGGTGTACAGACAGACCTCGTTTACTGATGTGGTTTTTAGAGTTTTTGGATTATTATGACAGTGATGAATTTGTACTTTCAACATGAAATATACTGCTGTTATAGAGCAACACAACCAGCAGAGCTTAGAGTGGGCTCAGCAACTCTACCACAGTGTACAGAAGGAACCCTTCCACTCATTTCCTTCCTACTTTCTATCATTTGTGCTGATGGGCAAACATACCACAGTCACTGTGAACTGGAGACTACTGCTGTTCTACTGGGAGCCTGTTAGCTGACACAATACCTTGATTTATGGGTACCAGCCACATAAGCCCATTTTTTTAGCCATAGTTCTAGATATGAAACAACTGTACACACAACAGAGCATTCATCTCTACGGTCTTTACAGGGACACTGAAAATCTGGAAAAAAAAGTAACTCAAATTCCAAAATTAAACACTTAAATCTTCAAGTAACAACTAAAATTACTTTAATCTTAATGTTAGCAGAAATAAAAGAGAGGCTTGTCTGTCTGTTCTATCAAGGACCTTGTATATTTGGCAATGCTTTCCATCTAGACAGAATCAGCATTCCCTTGCATAGTCAAACACTCTCCCTGTCAACTGCAGAAAAAAAGACCTTTCTTCAAATGTCAAAGGATTAAAAAAGATAAAGCAAAATGATCAAGATAATTTTAATCCTTACGAAGCTTAACTAAACAAAAATCAGGAGGGGAGAATAGTATAAAGAGGCATTTTAAAGCAATTAGACTTAAATTGAAATTAGGCTGATAGGAACCTTTCAACGTCAAGAAAGACATGTTGGGTTTTTTTGTTTACTTTCTGAAAAAATTCAAGTCACATGAACTATGCCACATTTCATATATAAATAAACTGTAAGATACAGATTATGTAGATACACATTACAATATATTTATGTACACAGGCCCACATTTATGTACCCACACTCTCATCTGTGTACACACACGCATGCAGGTATTTTGGGAGAAAAGTTCAGAACTGTTCTCTCAAAATTCCTGCTTAAATGCCATGAACTTTTTGCATATGTACTCAGTGATGTACCAGCTGTCAAGTCTACAAAAGAGTTTTGATTCTTCTCTCCTACAGATAAGCCTCCTCAACTGGATGAGCATGTATCTCAATCTTTTACATGAAACTGTACAAATTAAAGCATGGAAGATAAAACTCTGCGCAAAAAAAGCTCTATGATATATTGCCCAACTACATCATCTACCTGGAGCAAGTCAGTTACAAGCTAGCAGGCAGAATAAAGCAGTATATCAGTAAACTTTGGGCATTTGAGGTTACCAAACAAGAGTGCAAGAATAACTCACAGTAAGTGATCTCTGCAAATTGGATAAAAATAGCATTAGTGTTCATTACTGTGATACTGTGGTGACATCATCTAAAGTCACTGTATGGCAATTTGTCCAGTGAAAGAACATCCTAGTCCCATACACTCAGATCCATTCGAGCATGTACATGACTTCACCCTGGTTTTCCTGAATGCTTTGTTTCCACCTCTTTTCTCTGATCAACTATCAGAATATTTCCATGCATTTTTCCAGCTTTATTCCCATACGCTTCTACTCATGGTTCCAACCTAGAGTCAGAGCTAAATTATTATTATATCCACTGTCCATAGCTATTTACACAGTGGAAAATTAAAAGCATCTAATAGTGATGTCCTTTTCAGCAAAAAAGGGGAATTATCCTTAGAAGTCATCTTGTATTTAAAGCAAAGTAAAAATTTTGTTAGAAAACAATAGCTTTGGTTGATATTTCTAATTTTCCTATCAAGTGATATAATAATCTTTCTGATTTTCCTATCAAGTGACAGTGCCTGTGGCAGAAATAGAACTTTATGATAGAAGTATCTTCCAGGCCTCAGTATAACTACATCAGTTAGACATACCACTTTGAGTACTCATTTTAACAGATATAAGCAATATAAATTACTTGAAGAGAATTATACTACTATGAAGGCTCCATAAATCTCATTTTCATTTTTCAGACCAAAGACCAGTTTAATGGTCTAATCGTTTGTGTAACAGGTATAAGACAACTTTCTCTACATTCCAATTCTTTTATCTTACCAACACAACCCATTGTCCAGTCACTCCTTCTAGAAAAGGTGAAAACTGGATGATGCAACAAGAAATTGCTATCCTATAAACAGCCCTGAGGATGAAACACTGCATATAGAAGGCTTCCATGCAGCAGCATCCATCCTGAATGCTCCAAGAACAGGAGTAAAGTCAAGATTTGACCATCCTGAGAAAATGCCAGAAATGGCTACCGGATCATAAAAGCCCCTGCAAGCGGGCAAGAAACTGTATTTTAACTAGGCTTTTAAATAAGAACAGAGACAGCTCAGTGCTGGGAAGATCAAACAAGAAGATACAGCTCACAAATGGCTGAATTGTCTCCCTCAAAGCAGGGGCTGAATCCAAAACGGGCTACTCTAGGCATGTGTTAACCCCTTGAATGATGCACATTCTCCAGAACACTAGCTGAGATAATAAAAAGGGCAACAGGCACCATAATAACAATGAAACATCCCGTGACTGCAACACCATACATCAGCCTGTCTCATTCACAAGCACAGAAGCAGCCTCATATTCTGCTTTAAGGAAGTTAAATTGGTTACCTTTGATCAGCTTTGCTACAGATCAAAGAAATCCACCATCAAGGCAGTTAGTACCAAGGAGAAAGAAACCTGCTGCAAAACTGCTACTTCATTTTACACCAGCCCTAAGATTAGCAGCCCACTAACAATGGGCCTCCTAGACTGGCAGAATTACCTGTAAAAGGCAGTCCTCTCCAAAAAACCATATGGGATAGAAAAGCCATGACTAGAGAGGAGAAAAAGGACAACACAGATGATGTTCTACTTCGTCCTCTTTTGCAGGGTGGAGGAAAAGATCAGGAAGAAGATTCTCTCCACTACAGTCCTCCCAGCTTTGTCTCTCCCTTTCACAGAGTGATACAAGTAAACTGATTACTCTTTCCAGAGATACTTTCCAGATGTCTGGGGTGGCATTCACTTTTGCTCAAAACTAGTTTTGTCAGAAAAAAATCCAAACACAAAAAACATGTCAGTAGATGGAATTTGTGCTCAAATCACGTGTGGCAATTTGAGGCTGTAATTTCACAAAATTAGTTGGCCTCGCTGCGTTTAGTTCGTTTATATTTGACACTTAAACCTTCACAAAATGAAGGGCTAATTTGTTATAATATAGATTTCTTTGTTTGTTTAATTTCTTTCAAAACAATTCTATTACAGAAACAAAAGTCATTTTTCATTAATTACTTTTCCAGTAAGAAACAGTCCTTTCTGTCTCAATTGAGCATGACAGCAGAGTGCTGCCAACAGTGTCAAAGCGAGCTAACGCAGTGGCATATCAGCATATACAGCATCACGCCTGACAGCTGGTAATGCAAAGCATAAGGAGATCTTGATTTTCAGGAAGAAGACTAGAAAGAAACACGAAATCAGAAGAGAAGTGGGAAGCAGTAAGAGATAGAAAAATAGGAGGATCTTGAAAAATTCAATTTAGAAGTTATTTTTATACTGCCACTGTGACTGCTCTTAAATGAAGGAAAGTGAGCATGAAACAGAAATGTGGAAAGCAAATCTAAATCCAGTAAAATGTGTCATCATATTTAGTAAAATATCTTATTTGTTGTTTATATTTGCATGCTCACTGTTATAGGAAAAGTCCTGTGAAAGTCAACATGTGCTAAAGAAAAATAAATTCCTAGCATCAGGAGGTGCCACATTTTGTCACAAGTGCTAACCCAGCCCATGGTCTGCAATGGCTTTAGGGCAGAGATGCATTTTATCCCATGCAAGTATTACAAAAATACAGGGGGGAAAAAAGAGCAATGCAATCACCAACTGGTTTGCTCATGGCAGAAATGGGCTGTTAAGACACTCAAGAGATAGAAAAGTCTAGGTAACATAACACCTGTCTCTGGCAAATACAAACATTCATTATAGCAGGCAACAGGACTAAAGCTAGTATTTCTTCCTTCTATATAGTCTCTAGATTTGATGGTTTGGACAGTTCACACAATTTCATGCACACATGCATCTCTTTTGAAACTATTATTCCTTGATGATAAGTCCTAATAAATAACCACCTCTCCTGGAAAGATGAAAGTGAAGAGTGTGAATAGGGTAAAAAAAAGACTATCTGAGACAAAAATGCATTATGGAAGAAAGGGTTTGGGGAATCACCATCTTTATTTGCTGTAGATGTAAACAATTTGTACTGCTGAAGTGCTGCCTCGGTTGTTTGAGACATCATTGATGAATGTGAACGAAAATACTGGAATGGGATGTCCCACTTCTAGAAGTAGCTCAAAGCAGAAAGACTGCAACTGCTTGGACAGTCAGCATGAGACCAAAGGATGCAAATAATATGGCAGTGGTCTAAATCCAATACACAAGGCTGAAAGGCTGAAATTCTTAATCTAAACCTGTGTATAGCACTGATAGCTTTATTGACTGTAAATACATGAACACACTTGCAACTGGCAATAAAAAGAAAACAAAATACCAGAGCTTTATGCACCACATCAGAGAAAGTTATTAGCTTTGCTATTAAAGAGAGGCTGAAATGGGCTATGTCGGGTTTGAGTGAATAGTTTTTAAAATTGGCCGTTGAGAAATTTATCTACCATATCCATTGTACAGAAGATTAAGAATTAGACCTTGGATTAAAGCCAGGTATTTGATCTATCTGCTAAATCCTAACTTCACACGTATTTAAGATTTGGGTATGTTTAAACAACAGAAGCACTAATGTATCAGGCCAGTGCTCGAAAAGGTGAGACCATGGTTAACTCTGCTCTTCCCCCAAAACCATGCTTTTCTTATGTTTATAAGGGAATGCAAGATTTGCTTATACATGTTTACCACATGGATAGTCACAAAGAAGAGAAGCAAACACTTAAGAGCATCATCATTCCAGGAAACTTCCTCACATCTCCTTCATGGCACAGTTTCTTCAGTTAAGGGGTCAAAACAAGTCTTTCAGCTGCTTAAGAAAACATCCAGTGTACATTCTGTTGCTGTAACCCTTGCTCTGGTGAGTGTGGATGTCTTCCTCTAAAGACCTAATAATGCCAACAGCTTCATTCCCTACCATGGTGCTGAGCTCTGGTAAACTGGCCAGCTGGCAGTGTACCTTGGGAGACCTTGCAGGGCTGTCTACAGAATGCTAATGTGTGTCTTTTGCAGTTCATTCCTGTGGAGTCTGAAAGTCATGTCTTTGAACAGGTAAGCGATTCAAAGATGAGGAGAGGAGGGAGCTGTGTCTGCAGCAGAAACGTGCAGGCATTTCACAGGTACAGCCAAGTACACCAAGATTCTCATCCACAAATGTGGACTCTCATCCACTCAAGGATGTTTGCAGCACCTACTGCAGCACGCAATAGACTATCAGAGATGGCTTCAAAAGAAGATTGCACAAAAATGAACATACAATATAGAGATAAAGTAAAAAAAATAAATTGACAGCAAAAATATCTTTGATGCAATGAAAAACTAAACCAATGTTAGACACAATCAGTTTTAAAATTATTTGAAGAAGGAAGCTACTGACTTGCATTGCAAAGAAAAATTAATTTTACTTCAATGTGCTGGCCTTTATAGAGAGATATTCCTGTGGAATAAAGCAGCAAAGCATCTTACAGTTTAGAAATGCAAAATACTTCCTGTTATCTGTTCATTTCTTTTCAAATAAATGTGAAAGACTTTGACCCAAACTAGTCATACGGACTTATTCCTGCAGTTTAAAAACCACCTTCTGTTTCTGAATGTGTGCAGTGCTTTCTGTTGGACCTGACCATAAAAAGGTCTTCTGGTGTTCTCAGAGTCTGCCAGACACATTGAGTTATAATCTGTTGCTTCATAAGCTGGATAAAAACTGACTGTAATAAATGTTTCCTCTGCCTTTCTGTGATCCACACATAATTTCTTAACTGAAGAATTTCAGGTGACATCAAGCTACATATTCTTAATCATCCTAAGATCCTAAAAAGAGGTAATAAAGGACCATAGTATATTTTAACACAGGTTGACCAATAATGTCTCTCTTCTCTTTTCTAGTCAATGACTTTTGTCAAAATATCTTTAGTTGCTGAAGGTACTCCCTGTTCTGCCTGCTCCTATTTTTATACTGAGGCAAGACACAGGGAAGGAATTAAAAAGAATATTAGCTTAAGTAAGCAGAACTGACTTTGCTACTACTGGAAAACACATGACCTGTAGGGCTTCATTTTGTTATCTCAACTATTCCACATTTTAGGTAAATTAGAAAATCTCTTTTGAATTAATTTAAAACTTCCACGTGACAACACTGCTGAAGCACAAAATGCTAATCAAAAGTTGGAGATTAAAAGACCCGCTAAGTCTCTCCTCTATCACTGAAAATCACCATTTGAGTCCACAGCTGAAAGTAGGTACTCACCACTTATTGCTTATTCATTCTCACAACAGGCAGGATTTTGGGGGAGAAGAAGAGAACAAGTTTCTCCATCAAATTTTCCAAACTTGGGGCATGTTTATACAGACAAGTCCAGCAATATCAGAGGAGCTTCTGCTGATGGTCCAAACCAGCAAGAGGAGAA
Organism: Scytalopus superciliaris; assembly: GCA_013400415.1. NCBI lineage: Eukaryota > Metazoa > Chordata > Aves > Passeriformes > Rhinocryptidae > Scytalopus > Scytalopus superciliaris. Next base: position 877,053 of record VXBX01007997.1, on the reverse strand, counting down.
CATTGCCCACCTCACTGAGCAAACATTCAACCTAGTTTGAAGTGTGTGTGTGCTGTATCTAAGAACCGGGGCTGCACATTTCCCCCTTGAAATCAGTCCCTCCTAATTGCAGGGGGAATGTTTAAAAGAGTAGTTAAAAAACACACAGGCTGTTATCACTCTGTGACTAGTTGTCTGGAAACCCACAACTGAATTTCACAGAAGTCTCAAAGACAAAAGACCAAGTCCTCCCAAGCCACTACATCACACATGCAGTTTAAATAGTGCTACCAGTACACACTGAAATTATGCTTTCAGGTGGATAAAGCAAGCTTGTTCATTTCTCAAAACTGAAAGTTTATCAGCAGTACCTGATCTTTACGTAGACCAATTCAACACCACCTGCCAGTGCACTGCAAGTCAGAAAAATCAGCAGGAAGGTACTTTTAAATTGAAGAACAGGAATGTGCCAGGATACCAACTCCCTTATTTAGTGGCAACAATTAGTCTTCGTAGGAAAGTTTGTATTTTGCTTAATGCTACTGTTCCTTTCTGCATATAGTCAAACTAAACAATGTATCTGCATTGGTTTGTATTGTTACATTTTTCAACAAGCACCTTCTTAAAACTCCGTAATACAAAAATTTTAAGTCCTGGTATTTCTACATCCGCGGTACATATTTTTTTCAGTTCATGAGTCACATAATGTACCATCCAGCTACAATTTCTCATGAGACTGCTTAGTTCACTACAAGAATCTGCCAAAGCAGCAGTGGTAATGCCTGTTCTCTGCCCAGCACCATTCTCAGACCTTCTCTTTTACCCTCTCCATTTCAAGCTTCCTACTTCGCTTTTTTGCCCCTTTACTCCAATTAATCAATGGAGATAAATACACAGAATTACAGAGATCTTGTTTCTAAGGACTTTTGCAGACCATCCAGTCCAACCTCCAAACACCAGACCAGCTCAGCCATGGCTTTGTCTAGCTGATATCTCCACAGCTCCACAAACTCTCTCTGTAACGTGCTCTTTGCCCTCTTTGCAAACACTTCTAACATACAACCTGAACCTCCCAAGGCACAGCCTACAGTCACTGCCTCTTGTAAGAGTTTACCTTAACCATCTCTGTAACTACATTCCAAACAGTCGCAGTCTGCTATTACATTTCCGTTTTTTAAGGTTAGCAAGCCCAGACCTCTCAACCACCTCTCACAGGATGTGTGTGCTCTAGACCCTGACCATCTTGGCAACACCCCTCCACTGCTTCAGCACCTTTCTTGAAGGGAAGGCCAAAATACCAGACACAGTATTCCAAGTGGGGCTTCATCAGTATCAAAGAGGAATAATAATAATATTGCTCAATCTGCTAACCATACCCCTCCCTGTGCAGCTCAGTAGGCAGCTTGCCTTATTAATGATGACAGCACTGTGTTGGTTCATATTCAACCTGGTGTCCATCACCACCTCCAGATCCTTTACAGCATGGCTGCTAATCAGCCTGCCAGCTTCCAGCCCCTACTGTGAGGACATTACAAGGGAAGACACCAGTTCAACTTCTATCTACAAATCTATAAAAGAACATATACTGGTACCACTAATAGACTCAGATTTTCTTGAAACATGCAATACCCTAGGCACTCAGAAAATTAATCATAAAAATTACATTTCTGGACTTTTGAGAAATGGTTTACTGTGCACTCAAGTCTCTCCTGAATACTAGATTCTGCTTTTGATCTTTTTTGGTACAGCATGATCAGGAATACATTTCCATAAAGCAGACATCCAAGGTATACCAAGAATTGCAGAACACTATCCCACAAAACTTAATCAACTGTTCTCCTCTCTTTCACCATGACTGTCCCTCTCTGCAGCCAACTCCAAGATTCCTAAGAGTGGCCATGGCAGGCAGAGCTGAGTAGCATTCCAATCAGCCAGCAGTAAATGTCTTAGTTCTCCTGTCAATGCATGTGCCTAGGTAATATTATACTGCTAAGCACATTAGAAGGGCTTTTCTTCCCAGAAACCTGCACAGCATGTATGCAGCTCTTAAGCTTTTTATCAGTCTTATCTTCTTGACCGTAATTTTCTGTTATTTATAGATGACTTGTGCACTCCTTTTGTCTGTATTTGGGTTTTGTTTGTTCTTGTTAATGGCAGATGAAACCTCTAGTTCAAATACAAACACTTAGATCATATTCTCTGAGGCCAAGGTACTGCAGGTTACTGAGTCTGCTGATGCTGAACAATGAATCTATTCATGTTTGACCCTCTAAAGCAATCAGCTTTTTTTTTTTTATTTTATTTTATTTTATTTTATTTTTTTATTTTAGGGTCTGCCTTTCTGTTCTCACTTATTTCATAGTATTAGAACCAGAAGGGACTCATCTCCTGTCCACTACAGGTGACTGTATATTAACCAGAGTGTTCTATATTAAGATCAATGACTTTACAAACTTTATAGCCTTTAAACCCATCCAATTTTGGTGGTCTGCTCCCAAGAACAAAAGCAGAAGCAGCAAGCCATACTTATCCTGGGTTAGGCACACAGCACACCACTTGCTAACCTCCCAACAGGCATACAATCTTGGGAATTCCCCTGCCTACCTAGGCAGCAACCCACTGAGTTTGAGGCCTGTGGGAGAAGAGAGAGGGACATTATTTTCTTGCACTCAGTTCAATGCTGTACTAATTCCAGCATCTGTCAGCTACACCTGTACAAGACATATGTCTGGATTAGCAAGTTATTCCTAGTTGCAAAGCCAAACAGTAGGCTGGACAAGCCAGACATCTAATATTCCAAGGTGTTTTCTAATCCAAATACTTGACATGAAATCTGACATCTCAGACACCTGCCCTGTCCAGATTTCTGATTATTTCACCCTTTTCTTGCTGGGAAGGGGCAGATGCAGTAGTTTGGAGCGTGCCACAGGCTATCAGCACCCTTTCTCCCTGCAGTCTCCAAGGGGCAAGGCTAAAGCAGGAACAGAAACAGCTTTGAGGGCTGCAGGCATGTCCCTCCTCATTGTTCCTTCTCAGTTACCTTAAACTGTCTGTACAGATTTATTTGTCTTACTGCAAGAGTAAAGAGATAAAACCTTTTAATACAAATAAGTAAGCTTTTTTACAGAAGTTTCAGTTTATTAGCATACATATACTGATACCAATTCTGCAGCATGGTAAATGCTAAGTAATGTTTAAACAATCATCAAAGATCTTCTTTATAATGTAATAGAGGAAAAGCTACTTCTATGAAATTTTAAGTTCCTAAAACTTACATTAGCACATTTTTTAAGAACACCTATATGGGTTGGACCTTGCCCAAAGTAAAAATGAGTTATCAGAATTAGTATGCTAGCAAAAATGTCTAACAAAAATTAATATTAAACAACCCCTCAGTATTCAGCCATGCCTGGATTTAAGCTGATCATGACTTTCTAAGACTGTCTTATGATAGTAGAGTACGTACAGCAAATGGATTCATCTAGTTTTACTTTCAGAAACTAAACACAGAAAAAAATAGGGAGCTCACTCTTTTGTTCATGTAATTTTTTTAAAACAAATGCAGGGTTTTACATAAAAATTATTTACAACTTTCACTAAGATTGAAGGCCTAGTATTATTAACCTAATCTCAGTCTTTATCTCATTCATGTGGTAGGTCCTTCCATTACTTAAAGTTATTTCCTGCAAACGCTGACAATCTACAGAATATTCTATGAGTAAATCTGAATGTTAATTACTCATTATCAGCAGATACTACCAGCAAGAGACTGTGTAAAGCAGAAAAGATCTCAATGCCTGTCACTCAGTTTTTAGGACTTCAGGAACCCAGTATACATTGTACAAACCAAAATCTCCAGTGCTGCTAAGGTCTTCCACAATCCAATATGTAAACACAAATGTGTGTATAGACATATGCATAAAAGGCAACTATGAAACTAAAGGAAGAATCACAAATTTCTTGGTTCATTTAGTACAGATAATGAAGTCAGATTTCTCTTTCGCCACCTGCAGATGGAATAAGTAACAGTATAGAAACAATGGAACAACTCCATTTGCACAGTAATACGATCAGGAAAAGAAACCAAACTGAGAGAAGTACAAAGAATGCAACAGCCATGGTGGCAGGTGTGTATCTTTCTCACTGCTCAGCTACAGCCCATCCTTATTCATGACTGGGACTCTGACACACTATTACAATGTAAGCAACCAAAACCATTGGCACTGATTTTTTACAGCGGGAATATCAAAGTATTTTAACAGACATACCACAATGCCCTTCTGCTTGCATCATCATATAGTCCTACTGTAGTTTTGGAGTTAATAATAACCAAAAGTGCATGATGGCAATCTAGTATGCTGGTCTTCTACCCAAGGAAACTAAGAAAAAAACATTTTCTTTCTGCATTTAAAGCTTAATACCTCTGCAGCAACTTTTCTATGTGTACCCTACAGAGGCTATACAGTCTAACAAAATCTTATTGCAAAACTCAGAGTATGTGTTGACTATTTGTGGCAAGTGTATGTATTCTTTATGACTGCTGGTCAACTGAGACTTCATGGGCATAGGCTTTTTATGCTTTAATGTCTTGTTTGCAAAAAAGAAGGCCACAAAAAAACAAAACAAAAAAAACCCAACAAAACAAAACAAAACTACAAAAGAAAACTCCACCAAAAAAAAAAATCAAACCCAAAACGTATTTTATGCAGTATTTATCAAAACTAGTATGAATGCAGTGAACACACCCATCACCACTGATGGATATGTAAGACACTTTGAAATGAAAAATTACCATTTCAGTAAATATACTGCACTGTAATGTACTGAACTTTCACTAGAGAGCTGCTCAGTGATTGCAGCTACTGTCTTACTACAGTCCTGGACGGAAACGTGGTCATACAGTATTTACTGATGCACTGTATTCATTGAGAGAGAAAGGCCTGGAAGACAGGTATCATGGGGAAAACAGCACTAAGAAGAACACCTGCTATCTCAAGCTGACTGCTAAGCAGCCAACAACACTTTCACTGCAGCACTTGCCCTTTAGCACAGGCAGGGGTTTCCTCAGTATCACTGCAGCACTGCAGTGCCACTGCCTTCTCAGAAGAGCTGGCAGCCTGCAGTCTACTGGGAAGCCACACAAACTCTGGTAAAATATGATTACTGACAAGAAAATGAGAGTGCTTACGGCTCTCCACAGGTAGAAATTCCTGGGGTCTTCTACTTATCTCAAGAATGTGGTGGGGTTTTTTTATTTAAAAACTTTTGTTACTGATCTTATGGCTATAAAAAGATATTGACCAACTGTGGGCCACTGCCTCTTTAGTAAAATCACCATTACACAAGAGGTCACTTCAATGGAGAGCAGAGGATACTGAAAGGTTATATAGTCTGAATTCAAAACAGCACAGCCAAGTGTAACACAAACTGATAAGGTTATGCTATTGTCATTTCAGGAGTACAGTAAAGGAATACAATTAAGGTTTGGGGGGGGGGGTTAGTGATTTTCTGGTTTGACTATTTTTAAACAAAACATAACAGAACTCCTGATCTGTTGACATACACATTAACCCTTGAAGGTCAACCACATATACTGTATGCCAACATTGTTTTATACTGGAACCTTATTCACGCCACTGTAGGTGGACAGTCCATTATTGTAACTTACTGTTTGCAATCTGTTCTTTGAACAAACAAATAGTTTTAATTGTATCTACACAATACTGCTGTAAAGGTAAGCAATTCCAAAGTGAAACTGGCACAGAATAAACTGCAGCAGAAGAGATCCTGAGAGAGAATTCTCCAGGCAGATGCCAAGTCTGGAAATGCCTCAGTCAGCCCCTAGGAAGGATGGTATTTCACAGCAGCCGTTTCTGATAGCACAGCAAAACACAATGGAAGTCTCTGCTACTCCCTCTGTGAGCCACCACCCCAGCCATGAATTCAGCACTGTGCCACCAGCCCACACTGTAAGAAAGGCAGACGTGCATGTCTCAGCCAAAACCAGAAAGCACTTTTCTCGTGTATGTGGGAAGACCAGTTTAAGACAGCATTAAATATTAAATTTTAATAACTGTTGTACAAAACCACAAACAAAAAATCAAAGAATATATTTGGGGGGGATATATAAAGACACCCTTTCCCCAAATTTATTCAGCTGGAAGGAAGCATTTTGCAAGGTGATTTATTTGCTTGCACCACCTAGTGGGGTTTAGTTTAATCTCCCAAAATATTCAGAGGTCAGTCATGTTCCTACCTAATGACATTAGTGACAGACCACATCTTCTCACAACATAATGTTTCAAGCCTCCATGACCCCACTAACAGCACTAGATTTCTAAGTTTCCACACATCTATAAAAATACCACACGAAAATGCTAGAAAACAGTAGCTATTCTGCTTTTATTAAGTTCTGCAGGAACTTAACAGAGATGTCACAGAAAACTGCTTCACAATGTAATGTTTATGAGTTTCTAATTTGAAGTACATGCCAACAGTACCTTGTCAGAGCATACCATGCATAATCTCAAGAGTCTGAACAGATTGTTAGGTGGTAACAAGGTCACTCACTGAGATTTGGAAAATTTCTACAGGACTCTTGAATCAATCCTCTAGCAGAGGCAGGCACACAGAGCAAAGGGTTCTGTCTGCATGAGTGATGGCTCATCAGGGAGCAGCAACCACTTGTGACAGCGCTCTGCTGCAGCAAGAAAAAACACCAACACTGCCTTTGTCATGGTTCCAGGTTGTTCTACCCCAGTTTGTGCTCATAAGCTGGCTGCTTTATAATGCACTGCCCCAGCACGCAACTTTACTACGTGAAGTCCAGCCATGCTGGAAAAGTTCATCAGGTCAAACCCCAAGCTTGTAATAGACATGAACTCACTAAACACGCAATTTACAACTTATATTTATACTAAACTGATCTTATTCATAATTCTTCTCAAAGTATTCCTAAGGAAGAATTCATATATTTTAGTAAGAAGTCTGTTGCATTTGATCTGAACCAAAAGTCATGCTATAGAGGCACTACAGAATGTTTCTAGATGAGGCAATTAAACAAGAGAATAGTGCCAAAGTGCTTCTAGATCTTCCACATCAAGTTTTCAGATGCATTTGCAGAAATTCACACCACCTTTCTTTTTTACAACATTCATTATTTCATGATTTCAATTTAATCAGTTTCAATTCTCACTTCAATACAGACATGTATTTGTAACTCGTACAACACAGGAGAAAAAATTGCTATGCCCACTTTACAGTAAGAAACTCATCACACATGTTTCATTTCGATGCACAGGAGAACTGGGGAATGATGCAAGACTTTTTACCCTCCTATAAACTTCCATATGAGAGAAGACGAGAGGAAAACATTTTCATTTCACAGTGGTTTATAAAATAAACCTGTTTATTCAGAAACAATGCCTTTTTTTTCAAAAGAAACAGATGCAAGTAACAACTGCACTGACATGCACACACAGCCCCAGGCTATGGCACTGTCTAGGACAGTTAAGTACCATCTACTACAATAGGATAGAATCATATTCTAACAATACTGAGAGGATAACTGTGCCACAACTAAGCAGACAACAACACAGTCATTTAAACAAGGCAAGAAGTGAGTCAGACTGTATTCTAAAGAAAGGATGAAATGTTTATTGTTTCCTTTTTTGTATTCAAACTTTTAGATTGTTTCAATTCTCATACAAAGCACTTTTCCAGGACAGAACATTAAAGTGGCTTTTTCATAGTTTTCTTATTTGCTTAGGGTTCCAACATCGACCATTTTGCTGTATGAGGACTATGATCAAATTTAAGACTTAAGAGCTGCATAGGAAGTTGGAAAGAAAAGATGCTTGTAATTTTATCCCATTTACATTTGATGCTCACCCACATAAAATCTAATTCTGCAAAACTCTGAAGCAATATATAGGCAAAACACTAGACCTCCTACCCAATATCAATGCACCGCAGAATGCTGACTCCACTCAAAAAGACACACAAAGTATCAAAGCTCAGTCTTTAAATTAATCGCTGATACCAGGATACAGGTTCAGACACAAAGGCACAGTACTTACTATTTTATGTAAGCATGTTATGAATGGGCAACTCACATCCATAAACTCACCAACACTGCTCTTTCCTGAAATGCTGATGCCCAAGTGCCTTTGCTGCTCCTGTACTGAAGGGCAGTGCTTCGTGGCCAGCTGACCCAACGTCTACCACGAACAACTCACAGTATTCCCACATTTATTAGTAAGACTTTTGGTCATGTTTATACCATAAAGGACATTTTCAAAGCCCACTCTACTGCACAGGTTAAGACTGCAGTTACTCAGAAAACTATTTGCAGAGAAAAAAAGGTAAGAAAAAATACTCCAACAAATAACTACTCAGAAAACTTTCAATCATTATTAACTAAATTTACAAAAGTATCTCTTAATAGAATCTAATGTGGCTAAACACTAAAACTTCATTATTAATAGTGTTCCTCATACTTAAAAGACAATCTGCTGCTTATCAGGGATTTCTAAGACAAAAGCTGAGTAGTAATCATATTTGCCTTAAAATTTCATTTTTATTTTTTAATGCTTTATAAAATGGCCCTCGTATTTTCTGTTCCATTTCTTCTCTTTTAACTCAGCCTCTTTCTAAAGCACTGATGGTTGCTATGGTAACTTTGGCCTTTTTTTCCCCCTCACTGTTCATGCAGGTTTTCATCAAACCCAATGACTTTTTTTAATCTTATCTGCTCTATAACAATAGTTCTTTGACTAAGGTGCTGTGTACTGTACCAGATGAGAAACCTGGTATTTCACAGTAGCAACTGAAAAAATGGTAAGTTTTGCTAAATTCTGAAAACTAGCAATTAAAGTGGGGTCTTTTAGGGGATTGGTTAGTTTGTTTTTAAATGTCTGAGTACATTTCTTTCTTTCTTTTAATCTGCATATTATTCAGGTAAAACATACTAATTAATACAATAGGAAATGCAAAATAAAGCAATCTGTAAAAGCAGTAACATGTAAGGAAGAGAAGATCTTTCTGGAAACTTTTTTTGGAAAGAAAAGTAATTGCTGTTGTTTCGCATCGACTAAGCAGGACACAACTAAACTAAATGAGAACTGTGTAATGTACTGCACTACCACTGCAGATTACAATCTGTCCAAATCTCCCTGTCACAGTAGAAAAATACTTTAATACAATATTTCTTAAGATTACCACGCAGTCTGTTACCAAGTTGATCTATAACCCACAGGAAACAAACTGCATATACCAACAAACAGATGAAGTATATGCAAAGGCTTGAGTCATTTCCAAGCATTCTTCACTAAGATTCTATTTTAAATTTATTTTTCCAACAATATTTAAGTTTAGGGCTGAATTTTTCAAAACAGATTTCGTCTTAAAGTTTGGTTTTACCCTGTATTAATACAGAGGAGATACATTCTTGGTATTTTCTACGGCACACTGTTATCTTTCTCTGCTCCAGAAAGGACAAACCTCTCAGGAGTACTTGCCATCTTACTCACAAAAAGTAACACACAAAGCAATTCAACCAGACTGAGCTGATTAAACGACACAAAACTAATTCAACACACAAGACTGAACATCAGAAAAAAAAAATTATCCACACCAAGCTGTTATCAATAAACAGATTGACTATTTCACTCACTAAACCAGGTCCAAAAGAAGCATTACTGGACTAAAGTTTTACTCCAAAATAATTACCTGAACCTGGCCCTTGACTTTGTAATATATACAGGCAGGGCTGTGCTGGAGACAGTTTGGTCCAGTTCAGCAGAGCAAGCTATTGAAGCTATTGAAATAATCCTTGGTAAAATTAATTCACCTTTAACACTGTAATTCTTTTAAGCAATACCAAAAATAAAAGCAAAAAAGAGAAAGGCTTTATAAACTAAGAAAATTACTATTTCATAAAATTCAAGCCTGAGAATGATTTTGTATTACTTTCTGTGGGTTGTATTCAATATCCATTTACCTCAACAATAATAATTCACCTTTTTGGCTTTTATTATGGTTATGGAAATTTACCATAATTTCAGGTTTTATAATCAGAAATACATTATGGTTTTTGACTTGAGTAGATGACAAACATGAGTATTGCTGCTATTTCTGATTGTACTGATTTCCCGACTTCCTCCTCTCCTATTAACTTTGTTTTCAATTCAGTTTGTAAAATAAGAATACCTAAAAGTCACTCTTCTATTTTACAAGGACAAATGAGAATAAATAATCTACCATTTTCTTCACGTCATTTCAGCAGTTTTCTTTCTTTTCAAATTTCTGGCAAAGTTAGCTTTATTATATAATTATTCTTTTGTATAATTCTGATTACATTTAGCAAAATAATCTAATTACTAGATGAGCACAGTAGGCATCAAATGCATTAATACATTAATTACTCTCCGTTGTAATTTAGACTACACTAGTTTTACTGAGACTTCAGCTTGTTACCACGTGCAGGTTGCACATTCATTTGGCACATTAAAGATGGTGAGATTTCCTCAGTAGGTGGGATTTCCTTTCTAATGATACCCGATCAAAGAATATATTTTACAGCTTTCTCTTATGCTCACAGCAACATACAGGCAACAGTCACATAGTGATTAGGTCTCTTCCATAGCTGCATTTTATGATACAATTACCAAGACATAAAATGAGCTTCCCCTCCCCCTGCTTTTTCTTTCCAATTTCAATGTACCTTGCAGAGAACTTCGTTTTACATCCAGAGAAAGCAGAAACAGTTGGAAAGCAGTAACAATTATCCAGGATATCTCAAAAAAACTTCAACTAAAGCTCCTGGGTGATATACTACCATAAATAAATTCCATATCACACTACTAATCACTATTATTCTAAGGCATCTCTTGTATCTATTATTATAATCCATAAAACTCACATATGTGTACACAAAACTCAATGCAGTGATAATGATAATCTGTTAAGAACTGCACTGTAATTTTAAATGTTTTATATTTACTATTAGCTGAATTTAAGAACAGTCACCATTTGGCACAGAATTATCAACTGATTCATATATACTCGGATACTCTCCCATAGTGTTAAAGAAATAATTATGTTTGCACAAAACCTCGATAGTGCAATATAATAAGAATTTTATGACCAGAACGGAATCCCTCTGTCTGTAGAATATGTACACAAGTAGCTATTTTTTTCTCCCACACTCCATCACCAAACTGGAACTGTGTCCCTCTCCACAAGCTTTCAACAGCTTTCCAGTACCGTTGCAATGACAACTGGGGAAAGTGTTTTCATGGTGCTTCCTAGATGTTTGTTCATTAGTAAGTGAACACACAAACATGCATCACATAAATACAATTATTACTATAAAATATTAGAGTGGCACTAATGTAAATCATCTTTGAATCTATAGCATGGAAAGTCCTCCTGCCACATCTAGCCTAATTCTTTCTCCTGTGCTTCCTAAATTACTTTATAAACCTACCGATTAATAAGCAGTCTAACATTTTTCAGGAGTGCCATTAGATTTGCAAACGATGTAGAAATATTCTGATTTAAGGAGAATTTTCCATCTAACCACGTTTTTTGTGTGCACACACAGTTTCCCGTTTAAAAACATTACAGCAGAGTGCAGATTTATCCACTTTACAGATATGCCATATATTTTTATGGAGACATTTGTAAAAGCTACTAAGCATCTAATAAGATAGAAGTCAGCTCAGAATATTTTCTAATAAAGTACCTGTTAGTAAAAACTGTATCAGAGGGAAAGCACACACAAAGGAAAAAGGAACTAGGGCACTCTGAGAGCTGAGAAAGAAACAGAGGTTATGTCCTCTATGGCTGAGATTTAGAGCAGTTTCACTTAGTGGCTGTTCTGCTCCAATTCCCCAGTTAAAATTTAGACCTACAGCAAGAAGTCTTCATTCCTATTTTATTCTAGCAGGAAGTCATGGTTCAGACTCTTAAGTAACCAATAGAAAAAAAAATACTAGCCAGTGGGGAACTATGAAGATTAAATATTATGTTACAGTTAAATTGAGATAAACCTTACAGTAACTACAGGGTTCACTATATTCTCTCAAACTAAAATGAGTTACAAATTGCTAACTACTTAGAGGTGTAACTTTTGTCCTACTATTTCAAACAGAAAAACACTACTGAAGTTTAGAGCAGCTGAAACACTTCTATGGAAACATGTCTCACTTGCAGGTAACACAGGACCAAAAGTCATCCAGAAATACAAGTAACCCTTTCTGAATTTTATCTCACTCAAACTATTTAATACAACTATAATATTATATGCACCTGTCAAATTTAAATACCTACTGTGGAACTAGAGGAAAAAACATACTCTTATCTACTCCTTTCACACAGTTTACACTTAGCTAATCTTTCCAATTGCATAGAAAACCTAACCATTCCTATCTTTCAGAGCACTGTGCTGCTCAGGAGGAAATTCAGATGGATAATCTGCAAGCCAGATTTGTCCCTAGTTTTGGAAAGCTTCTGCCAGCAGAACAGTTGCCCCGGACTGTAGTTCCAGGAAGGCAGCCATGGGGAAAACATATTGGCACCAAGCAGCCCCAGCCCTCCTGTCCCTCTCAGAGCCCATATGGGGTCTGTGCAAGCTGAAAAGCAAATCGTGCTGTTCAGCAGGACACCTTCAGCCACACTGGCTAGCACGTCCTTGCCACAGATTAACTCTGCCCCTTCTGTGATGCAGTGCCCTCAGTAAGGGGCTCAAGGACCATCTGTTCTCCCCTTGCAGTTAATCCCCCTCCTAGTGAGGGCAGAAGACCTGCCACGCCAGCGGAGTGCACGTGAAACAGGCTACAGGACTACCTGGGACCAGCTATGGTGTTGGTATGGGATGAGGCAGATGCATTTCTGGGGCCTCCTATGACAGACAGTTTGGCTTTCCTAAGCAGAACAAATGATCCCAGCTTTGGCTTAAGAACATGTAGTGTCCCAGGACAGCAAAATCCCTTTCAATAATGGGTAACTTAATGAGGGTACTCAGATTCCTCCTGTGAAATGTGAATTCAAACGTTTTGCAGAAAAAGTACAAGAGTCAACCCACTTCTATGCAGTACCTTTCCAAACATTCTGAAGCTATACCAATTCAAATGTGTAATTTATCATTGTTGAAAAACCAATAATCTAATGAACATTTTTTAAAATATTGACATAACAAACATAAAAAGAATGAAAACATACGATCAATTTAAAGATTATCATCTGTTGAAGATTCTTCTGAAAGATAAGCAGTGTTTTTCCTTATCCTTCAATCAGTGTCTAAAACTGTACCAATACATTGTCAGCATTACTCCATCTCTTCTTCTGCATCTGGTCCCTCCAGCACTGACTATTTTTGTATGTTTTTCACATAGCAATTACACAGAGAATTACACAGAAAATATCACTGTAAAATTAAAAATCCAGCAACAGAAGGCAGGAGGAAGGTGCAACATTTTTAATTGTTTCACTTTCTGATAAACCATCCTCTCAGTAGTGGAATAAATTTGTACGTCAGCTACACTTCAGCAACGTTTCTTTTTAACCAGTAGGAATAGAAATTTAAAATATGTATAATTCAAGTAATTTATGCTAAAGCAACTGTGAATACCAATACTCAACATTTATTCTTCCCTCCACTGTGGTCTTACCTTCTCTTGGGAACTACTGGATTGAACTATTCACCTCTCAACACTTGGCAGGGGTGTGAAGACATGCTCTTCCCACTCCAAATTCACTTCTAAATCCTCACTCCTGCCTGTCACCAAAATGCTGTTCAAGTAATGCTGTGCTTTCACTAATTTTGTACAGTATGCACAAAGCAAAAGGGAAATTCCCTGAACAATCTGGTGGTTTCATTTTTGGAAGTCCAATGACACAAACCACTCCTGCATCTGTAAGAAACACAAAAAACACAAACTGGTGCTCCATTACAGAATATGAACACACCTCTACACTTACACATACAGTAGCAACTTCCAGTTCATTTTGAGAAGAGAAATCCTGGCTGTCTTTATGTTCCAAATTAGATCTGGCCTCGAGGCAGACAACTAAGGGGTTTTCAACTTTTATAGTTCTTTTATATCATGTAAAGTTGTGGCCAATTTAGTCTTTCTTAACTGGCACAACAGAGATGGGCTGTCACCATTCTATGAAAGCTGAACATCCACAGTTGCCACTATATTCCCTTTCAGGCCCAGGAATTTCCAGATAGGAAAGTGAAGCCAATTGAATTAAATTTACTAAGACTCAAAAGGCATTACAACATGTCCAACCTCTGAAGAGCTTCAGCTCCCTTTTGTACCCTGCTTTCATCTTTTTTTTTTACTTTTTCCACTTCAGAAGATACAAAACACTATTGTGCTTCATTACTCCTTGTTTGTTTCTCCTGGTATTTACCAATACCAACTCTTCATGCAACCAGCCTTTTGCCTGCAAAAATGCTGAATAAATCCTACTTATACTACATACATGTTTACAGAATTACTATCTTTTCCTGAAAGATCAATCGTACCACACAGGTAACATTTTGCTGTCCTACAAATTTTATAAAATAATCTTAACAGTAGCTTGGGCACTTTGGTAGACACATTCAGCATCTGTTATTTCCCCTCCCACAGTTTCTATAGATTTCTGATATTCTTGACCAAACACATGAAACAATCTCGTTTTATAAAGTAATATTAAACAGTGCCAGCAAGCCATCTGTAAATCCAATGCTCTATGTGATCAGAATTGCCTTTTGTAATCACATCTAGTTTTCTTTGCATCCTTTGATACAATTGTGACTTTCCTGCTCCCCTGATAGCAGAAATTCATGCTGGTCTATTCAAAGAGCTAATTGGATAGAAAAGAGATGCCTAGCAATAATGCAATGCCTTTTTTTGGAGTTCAGCTCTTCTTTCTCAACTTTTTCACTTCCTTGCTAAAGAACGAGGGCCCTCAGCATGCCTATTGGGCAGCATAACTTCTCAGAGTGCAGCAGGTCCTTCAGAAATAAGCAGTGCAAGGAAACATCTCACCATCACACAACTTTACCAAAACCAACAATAAAGCTTCAAGGTCTTGTATTTAAGCAATAAGTTTAGTAACTCTACTATAAGAGCTTTCATCCACCAAAGATCTGACTTGAAAAAAAGTCTCTCCTATTGGGAGGGCTGGAAGATGTAGACAGAAATCAATTTATGGTCTTTTAGCCATTGTTATATATATATATATGTTGTGAAGGCAGACTGTCCCTTTCTCTCCAACAGCTTTAAGCAAGACACACATTTTCAGTGGCAGAAATTTCTGACCATCCGGAATATTATCCCTCAGGCACTCAAAAAATCAAGTGTAAGCTTTTTCACAGTATCAAAACAGGCAAAGACTAAGAGCATTTTCATAGGGCTTAATACCACATAAAACAAAAGTGAGTGATATTGCTCAAGCCTCAGAGACTTAATAGCTATTTGCCCAGACTAATTTCTGGGACATAAGGAATATTAATGTGTGCTTGGCTGCTAAATTTCCAAGACCTAAGAGTCCCATAATTAATCCTTCCAGATGCCTGTTTGATCTCTGCCCCCAGTTTTTTCTGTTTCCTAGAAATCACACAGGACATGTATCCTAACAAACATCAGCAGCAGTTTTGGTACTTTTGACAGAAGTAATAGTAACAGAATTTTATTGAAATTCTCATATTATCTCAAAGTGCAGAAAACATGCCAAAATTACATGAAAATACTTCCTGGTCAGAGTCATGCCAAATACTACAGCTGTTCACAGTCTCCTTCAGCAGCAACATACAGTACACAGCTACAGAAGTACCTCTAAGCACAGACATTAATTTCTATTTAGCACCTGGGCAGAAAAGCAAGGAGATCAAGCCAGGACCTCCATATAAATAGCACTAGAAAGACTAACAAGCACTTCAGGAAACTGCAATTATAAAGCAGCCCACTCAGCTGCAAAAATAATACTGGGTAAAGACCACACAGAAAAGGTGAAGAAGAAATAATAAAATAAGAATGTTACATATGTAAGATGAAAAAAGGAGTAGATAAAGGGAAAAAAAAAACAAACCTTGACTGAACATCCTATGACTTCTGGATATTTTCAAGCTATCTAGATTATGATAAAATCTACTGGATATACTTAAGACTTCGCAACCATGCAACCATTTTAGACATTACCTGTTCACTCCCTAACACTATGACGTGCCCAAGTCAACTGGCATATCTAAGTCACTTCTAAAGAACATGTAGCTTCTGGACTTGATTCAAACGCTGAAGTTAATAAAAATACTGCCATTGATTTACATGTTCTTCACAGCACCTCTACAGACCAGGAGGTTTCTTTGCTGTCAAAGTCTATTAAAATTATACATATGAATAACTATATATAGGTTCAATAAAATAGCCTTGTACTGAAAATGTGAAATGATAGAAGCATAAGCTGGTACTAACAGTTGAAGGTTTCTCATAGAAGGAATGCAGGACACCACAAAGAAGAAAAATTTAAGGGAAGGGGTGAAAATCATCACAGACCAAAGACAACCTGACTCAGTTACAGTTTTGAAACAGAACCTTTTTTTTTCCTGGCAAAAAGCATGGTCAAAGAAATACTTTCAAAGGAACATATAATATATCATTCAAAGCTGCTTTTTTAAATACCTTCTAAATAGGGACTATAATTACCAAGCGTAACACTTTAGTGTGCTTAAAGTCTTCTCAACACCATTTATACCTGCAGTTTCTTTTCATATTGTCAGTCATCCTTAATTTTATACTGATGCTATACTAGTGAGATTGTACCCTCCTATATAATTATTCCTTCTATACCCTTTATATTAATTTTAGTTGCATTACCTTGAAAAGTTCTTTCACACTAACAGCTATAGGAGTGTATGCATATGTGCATACGTATACATTGACCTATCTTTAGGCAAACAAATATATTTACAAAATACTTTAGGAAATACAGCTGTAATATTTAACAGCAAGTACTAGTTCACCCATCTTCTTTAATTACTTGTGGGCTATCAAAACACACATGGATCACAAAATCCACACTTACCACTATAACAGAATACATTTGTAGACACTAGGGGAAAATATATTACACGTGTAACTGATTAGTGTGCTTCACGTAATAAATTATGAGACCCACCTGAAATGTTTCTGGAAGGACAATGCCACCTGGAATTAACAACTGCTTAATCTCACCGGCAACTTCAGTCCTGATGAGTACAGGCCTGCTAATTTATAACTTCTTTTCCTACTTTCACATTAGTCTGAAACACAGTTACATCTCCACAAGGTTGCTGTCCGGCAGGAAAAGTGGAAAATAAGATAAAGCCGCTCCAATTCACCCCAAAGCAGCCGCTCCGCGCCCGCCCGGGCGGAGGGGCGGCCCCACCGCGGGGCGATGCTGCCCCCTGCCGGCACCCGCCGGAACACGCCCGGCTCCGCGCAGCCCCTTCCGAACCCGGGCCCCAAAATCACCGGCAAAACAACCGCGAACCTGAGGCATCCGGTATAGACTGAACGGGGATTGGGGGACAAACACTGCCCTCTGCGTTTTAAGGAAAGCCCACTGAGTTAAACAGCATCGACTTAAACAAATTATCTGTTGATTCATAAAGTTGATTTCCCCAAGGCTTCAGGAACACACAACAGCTTTACTTACTAAGCACATCAAAGTGAAAATAGCTGGTGGAAAAGAAGCCAGGACAGGGAGAAGACAGAAGAGAGACACTAACACACACACAGAGAATAGACTGAGAGAAACATTAGCTAGTAACACACTGCAAATGAAACAATTACTCATAATTATCCTGTTACACAAGCATCCTGTGTAACACAAGTGGCCAATTTATTTATTTTTAGGAAAACAATCACTGCCAATAGTATCGCAATTCTTCATAAGAGAAGTATTAAATACAAAGCCTAACTCTCAAAAGCAATGAAACTAGGATGGTTTTATATGACGCTGTCTTTAATTCACTTCTTACTACCCTCAAGGGAAGTATTCATCCCAATTTTTACCTACACCTTCTGCTGATACACAGCTTTTCTTCATGACTAGAACTGAAAAGGAGAAAGTGCTCCAACTGGCTACAGAGTTACAATCTAAGTTTAAGAGACACACTCCTAATTTATTACACATTCTAAACTCTGCCGGGCTCCTTCTTCAAAGATGCAGGATTTCTTCTACTCCTTAATGTGGAATCTTTGCACTTGCATAGGGATTTAGACAAAACATAACGTGCTGAAGCCCCAGAACCCCTAGACTGTCAGATTTTCTGCTAAAATTGGCAGCCACAGACCCAGTCAGGACTGAAGCAGCTGCAGAACAAGCCCTTTGAAGTGAACACGGCTTAGAGTGAAACCGCTACAAAGAAAGGAAATAGCAGAGGAACCTTCTCTTTTTATTTTTTAAAGCTTTTACTCACAAATATTCACCTACCACTACATGGATAGAAAGAAAGCCTCTTCTCTTGGTTAATTAGTAGTTGTTCTTTGTAAAAGTCTCAGCCCAAGCCAGAGGAAACTTCAAAGGCCTTCCTTGTCAAACGTCCCGGCATGTGCTCAACATGGAGCTGCCAGTTCTGATCTGGTTGCACAGCTATAGCTCACGCTGGGCTTGGGCGTGGATCTGTATTACCAAGTAATTGCTAAGCAATTGTGTAACAAAAGAACAAACTTCTATTGAAAAGATTTGGCAAAGTCACAGCAGTGGGCAAGATGAGAACTTGAACAGTCTGCCAGCAGTACAATCCCGATGCATGTTCATGCCTCACATGACAGCACCTTCTTTACCCATAAGCTGTTTAATCAGTGGTTTATCTCTTTTGTTTGCTTGTTTTGCCCTTATCCCCACATATGACACCTGCAGCTTTAAAACAAACAAACCAGATCTAACACAGACTACTTAAGACTGTTGTCAGAACTGAGGTCTGGATTTCATTTCCTGGTTATGCTCATAACACAAATATTCTGTAGCATTCTACTGCCACCAGTGTGTAAAAGGAAAAGGAATCAAGCTAACATTGTGGGAAGAATAAAACAAAGATGGCATGATTCATAAAGGAATGAAGCCTGGAGGTTATACCAAATACTAAACGAATAAAATCTGCACACTCAGTAACCAATGTAATACATTATATTTGTGATCTATCAGCTACTTCTTGATAAATACCTCTTGAAAACCCTAAAGGACCCAAGTTCAATTCTACATGACTCTTCTTCTTCATGAAGGCTTTTAAAACAATGTTGGGCATGACGAAGATTAGTCATTATTAATTTGGAAGGATTATTTCATTTGTAATAAGATTCTTTTAATTCTCTGCTAATGATATCAAAAAGAACAAACCATGCTGTGCTAGCCCCATCTTTCCCCAGCTCTTTTACATTAGTGTCAACAGACACTGCACTCCCAAAAGGCACAGAATGGTTTAACACTGAGAAGGTTAAGAATATGCACTCACATTCTTTCATTCAGGAACACTGCTTCCATGTGTCCAATCCAGTAGTGTCAGACAACAAAAAACCCCTCATCTACTGACATCAAACTCACACAAAATAAAAGCTGGAAATCCCAACTGGTCATTTCTTGTCTCAGAACAGTAAAGTCCTCCAAAATCTATTTCTCCTTTTAATCATCCACAAATTAGAAACCCACACAGGTAAGTTTTCATCAGGCTTTTTAACTAGAAAAATGTCCCTTACTTGCCAAAATATTTTTTTATTCTTCAGTGAAAAACAAATTTAGTGTCACTGGATACTGTTCTATACTAAGGAGTCACAAAATGAAAACTATGTGCAATATGTACTCATGTGTGTGATCCAGATAAAAATACAGTATGAAAATAAAATATGAAATTCACTAAACGTGGTAGGATATTTATAATTATGAGGACAAGAGTTACTGATATCTTAAAATAAATAAAACTGCTATCCACTAGCTTTTTAATTTGAGCAACACTAAACAACAAGGTAGATAATAATTTACATAAATGTATGTATTGAAGAGTATTTCATCCCTATTTCAAGTCCTTTGTTCTCCCTCTCCTACAGGGAAACATAAAAGATGCAACAGAAAAGGAAGTACAATGCTAAATAAACTCTACAGAACAAGAGCATCTTCCTTTGCATGTTCCCAATAGGTGGCAACAGAATCCCAAAAATACAAAGAAGTTTATACTTCTTTATTCATCCACAAAATAATGTAAGCCCCATTACAACTTTTATCCATGAACTTGCACCAGTAATTTTAATTACATGCACCACTGGATCTCAGCAACAGAAATTCTCAGGACAGTATAATGTCAAAAGCCAGAAATTCACAGAACAGAAACAAAGCATTCATTAAAAAGCTAGTTGTTACCAAACAAATAACCTATGGCTTATACTTGGAGCTTACCTGAGGGAGTAAACTATCACAAGCAGGAATTTACAGTAACAAAATGTTTCTGAGCATAACAGAAGAAATGTTAAGGAAGGAAGAAAATTCTAGACTAATTCTTCTGTTGTTGACATTCACACCTTGGTCCTAAGCAGCATTTATTTACAAACCTGAATAAAAGGGAAGGCACTTTTAAACAGCTGGCAAACCCCAACTTTATCACAGTAGTAGGTCCATATAATTCCCTGGTTCTTTGTATGAAATGACAGGAAACCAGGGTTCTTTTTCCTTGACAGTTCCTCAACTGTTTTGGTTTTGTGGCACAGAGCTATACAAATCAAGTCTAATGTCTACTTACTCGCTTTCAGATCCAGCCAAGTCATGGTCCAAAGAAACTGTCTCTGTTGTAATTTCCACCTTTCTCACGCTGCCAAAGAAGTCTGTTATCAGCACATTCTGAGGGTCTCGCTGAAACAGATCGGTTCGATGCCCCGGCGTGGAAACACACAGACTTTTTGGGCAGACCTGAAACTGGAAACCAAGATGGACAATCACATCCTGTCCCTCATTCATCAACACTCTCTACATACACCTTCCAAAATGAAATTGCTATAAAAAGAAAAATAAATTACACATATAACTTGCATTAATGTCAGCCCCTATTTCATAGTTGAAAAAAATGGTTGAAAAAAAAATACTAAAATGTATAAACATCTTGATTATGCATTTCAGAAAACCGTTATCCTCACAATAATGATATTTGAGCAAACTCAAATGAGTATACAAATGCTTCTGTGAAAATCAACCATCAATTATATTTAACTGATAAATGCACAAATACATTACTGAATATAGATGCAGCAATGCTGCTATAACCTTCCAAGAGTCACAAATGGGCATTAATTCTTCATATTTACCAAAGGGAAACAAGCTTTGATAGGTAGCTACGTTAAAGGCTTCATAAAGAAGCACAAATTTGTTTTTTGATAAAAAAGGAAAAGATCCATCAGTCTTGGTTTCAGTTTATGGCCTGCAAATTAATGTAGAATTAGGATCTTCAAATATCAAAGGTGCCTTATGTACATTTAAGTTCAGAGACATCCTGTGAAACCTACAAACTAGCTTTACACTTTATTATTTATTTTACCCATGCATTTTGGCTACAAATCAGATGCCCTATATCCAGCACACATTGCGAGACCTGGAAGACACAAACAGCACTAACAAACTCTTCACTGGACTCAATTCTATCTAAAGATCTATTTGTAGAAAATAAGATGTAATAGTAACAGATTTTTTGTAACATTTAGACTGGACAGCCTACCTCTTATGTAACAAAATTGTTATGTACCTAGCAGATATTCAAGGCAATACCAATGCACTGTCCAAGACAATGCCATTTTGCACAAGTCCTACCACACTCAGCACAAAAGTCTCAAATACTTCACCTCTGGAGAGCTTCCTTATTTCAACGAATCTTGAAATGTACATAATGCAATATCATAAATAGTAACTGGTCTGTGTTTTTGTTAATAATACTACATAGCTTAAAGTACTGTGAAAAGCAGCCTTAGGCTTTCTCTAGACTCTGTGATGAGCGTGGAAAGCTGAGTTCATGTCTCAGTTACCAGCGAGATTCAAACCTCACAACCAAACCATAACCCTGCTAGACACACAACCTGCCAGGCAGAGGCTCAAGAGCAAATGTTGCTGTCCATTCAGCTGGCTCACAGGCAGCCCATGGACTACCTGGTAACAGTGCGGGTTGTGGGAGACCTTGTACATTCCAGGTACATGGGACACATAACACAGTAGATTTAACACACAAGACTAAGAAGGATGCTTTCCACATGGGTGCTCATCTTCCTCGATCTTAAGTTCTCCAAGTGATTTTCACAAACAGATCTATCAGTCACAGAATCTAGAGCTCATATACCAAAATTACATCATGGGTCAGCTCTTACAATGTTGCATTCTTATGACAAAACCACAGGTCCTAATTAGCTCCATGTAAATGCAACTTCAATTATTCCAGATTATGACTGACAAAACCTATGAGTTTCAGGTCAAACTTCCCAGCAGAAATTTTGTGCTCAGCCTGACACAAAATACATGGGCTTTTGTTGCTCATTCTCTTTGGACAACAGAGTCCTACATTAAAAAGATTCCCCACAGAGGAAACAATCTCCCTGGCCTTTCTTCACAGAGGACAGATTCTATCTCCCCATTCCTCCCTTCCGCTCAATTACGGTTACTCTTTTATACCTCCTCTATTTTGTCTAAGCCTGTAAGCATATGGCATGAAGCTGTTTGTCCAGGGAGACTTCAGCTCGAGTTCACCTTTACATGAAGCACACAAGCACACATACACTGAGCTCTTTTTTAATGATTTCCAACTCTCCTGTTGGCAAAGTATCACATGGCTACTGAAGAAAAGATGGGGCAGATCCAATCTTTGTTATCCTCCCTGTGAAGTGAAAATGAACTGGACTCATCAGCATCATGCTTCCCACACAAAAGCCCCTTG
The DNA here is from genome assembly GCA_013400415.1 of Scytalopus superciliaris. Taxonomy (NCBI): domain Eukaryota; kingdom Metazoa; phylum Chordata; class Aves; order Passeriformes; family Rhinocryptidae; genus Scytalopus; species Scytalopus superciliaris. Next base: position 854,138 of record VXBX01007997.1, on the reverse strand, counting down.
TCAATGCACATGCAAAATCCTCTAAAGTTTTATTTTCAGCAAAATGCTATCAATTTTCTCCAGCTCTGCTCCAAGTAAGGGCACAAACATAAAAACTAAGTCCCTGAAGGAAATTGTAAAAGATAAGTATTTGTTTTAATCCCACTATTTGAAGCATAAATTTATGCTGCAATTATACCATCAAGTCTCTCTGCCAAGCTCTTGAGAGTATACATGTCCCAAAACAACTGCATCAGTACTGAAAGGGGGAAACTGATACCCCACCCAAGTATTTCTAACCTGTCCCACAACAATCTACTGCCATAACATGTTGATATGAAACTTGAATGAAAATGTGCAATGGCAATGAGAAAACTTCAGTGTTAAAAATCTATCAGTGTGAGAAAAGATCGACTGCACAGCAATTACGCCACAGTAGACTAACACTAGTAACTGAGGTCTTCTGACTAACAAAGAAAAGCAAACACTGGCTAAATGAAACACATTTGATCCTGTATCAATTTTTCCAAATGTTTTTAAAATAAGATGCTATTCAAACAGAGTTAAACAATTCCCCCAACATGGGAACTTTGTTATCTTGACTTTTATTATTAGCTATTTTATGAAAAATGACATCTCATTTAGAAATTTATTTGAATCTGTTTTCAAAAGTTCAACTGTGTGACATTTCAATTTATTCTTTACTTTTCGGGAATTGTGATCAAACCTAAAGTCAGTCTTTGCACAGTTTTATGCTATCCCTTAGCAACACAGATGGAGCAGGTGGGGAGTAGGTGGAGTGGATTGTGAAAAAAGATGTCTCATTCTTTGCAGAAATGCAATATCTAAGTCTTAGGTGGATGTGAAGAGAAGCTGTTTCAAGAGTGGTTAGAGAAAAGTAAAGAGGAGATGGGATAGAAGCAGTGTAACAAATACACAGTACCTCTAAAAGAGTAGACATTTGACATATCAGAAGATAAAACAACTAAACATCCGTTTTAAAGGTAGTTTGCAAGAAACTTAAGTTATCCTGAGCTCGGAAAGCATTAATTTAAAGGCAGTATGTCTTTATTCTTAAACCAGCTAACACTGTGTGCCAAAGTATCCCCTACAACTGTTGGCAAAAAAACAAGCTTACATCCTTACCCTGGACTAACCATATGTTATTTTGGAACTCTTAGATGAAGCCCTGAAAAGCATCAACTCAAAATCAGGTGGTCACATGAACTGAAATGTATGCAGTTCGTGACTCAGTACATGACCACAGCATGGTCTGGGCTGGAAAGGACCTCAAAGATCATCTAATTCCACACCCCTGCCATGAGCAGAGACACCTCCCGCTTGACTGGGTTGCTCAAAGCCCCATCCAAACTGGCCTTGAACAAATCATCACAAATCACCATATATTTGGGTCCATTCTCTTCTACTCCCAGAGCAAGAATCCAACAGATCGATGTATGATGACTTACACGATGTAAGGAATTTGCCAGTATGACATAACTCCCCTCAGCTCTTCCTGACTTTTTGGCATATAAGCAAAAACAAAAACACAATTAGGTATCTTCTCCAAAGAGCTCAAAAGGTAAACTACTTGGGGGCAGCTAACAAACTTGTACACTTTTCAACCACCAGATCAACATTTTCCTGGCTAGAGCAGCTATACCACTTCCCAGATGGTATCTTACACAGTAGAAAGCACAGTTCCCTTTTATGACCTTTTTTAATTAACATAAATTCATTTTCTGGTTTACAGTGCTATTTGAATGAATGAGCTAGAAGAAGATACTGAATCAATACAGAACTTGCATATTCTTTACCAAGATTTATTGTAAAGTTATCTGTATCATATAGTCAGAAGGTATTAAATTATAGGACAGAATTTCATTCCCCTGGAAGTAAAAGAACCTTGAATCTTAGCCACTGAATCAATTCTGTATCAACATAAAATCAGTCAAGTGTGGGTTGTTTAGAGAGAATTCTACCACACATGTAGTAGCCAGGCTAACACTGTCCTCTGTAGATAGAGGGTGGCATAAAACTTTTGAGCAGCAGCTCCTTTCACAGAAATGAATCAAAGACAGTGTGTTCTGTAAGTGGTGGCTCTTAGATCACTGATGCAGCTCATCACAAGTTACAGCTACAAGGTACCAAAATACAATGTATGACTACAAAGAAACTAGTATTGGAACAGCTATAAGGGGTTAATAAAGTAAATAAAATACGGTTACTTTTTGTCATCTCACCAGTGTATACACTGACCTGTTATAGAGGCATTTTAAGAAATTTTGTCATAGGTTATCTGGTTGGCTTCTTGTTTTTCTTCTGCCTCATATCTGAAATCGAAAATAACACCTATCTAAGATATAATTAAGTCCAAACACTCATAGATTTGGACATACCTTGCTCTGGAATCTAAGCAGATACACAGACAAATTAGCCTCTGCAGGCATTTGCGATCACACAGTTAGAATTTTAACTGTTAAATCACCTTTGAAAAACAACACCAATGCCTACCTTTACACAACTGCCACTTTCACAACAAGGACAATCCTTGAAGTGTTACACAGATACATTTAACAATGGCAAAAAAACCCTTTCCCCAAAGCTGTTTCCAAGAGAAACAGCAGGAGCATAAAAAGCATTTGGAGAACCCTACAGACAAAATAGATTAGCTTTGAAACTGTTAAAGTCATTAGCATATTCATGAATGTTAGTATTCTACTTACTAGGTCATTCATATTTGTCTGACTGGCTGGATGAATTTCTTCCAAGAACTCCAGTACATAGAATGTGTATCTGTCCATTAGATGAACGCCAATCCCAAGGTCAGGTTGATGCTTAAAAACAACACACAACAGTTACTGGTTATTTGCAGAAGAGAACTCACTATTCAGGAAGGAACAGAATGTAACAGCATGTTAACAAAAGTTAAGCATAATTGTTTTTGTTCTTAGGCAAACTGTGCAAAGAAAATTACTAGCTGTGAAGAAACATATTGCTGATAAGCTGAATAATACAGTTTATCTATAAACTGTATCCTGGTAATACCTCTATTTTCCACAAAGCAGGAAATGGTCCAGCACAGACTTGTGGGCTGCCCTGAACTGCTTAGGACTTTGAAAACAGGGCTAGAAGAGTCAACGTGTCTTACAGCAGTGCAAGGGTTTGAGTAATTCTGACCTGCTGGGCTTGATCTAAGATCTCTCCTACTGCTCCTTCTATAATTCAGCTGGGATATAATTACAGTAGATGAAAGGTAGTACTTTGGTTTGGTTTATATCATGTGTAGTAAGTCCTAGATTGAGTATTCCTCACACACATCTCTCAGCAGTCTTCCCCTAAGACTTCTTCCTACCCTAGGCAATGCTTGAGCTGGCCAGCAAGCACAGAAATCCATTGTTAGCCTGGTTCTTTGGGACAGCACACAATAACTAGCAGGAAAAGGACAGTTACAAGGTTTGTCAAAATCACACTTTGTAACTAAGTAGCACATATATGCAGCAATTAGAAGGGAAATTTTTAGTTAAAAGTCAATAGGAACTCAGGCATTCTGAAAAGTATCTTCAGCATCACATAAATCTACTTACTGATAAAGAATCTTCTCCTACTTGACTGCTGGCCAAGGCCATTATATTAGGCGAATAAAACCGTTCATACATGGATGCTCCTTGACAAGTATCAATAATAAACAACAATTCATTGTACCTGAAAGACATAAAACAGACTCTTTACCCATTTCTACTTAAACAACATATACATACTTTGCTTTTCAGTTACCAGTACAGCTGCTAGGAACCTAAGGCACAGAAGAGTTCACAGTGGTGGGTTTTAAGAGGTGAGTTTAGTCAAAGCAATACATTTGAGCAGCTCTAACTGCATGAAGCTGAAAGCAAAAACCAAAACTTTTTCTGAATGCAAACTTCTATGCAATTTTGTGGACATCAGAGAGTACCACTGCTGAAGGTAAGCAAGGCCTATCAGTAAGAGTTTGGGTATGTCCAGGAAATACACTATTTAAAGTCTAAATATTAATTCTTTCTTACCTCCTTTTCTGCCACATTTGCTCAAAGGCATCAGCAAGTTCTACATTTGTGATTTCTTCAGAATCTTGAAATTTTAGGAAACCATTTCCACCATGGCCTGACAGAAACATCAGAAGTTAGGCAAGTATGTAGGTTAAAGGAAGATAATCAATCTGGTTGACCATTTTTCCAAAATAAGGTAAACACATCTCTCCTTCTCCACAAACAGTCCAGCAAAAGAAAATATGAGTACAGTAAGAACACTACACCCGCATCATCTCAGCTGGAAACTACACTGGCTTAGTACTGTAGGCATTTTCTCTTAATTAGTATGACATGCTATAAATAGAAAAAAATCTTTTTGTTGATCCTTTTGTTCATTTGGACTACTGATGCTTTCAGCAAACCCATCCAACAGCACAAACGTCAATAAATTGTACACAGAAACCTCTAATTACCTGTCATATAAATTAGAATATTGCTTCTGTCATCAGAAAGAAGACGTTTAGAGCGTGGTGTGCTTGGTGGGATTCTTCCCGTTAATACACGCAAGAAATTTTCAACAGTAACCTATGAATAAAAGCATAAAGTAATTTTCTAAAGATAAAAATATGGATCAAATAGAAACCCAAATATCAGTGAGGGGAGTGGTGTGTATTTTAAACCTAAGCTGATAAAAAAAGCCCAGCTCCAAATCAGTAATATGAACAGAAAGACTTCCTCAGGCTTCACAGATGCTGAATGTATCTTTAAACCAACACTAAAAAACGAAGACCCAGTGTTTTAATTAAAGCTCAGTTACCTCATAGCTTCTGTAATCTACTTCCACATCATCTCCATAGACATTTAGCTCCATGTTTTTATGACTGAACACAGTAGCTGGTTTGGGATTTCTGGGATTACATGCCATATCATCTGCCAGCATCAAGACAATGTGACTATGGAAAAATAAGACAAAAACATTTCAGCCATTCTACTTTCATGTAACAGTCAAACAGAAATTATAATAATGCTGTTCATGATTGCAGCAATAGCCTATAACATTAAAAAGGTTCCTGAAACTGCAAGTGAAACTTTGCTTAGTTACACCCCATTTCCTTATGCACATTCTCACTACAGTGAGGATATCACACACGGAAATGCAGCTGGCTCTTATTTAACTACAGGATTAAGTCAGGCCAAAGACAAGCATGAGAGTATTTGACATTAGAAACTTCAGGATACAGGCTTGCCTGGACCTAGGCTGACAGAACTCTTAATAAAATCTGGAGATTTTTATAGGGCACTAAATCATTTCATGCAGCACCACAGAAGAAATAACAGCATGTGTGCACCTTCTCAGACAGATCAATTAAAAAGACTCTGATAATTTTTAATTAAATTGAGGAGCTCCTGAACATTTCTCAAATCATTATACTATATCTCATACATTACTCTATGATTATCTGTATTAATGGAATTTTCCAGAACACAAGTGTGTTCTGACACCAGACAATGTGTTATCTTTACAAAATGAAATAAAAAAAAACAGCCAAGCATTTCATAGTACCAAGAAAAAAAGAAAACAAACCAGCATATTATGTGCATAAGAAAGCTGTTCCAATCTTACTTGCAGCCAAAGATCTGTATATCACCTGGCAGAGTCAGGTTTGGGTCAAAATATGAAATAACAAGTAGTCACCAGACATTGTTAGCACTAGGAAAAATGTGCCAAAGATGTCTGGAACAAGGTGAAGACAACCTTTTCCTTGGATAACCCTGTCTTGGATATAGTCCCTCCTCCTGGACTGTGATCGTGTTCTCCCAGGCAATGCTTACAAAAGCAAAGCTCTGTATCCTGCAAAGAATGCTGTTAATTCAGATTCTCAGGAACACAATTATAAATTGTGTCCTGCTATTTCAACACCATTCCTGTGCTTGCCATCATTCACCTGTACACCAGCTTGAATATTTTAAGAGTAAAATTATTCAAGTGCTGATATGCACCTACAGTGCACAAAAACAACAACAACAACAAAAAAAAAAAAAAAAAAAAAAAAAAAAAAAAAGAAAGAAATGCTGTCCAAAATAACATAAATCCTCAAAAATAAACAAAGTAAACTTTTTCAGTGGAAATAAAGTACTGCCATAAATATGAAGATGTGATGACAGAAGCCAGAGGTAGATAACTACAGAAGAGAAATACATTTTTATTCCTCAACATGTGCACAGCAGTACAAAAGCGTATTTGCAAAAGATTATCATTAAAAGGGAAACAGCTAAAAGCAACTTTCAGTATGTCTTGCAGATTTACTGAGATAGTCAGGTGTAGACGTGTATTACACTCAGAAGAGAATATTCTGGACTAAGGAATCACTAGGCCTAGAGTTGAGCGCTGCATTTTAGCTAAGAATGCGTTTATAAGAAAAAAAATCACAATCATACACACTCAGTCAAAGATTCTTCACAGTACTAGTACAGGCAGGTGAGCACAAACATGCACAGTCTGTATACTACCACCTGGTGTGAGTGCTTATTACATGCAGCAAAATTGTTTACGTGTTAACTTGCAGCTTAACTGTTAAACAAAATCCATCTCATCACATACTATATCAACGCAATTTTCATGATGTAAAAACTTACACTGCAAAATTACTCCAGGAATCCAAAAGAATGTCTGGACTCATTCTGAAATTGGCTATTAGCAAAACTTTTATAAATTGGACCACTATATCCACATGTGAACAAACAAAGCAACTTACAGCTTTAAAACCAAAAACCATCTTCCTAAGGAGTTCTGTTGTTGGAGGACAGACGTATTCAAATCACCAAACTGAAACAGTCTCATTCAAAATAAGGCTACGAACAAACCCCTCCAAAAACAACCAATCCCAAGAACCATGAAAAATGTTTATTTTTCAGATGTGATTTTGAGGCTTCTTGGGAATTCTGGGTTGGGTGTGGTTTTTTTGGTCCTGTCAATATGTTGAACAAAGTCTTGCAGCAAAGAAAGGAAAACAGATAAAGCAAGTTTGTCTAAGGAAGAAACATGGTCAAATCCATGTAAAAATTGCTGCAAGTAGTAAAAAAATAGGCTCTCTCTCAGTCTTATTCTTGACCTAAGCCTGAAGTATTGCTGCCTTTTTGAGATTAATTTCCAGATCCTTGGATACGGATAAGAAATGGATCAATCTCCAGCCATGCCGTAGTTTCTGCAATACTTCTAAAACTGCCACCTATTTTGACCTTAATGGTGAAGACAGATGGATGCCAAGAAGATGAAAGCTCTCAGGTAAGGGCAGAACTAGTGAAAGAATTTCAAGGCAGTGCCTAGGGCGCCTGTGCTTCAAAGACTACACAGGAGAGAAGACAGATGCTTCTGAATGAGATGTGCAAAACCAAAGCCATATTTCTGTGCTTTAAGCCCACAGCACTTCAGTAATGCTTTTCCTTAGATTTATACCTCCCAAACGCTTTAAAAAATTAGGTTTCAAAATGCCCTCCTTCAAAAAGTAGAAAGTCACTCTTTTTCTTTTTAATAAACACAGGAAACAAGATGATACTGCCACTGCATTCCTAACTGAGTGGAAGCTAATTTGGAACTCCAGATACTACTGTTTTGGACTTGGGAAAAAAAATGCCATCTAAATTTAATCCAGCAAAATATGATTTTGCAATGACAAGGCAGACATGCTGGAGAAACTACCAGTCCTCTAATAGTAGTGGATGGCCAGGATTTCCAAAGGAGCCTGTGAGTACATATAGCCTATTATTCAATGGGTATTGGTGTCTAAATTCAATTCCACAGTTCTAAGTAAATTACACTCCAAAACAGATGGATGGAACTGTGCTGGCACCCCTAAAACTTCCAGTAGGAACACAACTAGAAGACACTCCAGAACAGTTTGTTCACCTCCCTACTCCTGATGTGAAAGAAGGGGTACTATTTTAACCACTGTGCTATCACTAGAGAAGCACAATTTATATGAACAAAACTACTGGTTTCTCTTAAAAAAATAATGCAAAATGGATTTTTTCCAAGGCAGCTTTTGCTACGTAGGAGTTGCTCTGTTCAAAGCCTTTAGTTAAAGACTTGGTGCAGCTGCAGATGTGGAAGTCTTAATCTTGATACAGTCAGAGTTACTAGTCTCTCTCCCCACTGAAAGGAAATTAAAGTACAGCAAGAGTCATATCTCAGAGTAGTACTGTCATTGTTGAGTGCATTCATCAATTTTCACATTATGCTTTCACCAGTTTACCAAGTGGCACATTTTAGTGGCCAGATCTAATTAACCAATTTCAAGTGGAAGTTCTAATATAAAACTTATTGGTTTGCCTTTTGAACAACACTGCTGCACTTTTCAACACACTGATGTGACTGTATCCTTCCTTTTTACTTTTACCCAGTCAAACTGGGAAGATAAATGTATTTCTATACTGCTTCAGACAGCACGAGAACTTTAAGAGCACATTTGTAAGGAACTGGATTTGTCAGGATTCCCTCACCTATCAGGAATGCCCAGTCTCTTGACACTTCTGTACACTGAAAGAGTATTTGCCACATGACGATAATTAAACCAGAATCGAGATGTACACACCTTGAAAAGAAAAAAAAAAAGCATATTAAACAATGTAAAAGATACAAACTAGTCTGGCACATTGCATCAGAAGACCACAATTACAGAAATACATAAAAAATTGTAACAAATCAGAAAGAGCACAGCAGCACCATGATATAAACTATAAACTCATGCTATAAACTATAAAAATCTTTGTTGTACCAAAGCAAAAAATACTGAAAATAAAAGTTAAAAAAAGTTATTAGCATACTGACTCATGAAAAAATTGTCATAAACCCTAACTAAGTATAGAAAGTGGCACTTAAGGGAATAGTTCAGCACTAGTAAGTGGATAAGCTAAATTTTTTCATTTGCTTTCTCCTTATCAAATGGAATTAAAAATCAAAGGAAGAGTTCTCATCTCAATAGCAAACCCATTCTGGGAGCATTCTTGCACAAAGGTATTAGTGAATTCATGCAGAAGCCACACATGGGGGAAAATACACTGAGGACATTTGCATGTAAGGAGTAAAATAAAACTAAGTAAGATCTAAGTGAGTTCTAACCAAAATCTGAACACAAATTCTCAAAAACCTTGAGGGAGTTCAGGTTCTACTGTTCTAACAGGCAAAGGGTCAGGGCTCAGTCATTCCTGTATTTAAACACTCCCTATATCAGACATTATTCTGCTTCAGAGACTTCAAAAATTTCTAAAAGAGTAGGTGACTTTAAGATCACAAAAACAGAGATGTAGGAACAAGCATTAAGGCAATTTTTTAATTTTTCAGTTTTAAATGTAGAGCTTTAAGTTACACTACATAGCATCTTTTTCTCTAGTCTTTTCATAAAAAGAACTGAGTTGTAGCTTAAGCTACAATAAAAATTCAGCCTGAAAGGATCCCCTTGTGTCTTGATTATCTGGTCAGTCAGGAATTCCAAAAAAGCCCACAGGAATCAGTCTGTGAGAACATTTGCCTTTCAGCAAAACTTAACATTCTGAAAACTAACCATGTCCAATTTAGCTGAGACATTTCAAGGTACTGTCATCTGCACTTTTCCTTCACTACCTCTCTTACAACACGGGGAAATGTGTCTAAGCTTTAACTATAGCTATTCACACTGCTGAATATTAATTCAAACTAGTGGTGGGGTGGGACTGCAGCACAAGCCCAGGTTTGAAGTGCCTGATAACAGCAAACCTCTCCCTGTTTTACTCCTTAAAAAAATCAGTAGCAATTGTTCTACAGCTTAACAATGAACCACTGGAAAAACACAGCCAGCAGAAAATCTGTTCAGGACAGAAGACATAGCTCTTTGGACTTATTTTCCACGTTCTTTGTGTGTTTTTATAGGTGCTGATAAAAGCACTTATTTGTTAATAGTATTAAAGTAGAATTAGATGTTTTAATAGTTTCAAGTTTGTACAGTGATAGAAATTATTCCTTCTAATTCAATTAATTATTGTTAACGTTCATTTTATTTTGCTCTATTTTAGTATCTGGAAAACAAACAGCTGCTACTGAGTAATTACAATAGTGTTCTGAAACAAATTAGTCATTAAGACCTGAATTGTGACTAAGAACCAATTGTGCAGCATGATTCAAAGCTAATAAGACACATAGAAAGGAAAAAAAGAATTAGGATAAGAACAGTTGATCTAAACATTATGTTGCCTAAATTGATTTTATTCTAAGCCTGTTATCACAAGTTAACAGATTGAGTAAGAACAAAAATGAGAAATAAATTGTACCTTTCTGGTAAAAGAGACCATATTTCCCTGGTATCAGAATTACTTTTTTTCCATATGCAATACATTAGTTTAACTATATTAATGCTATCAGAGCTTTTGTTTTATGAATCATGCCATGTAGCTAGACACATTGAGTGCTTGAAATCAAGTCATACTGAAAAGATTATTTCATTATAGTGCAATAAATTTCAAATTCATTCATTTCCAGGTCTTTATCTTCCTATTTCTTTCAAGGGAGCAGAACTCTTGAGTGACTTGCAATTGTGGCTCCTGATAAAAAAACATCAACTGTATTGAAAGAAAACAACCTGGACAGTGCTTACCAAAACCGCCCAATTATTTGTATGCCCACTTCTAAAGAACTGCTCTGCTTGCTCCTGAAAGACAAAGAAAATTTTAGATTTTTCAGCAATAAGAAATGACCACTAACATTTTTTTGTTTCCACAAAGGTGTTGAATGCATATGCTTACCACACGTTCACACTGAACAAACTTTAGAAAAGCTACAAGAGAAGAAGGCGGTTTATTTCATGTGAATTAGCTGCTCCAAGTCCTTTCCTGAAACTTACTACATAACAAAGAATTATTAGTCACTTGCTGCTTAGTTAAAACAAAAAGCCCACACATCTATATTCCAAAGGACACTACAAGAACAAAATAGTACGATTTATAGATCTGTAGTTTCATCCTTAATGAGAAAAGGGGCTCAGATTAATTTCTATTTTCAAAAGCGGGTAAGTGAATCTGCAATTTTAACCCATTTTAAATCCACGGCGGTTACATTTATCTTCCAAAATCAGGAGCTATGACAGCAACTTTCTGTAAAATCTGTGTTCTCCACAGTTCCCACGGTGCTTTGCAGACGAGAAGGCCCTTTAATGGAGAGGATGAAACGGGACGCAGGGGATAAGACTTTCCAGAGGTAAGGGAATGAGTCTGTCACAGGGCAAGAATCCAGGCCTGCTGATGCTTAAACTAGACTCTCTTAACTCTGAGGGGTACTCGGGTTATGCCTGTGGTCTCACACAAAACACACAGCAGAAGCGTTTGTTAAAATGCACGTAAAGTGCATTGTACTTCAAGCAGCAAACAACCTGCCGCTTCATCCGTCATCCAAAAACACCAAGAACGCATCTGTTGTTTGGGGGAGGGTTTTGGTCCTGTGTGCAATTAATTTCAAGTATAACAAGTTGTCAATAAAGCAGAGCTCAGGCACAAACAACGTTCCAGGTGCAGCGTGGGCGGGACGCACTGAGCAAATCGCTGAGACACGAAAATCACTCCCACCTGACAGACCCACCGGGCCCTGCCGCGTGTGAGGGGCCCCGGCACGGCCGGGTCTGGGAAACCTGTCCGCGGGCCCAGACTCTGGGGCTTGGGAAATCAAGCACTTTGAACCAGTCAGACAGGGTGCGGCCCCCCAAGCCGAGCCGAACCGGGCCGCCCCTGCCGGNGCCCTGCCTTGCCCTGCCTTGCCCTGCCTTGCCCTGCCTTGCCCTGCCTTGCCCTGCCTTGCTCTGTGCTCTGCCCTCTGCCCTGCCCTGAGGCGGCCTCGGAGGGCAGAGCTGCCTGGGAGCGGAGGGGGCAGGCGGGGAGAGCGAGTGGAGTCTAACACATATTATTTATTTTCTTTTCCTCAGGAAGCATTACTGTAGCCCGGCCCTCGGACCTGGTGAATGGCCAGGTGTTTATTTCAGTCTGTTGAACCGCGTGGTGTGATTGTTTTCTTTCCAGTAACTGATCTCGTCCCCGCTGTGCTCCCTTGCCCGACCCCTCCCATTACTGAGGGTCCAGGGCCGGCCCCGCACCGCGGGAGCTGCTCCTTGCCTTGTCATCAGGAATGACTTTCTCAGACAGGAGCATGTTTCCGTGTATTGATGTTGGATTTGCAGTGGCATCGTGTTTGCTCTTTGAAAGCATCACTGGTTTCCTTGATAAAAACAATCACCGGTAATTAGATGGCCGCCTTCTGCCTAAAGCTAATGAACTTTCTCCCTTTCAGATCCTATAGCCAGCAGCTCCTGTTGTGCCTGAGCACATCTCCTTTGTGAACCTCTCATGAGCCTACTGAGAAGAGCTACGGGCATCAGTGTCTCTTGGTGCCTGCTAAAAGCTGCACTATTTATCTTCTTGCAACAGAAAATTAACTGAATTTAAGACCAGGGCCAAGCTTCAGCTTTTTCCTTGCCCTTTCAAATGCTTCTGCTTAGGTCTCATTCTCAGGTGTGCTCAAGATGTGTCAGTAATTCTAAAGGACAGGCAGATATCGTTCCAAGCACATGTTATAAACTGCTGAGTTGATTTCATGGGCTTTGATTTGGACATCACCTCATTACCTTTCAGCTCCCATGTGGAGCTGGTCAGAAAACATGTGCCAGAAGGTCCAACCCTTTCAGTTCAGCTTGCTTCCTTCCTTGTTCTTTGCATTTATTACAATATCCATCCTTTGGTAACATGCATTTTGATCAACAGCTTTTCCTACAGAAATAATGTCAGCAGCTGTATCCTGATGATGCATCCTTGAATCAGACATAAGTCCTGATGTTTGAACAGCTTACCCAGAGTTAGTTCTGACGTGAGAAGTAATGAACGTCTTTTCTGTGAATAAAACTTGAAATCATCCTATTTGCTTAAAACCTCCTGAACTTTCTGAAATTTTTATCAGAAGTGACCTTAACTTTTTCATTCTCTGGAATACTTGACTTTGTAGTTTTAATATTCATTTAAGCTCACTGTGTAGGGTCTGCTACATAAGAAAAAAGGATATTGAAAAAAAAAAAGAAAAACCCAGCAAAACTTCTGTCATGTGGCACTGGAATTATATAAACATAGGTCATCCCCCATGCACCGTACAAACATTTGCTACTTGTGCTGAGCAATTAAGAACTGTAGCAAAGTTCCCTTACATGCAAGATCACTTGTGGATGAGACATTTAAAAAACTAGGTTTCACCCCGAATCAGAACAGTTTAAGCACATTTTTCCAGTCAGTACTGCTGCTGTTTGTCCTGGGTCATATGTAGTTGGTTCTGCAGTCGACAGGAGGGTTTAGCTGGCTCCTCATGTAAACGCATCGCTGCAGGCTCCCGGCTCTCGTGTCACATGCTGTCTGCTGCAGTGTGTGAGCAGCGTTTGCATCCTCTGCAGTCACACTGCAGGTGTTACTCCTTGATTGGAGGTGTTCAGGTCATACTGCTGCCTTTCCATCCCAGGGCACAGACAGCACTGAGTTAGGGCAAACTCAGTTGCACAAGCTCATTGGAATACTCCAAAAGAATGGCCATTATTCCCTCTGATTTATATGCTGTGTAACACGGTGCATAGTTCACCTTTTTAGGTCTGCCTCTGGTTTGCCTTCCAGATTCCTTTAGCCTGCTTGAGTGTATTTTGTAATGGATCTATTTCTTCTTCTGCTTCTGGCATTTGTTTCTTTACAGTCTGAGTCTTTCATGGGCTTTAGTATTCATCAGACACGCATGAGTGTGCCAGTGCTTCAGGCATTGTTCCTGGAGGTGGTATCACTTCTCTCTTTTTTCTCCCAGTAAGACAGTACCAAAAGCTTTGTCCTCATTTTTTTCATCTTTATTCCCTTAGGCAGCTCTCAGTACAGACTTGGTGTTTCCTTCCATGCCTGCCAAGGATTTTTTTTTGTCTAGAAATTAAGCTCTCTGCTGTTTGCTTCTGTTTCTTAGCTGTGCTTTTTTTCAATGCTAATCACAGTATTATTGTCATGCTTTAGCTCGACCTTTGCCACAACGTATCTTGTACGTCATGCTGAGTAATTAGAAGGGACACCAAATGTGTATCCCAAAATTATTTGTAATTAAAACAACTGTCTAAAAAGCTGCTGTAACTGCAGCTGGTATTCACATTGGTGCACATCTTGGTGCCCTTCCAGATCGTTTCCTCCTCCAGCAGGTCGCTCAGGTCCTAATCCTCTAATCTATAGCCTCTAGAAATTACCCTTTATGAGCCATCTGTCAGCTTGCTCCTGTCCAGCATGGAGCAAACAAAGGTAACCTTCCTCTGAGGAGGGGCAGCAATCCCAAGTGTAACCCCAAAAACTGTTAAACCAGGGATGTGTAATACTAGAGTTAACCTGGCACTTTTTGATCACAAACTTGTGGGGTTTTTTCTATACCAAAATGCCAATTAAATATCTCTAATTTTATTGGTACTAACCTTGACTATATTATCTATTTGTATCATAGTGTATCTCTTCCTCCTTCTGTACTCCTGATCTTTGTTCTGCATTTGCTTTCCTGTTTTTATTAGACTTGCATTATTTTATCAGATTTGTATGATGATTTTCTACTGTATAATAGAAAAAATCATATCTTTGGCTGTATTTATTATGCTTCCAAAAGAAAAATTAAAATGAACTCTTGCAATGAAGCCAGTAAGAGTGATTCTTAAGGAATCATCAAGAAGAGCTTGACTGTACTATCTCACTTAAAAATGCAGATTTATTACTGTCTTAATTTTGGCTGTCAGTACAATAGATTAAAAAATTTATCACCGAACAAATCTACTGCAGTTTGGTATCTGAGCTGATAAAAAGGCTATCTTAAAATATGGAATCTGAATGAAACAGCAGTAATCAAATTACTCATTTCAGGGTTTTTCCAATTCTGTTAGTGGGAGACTGGCTTGACTACAGAACATTTGTACTTTGAAAAGATTTACAATAGCAAAGTAATACTGATTAAAAAAATAGGCAAAATGAATATGGGGAGAGTAATAGATACAGAACTTCCAAAAGAAAATTACTTGAAAAGAAGCCTTTGCTTCTAACATTACTGAGCTGAAACAGTTGTGCTTAACTGCATTTATCAATAGATTCTTTTTGTGCACTGCCAAACACATTAGACCCTACACTTTAGTTCATCCATAGCATCAAGCTGGTTAACTCTACATTGGAATCAAACTAGACAGTATTTTTTACTGTTGTTTACAGAGTGAGATTACAGACTGAATTTTTTACAGGCCTTTTGAGGTCAGAATAGAACAGAGGCAAAAACCTTGAAGCTTACAATGAAATTCAGTTGACATTTGTTCTTAATGAATTAACCATCTACCTTGTCATCAGTTCTGTCATTAATGATGCAAATATCACCAGGCGTGGAATTTCCATAATGCTGAATTGTGTAATAAACTAATATTTCATCTTCAGAAGACACAAAGTTACAAACCATTCCAGCAGCTGATCCTGTTGGCTAAAAAAAAAAAAGTAGAATATGAGAAAACAAAACATGGAAAAACAAAGGGCTTATTCAGATAGTTTGTTAGGTGTAATGGCAGTCATGAAATATGAATGCACATCATATTTGGTCTCAGTGCATCCATATTTTTCTCAATAGAAAAAGCTGAAAACCTTTTGTCAAAACATTCTCATTTATTAAAATAACAAAATACGTGAAAAATACAGCAGTAAAAAAAAAAACCCAAATGCTGTCTTTTTTAAATTACCCTCTCCATCATATTTTTTCTATTAATATTTCAAAAGTGTGCACTCTTAAATAGAAAATTCATCGGCTTCTTAATTAGGAACAAGATAAGAATCTTAATTAAATTGCCCTAAATAAAGCTGACTTTAGAACTAAAATTTTACTCTTGACTTCAAGCAGTGAATATAACATACTGTGTTTTAGAATCATTAATGTCATCATTTTTATACCACTACTAGTTCTGACATCTCTGTGATAAATCTCTCCTGTGTCCCAAACACACCAAGTATCTGAGTGTCTCAGGAAAGTCCTCCCTGTAGGGACTGAGCTGAAATAGTCTCAGCTCTGCTGGTTAAATTAACTCAAATAAACGGTCATGCTGATGGACTCGTTTTCGCTCCCAAAGCTATTGTGTGTGCTCTTAAACTACTCTACAGTCTGCAATCTAAATATATCCTTTTATCTTCCAAGTAATTGTCTTCATTTGCAAGCAAGGGGGTTTTTATTCAGTTGAGGACTACTCATCAGCTATATGAGAAAATAAACACAAAAGGTTGGGGGGAAAAAGGCTGAATGCACATCAGCTTTACCTGGAAAAAAAAGATTAAATTTAATATTATGAAAATCATGTTAGAAATAAGATCTACAGTGAATGCTAAGTCAACTTTAAAGAAGGTTACTTATACTCCAAGTACAATAACATTGATTAACATTAAATATTTGAACAATGACTAAAACTGAATCCAGTACATTGCCAGGAAAGGTTATGCAGATCAATGTGTGATGAGAACTGAAAAGTTATTAGACCTGATTAGTGGAAGACTGACCTCAAGAAGCAAAATTTAAGACAAATACAAAAATAAGCCATTAGGAAATTTAAAGAAATATTCTCAATGAAAGGAATAATTTAATTTTTTAAAATGTAACTATGCATGATTATTTCTGTTTTTTTCAGGAGTTATGGGGTAGAGTAGATCAAAACAGCCCAAAAACTTTTTAGACAGAAGGCTACTTGTACTTTTTAGAGCAGTTGCTCAGCTGTGAGCAAAAGTGGCAGAGGATCAGCAAACCTTAATAATTTCCCTGTCTACTCAAACTGTGTAAAGCAGAGGGTTTTGTTCTCTCTTTAGCTTCGTTTACCAGGATACTGCAAGAGCTGCTGTGGATCAGGTGGAAGGTGCTCATGCTGAACTAAGCACGGGGTATCCTTCAACATACTAGAGATTCTAAGCCCACACTCTTGAAAATTAAAAGTACCTATTTCTGTGAGTTTATTCACTGGAAACTGTTCCCAAGTAGAAATGCCAGAATGACTTCATAAATTGAAATCATAATGCTTGGGAGCCAGATTTCTCTGTGATTTATAAAAATGCAGTCTTTCCAAAACTTTTTTCTGCACAGAAAGTCAGTAAAAGGCCTTGTCACCATTACAGTGCTGGCACTCAGTGCAAGGTGGAATTGTACTTAAAAAATGAAATAAGCTATTACTAAGCAGAAAGTCTAGACAGGACCAAATAGCAAATTCAGCAATAAAGTAAACTGGTGACTAGGCAATACCCCAAATACTTTCTTTCTTAAAAGGCAAATTGTGTGGCCTAAATAGATGAGCCTTGTGCAAACTGGGGAGAAGTTACCACACAAGAATGTGCTCGGTTATGAAATCCATTGAAGCTTTCCTATATTGTCTCGCAACTCATGAATAAAAAATCCAAGCACCTCCTTTTACCTGTGTTTATCTTTGTGCTAAGGAGTGTATCCTGATGAGATTTTTCTAACTGAAAGGGACTATAAAAAAAAAGACCTAGTGATAACAGAAATTACCAATACATGCATATGTGCCTGTCATTTCTGTGTATCTGTCCTGTTCTGTGACCTCAACCAATCGTTTCAGCTGCTAAATATATATTACATAAAAGTGTAAAAGCTACGTTTACTGCAGCTTTTACATTTACTACACCTTTTTTACTACACCTTTTACATTTTAAGATAGGCATTTGCATTTACATGTTCATTCAAGGTGATTGATTTCTACATGGAGAAAAGACACCAATCAGTCAAACAACTTCAGCTCATCAGTGCCTTAATGGATGCATTTGCAAAAGTATTATCCCAGTGAAAATCACCTTCTTGCACTTTAACTCTGATAGTTATCAAGGATTTCTTTAAACAAAATTTCTCTCATTATAACATTATGTAAATGCTTAAAAAATCTTGCACTTTAGCTGCATATTCATATTAAGTATATATCTCAAGAAAATAATAATACTTACCAGGTACACAAATGTAAGGATTCCAGATTGAAGTTTCACAAACAGAACAAATTAAGATTATCCTTTTCAGAATAATGATATCAAAATCATGATATGAGAGCTACTTTACTTGCTACCTAGCTTTAGAATGAAGATGATAATAATTTGACTCTGTTAAATAAAAAAGTAATAAACACTTTTTATCCATACAGCACCTCTTACTTAAATATCTCAAAGTATTCAGTGTTAATTTCATGTCATCTTGAAACCTGCATACTTCAATAATCGTTCAAAATGTTTTTGTGTTGCTACTATACATCTATTTTTCCTCTTTCATCTGATTCCACTTGCCTACATATTTCCCTAAGATAAGGAAAACAGTTT
Source organism: Scytalopus superciliaris (assembly GCA_013400415.1). Classification (NCBI taxonomy): domain Eukaryota; kingdom Metazoa; phylum Chordata; class Aves; order Passeriformes; family Rhinocryptidae; genus Scytalopus; species Scytalopus superciliaris. The sequence continues at coordinate 835,770 of VXBX01007997.1, read as the reverse complement.
TTTTTTTTGATTGCTCTGTATTACCATGTTATGAGAAGCATTTTTAATACAGATTCTTTTCCACATCTAGATTTTTGTCACATAAAATTAAGGAGGCTGAACATATTTTGCCTGCCTTTACATCCTCATCTAGGAACCAGAACAGTATGAACCATATTTTCCATTTTCTTCAGTAATTCTGTGTCTAGTTATGATGATCGAAAATTGCCAGATTTGTTTTCAAATCCTTTTGTGAAATAAACTAATCTTAATTCATTAGGCTATTTATCTGCTCTGCATTCTAGGGAAAAAAATGTATTCTCCATCTCAGAGGAGATTTTCATAGGTTCATAAAGGAAAAATTTGTTTTGGAGAGGAAGTGTGTCTGTGTGTGTATTAGTAATACTGAAGGGTAAAATCTGTAATTTTTTTCCCCGAAGTTTCTCATAACACTATTTCCATAAAAGCTGTACAGGGAAGCTGTACAATCTGCCTCTACAAGTCCTGTTTCTCTTTTCCTTAGCCCAGAGGCTGACAGAATAAAGTTTCAGTAGAACACCAAGAAAATGCAGTAGAATATCATTAATTGTCAATCAACTTATATAGAACAATAAAATGTCAGCTACAATAAAGGGTAATTCAAAAAATTATTTTCAAAACTGATTCAGAGATGATTTAGCTGTACAATGTAGAGAAAGAAGTACTTTAAGGGATCTTTGAATATTCAAGTTTTTTTTCCAAATAGTACCAGCTCAGCTGTAAGTCAGTGATAGCTTTTTTCAAATACACAAGAATCAAAAGAATGTGGTTTTTTTTTAATTCCTGAACCCTATTTTGAATAAATAAGAAAGCCACAACCACTGAATTTGTCACTTGTACAGCTCTATGATATTATAGTAACCTGCCTCTTGCGATAAGGAGTTCACTTAGGAGCAGAATTTGTAAGGAGCTCTCCTGAAAACAGCTATCCTTAATAAGCTTCTCCTGAACCTGCCTTCTGTCATGAATCCCACACCCAGCCACAGTGCATTTGCTTTCCAGAGCACAACTGCTTATTCTGTTCCGAGGTATGAGTAAGACAGAGCCAAGGGGTCCTGCGCAGCACTGCACTTCAACAACTGCTTCATTTTATTGGGTAGCCTGACAAGGAAAAAAAGAGGCCTTGGTGATTCGACAAGTGCTGAAGATTATTAGTGATTTCAAATATTAAAAACTACTTGGTATTAGGCTCTATCCAATATCAGGCTAAGGTCTTTTCTTCCATTTTGCCAAAAGTTTTCGACCCATGCTATGTTGAACCTGAGTTCAAGTTCAACCCTCATATGACAGTTCTATTAACTGTTATCTTTGCTAATAAGCCATCTGGCAGGGTGTCAGCTTCTACTGAAAACAGGTGTTTGATCCAATTTTCATTTGTTATACTGTCAAGGAAGCATTCACTGAAGTTGGTGACTAAATCCAGGCAATGTTCTTGTACGTCAGCAGAAAGGCAGGATGAATTTTGAATTTACATTAAACCATTTCTATGGTTAAAACGTGTCACTTTCTTTCATGTCTCTCGACTTACCTCGTATCTTCAGGTGCAATTTCTTTATCTTGCCTTTGTTCTATATGCTGATTTGTATCTAATTATTATGTAATGTGCATATTTTAATCTCTAGATATTGCATTCTATTCATTGTGATGAAAGAACAAGAAGTTAAACAGAGTTCAAGAACCTCAGATCATTGAAAAATTACTTACTTTAAGCAAAATTAAAATCCCTCCAAAAAACCCACTTGTTACTTATATACAATTCAGAGTTGTGAGCCAATACTTGCCTAAATTACACCGCTCCTGGGTTTAGAAAAGTCATTTGGACACTCATTTCCCACTTTATTATGAAATATGAAAAACAAGGAGAAATTAAGCTCTAAAGAAACCAAGATTTTTAACAATGAAACAACAAACACCAGTGGCTGACTAACATTTTGACAGCTACTGTTCTGTGGTGAATACTGAATACACACTGAATATGGAAACAGGTGACTCTGCTTTTTATCAGAACACTGCAGTTATTTCCGTGATCACTCTCAACAAGAGAACTTGCCAATATTATTCCATTGTGAATCCTAATGAAAAAAAAAAAAGTCATGTTACAAAATAAGATTTTTTTCTTAGCATTTATTTTATTCTTTGGCATACATGTACAACCTGACCAAAATTAATAGTACTTGTGTTTGACTACAGTGAAACAAAAATCTGTATTTGTAAATGTCCTGTGGGCCCTTTCATACTAGAAAAAATAAAGCCCATTCTGGAATCCTTCTTGACTGCAGGTAAAAACAACTTACATCAAACTAAATTGCACCTTTTCCCTTTGAGTTGACATCACAATGTACTGTGCCACTCTAAAGATATAAGCATGAAAAAATGTTGAAGGTTTCTCAGTGTGAACAATCCCTGAAATCATTATATGACTCTTCTAAGTCCTTCATCCAGGAAGCTGGTATTACTTCCAAATCATTTAGCTTTCTATTAAAAAAAGAAGTCAAGATGCTTATCTTTTCAAGAGGTGCACTTTGTGAAAGATGATTTTCAAGTAGGGAAGATTTTCACTGTATGACTGTATGACTGAATAACAAGTTATAGAAATAATGTTATAAGGCACTGGTCCATTTAACCACTGAAATAACGCCCAAATGTTAAGTAGCAGAGATCCATACTTTCTAACAATCTTAAGCTCGGCAGTGTTCCCAAGATGAGGTTTAATAGCTGTGCTTGAATTCTTTTCTATTTCCACCACCCACAAGTCATTATTCAGTTGAAGCCTATTTTACTAACTGAATTTTGCTGCATTTCTTTGTGTTTAAAGTTTTTTTCCCTCCAGCAACACAAGCTCCCTTAGCTCATAAAGAGGAAACAAGATGAACTGAAATTATTATTTGGGGACAATTCATAGATTAGAACCTTAAAATCCATGGTTGGATCCTTAGGATGGAAAAGGGGGGAAATTAAGACTTTATTGGGAAAAAAAATTGCACTGCATTTCTAAGTTGTTGAAAATTCAGTATCCATTGATTTGGACTGTTTCTTAATCAGTTACTGTAAAATGGTAACTGAGGAATATAAAATAATCCTCACAAAAAGCATTTTCTGTAACACTGGAGGGAGAGGGGGTGAGTTCAGTTTAAATGATATTAAACAAAAGCAAGAAGCATCAAGAAGCTGTAAGGGATCAGACTGACAGTCTGTGTAAGCTCTCAGTCTGTGTTCTCACCAATAGTGATCAGCTGTCTTAGGGACTCGGAAAACCTCTACAGGATCTCCTGCCTCGCATCTCTCAGACACTTAAGGACTTTCTGAGGTGGCAACCTTGAATTTATTAAGTTACATAATGCTGTACAATATCCTCATACTATCTAATTATTATAAGCCAGATCAAGGATAAAAAATTAAATGTAAAAATACGAACGGTAATTGTGAATTATTTAAGAAATGTTAACAAGATGGAAAAAAAGTGCAGCAATTTGCCTTGAAAATAAAGATACATAAGAATAATAATAAAAAAATCAATTGCAAGTAGTAGAAGCTGCAAGAAATATATGGAATATGGGAGAGATTTAAGAACTGTTAGAAAAATGAGAAGGTAAATGAAATTACATAAAACCCTATGGTAAAAGTGGTACAATAGCATTTAAAAGAGCTGTTTTTCTGAACAGAAAAAAGAAAAAGATCCTAATAATATTGTTGCAATACACTTGCATGGATTTATCAAAAGCAATTGGAAGACTTTGCTAAATATTTCTGATGTAATTATACCATAGCATGATGATAAAACATTCTCCATTACAATCGTAGTCAAGTAAGTTTTATAAATAGTTGTCACTAAAAATAACTGAGTAAATCTGCATATTTGAATACGTTGTATTGAAGTTCTAAAACAGCTGGAAAGGACAAGAAAAGGAAAAGCTGGAAAGGGCCTCTAAGAATGCTTGAAATATTTACATTCTGCTAGACCAGTCCCTTGTAAGGGTGGTGGCACAGGGAATTTTGGGCCTGGCCATCTAATGGGGAACCTAGGGGAAAACCAGAACTGATAAGAATATATTGGAATATAGTTTAGTTAATTTAATTACTGCCTGTCAATTCCAGTTTTTGAAAAATAGATCCTCTCAAATCTATGCACAGATATTTTGTTTGGTTTGGCTGATGAAGAGAAAAAGTCCTGATCTGATGGCATTTATTTACTGCTGCAGGATATTTTCTTTAGGATTCACTTTAGGAAACTTGAGTGAATCTAAATTAATGAACATATCTTTAATGATGAATTGACTGGTCTCCAAAGTGAAGAAAGTAAACAGAAAATATTAAGTGAGTTTCTGTTTTGGTTCCATGGGAACTGTGTTTTGGACATATGCTGTGTAACAGTTGTACTGATTACCAAATTAAAAAAGAAAATCACTGTATTGATTACAAAAAAAAAAAAAATCCAAACAAGCAAACAAACAAACAAAAATACAAAAAAAAAACCAAACAAAACAAAGAAAATCCCTGGTTGCAGCAGACTAGGGAAGTGAGACCCCACAAAGGGGACAGCTCATTGATACTGAGAACGCTGATTTCTTGGTAAATTGGATATAAACAAATGTATGAAGTCATGCATGAAAGAATGAAGCACAGGTGGTGATGCTCGAGTGGAGGAATCTGGGAGGGAAAACAGTGGAAAGCAGAGCTGCTGGGAATCTGCCTGGTAACCAGCTAAAGGTGAGCCCCATTGCAACACCAAGGCAGGGCACAAATTCAGTCCATCAGTGGGAAAACAACAGAAGGAGAGCTGTGAGAATCTCACAGGCAGGCTGGAACAGCAGAACAGCGTGTTCCGTTTGATACCATCGCTGAAGATGCTTGTTGATAAAGTGGTAAGAGTTCAGGGAAGGGTCACAAGAGTGATTATTCTGTAATTGGAAAATAAAAGCTATAGCTATTTAGCTTACCATAACATTTTTTTTTAAATATTTTTTTTTCTCAGCAGGCTGAAATATACATCCTCAAACTTTATCAGCACAACCTTCTCTCTTCCCTCCCATGTTCTATTCATCTTGGTGTCCTCAAAAGTCACATGAAATGGTAATTCTGGGACTTAGTGAAATCTAGATCCAGAGATCATATTTTTCCAGGTAGATTTTTCACTACCTTTCAATTAGTGATTTCATTCACTTAAGAAACCTGTTTAAGTATTAGTAGAAAAGAAAAAAGATCTATCCGAGTGGAAAAGAAATGGGAGGGGAAGCATCAGGTTTAAAGACACTCTAGCAAAGGAGTTCAGAAATGGATTTCTCTTTAAAATGTAAAGATCATTTTAGCAATGTTGCATTAATTTTCACACTAGACATAATATAGGGCTGCAAGTAAGTTCTGAGTTTACATTAAAATGCATATTATTTCTGGATCTGAAGCATATAATTCAGCATATTCTATTTAAAAGACTACGTAAAATTGTTTTACGTACAGAATCTACAAATTCAAACTGTCCACATATCAGCCTGTATAAGTGCATCAATCCAGGGACATTGGTTCTGATTTAATAAAGACATCTAGCAGAGCAGCAACTTGTGTGACAAATGCCAGCTACTGGTGCTTGAACAGGCACTAGCCAAAAAAAGAAACGTTTATAAAATACTGGGGTATTCTGAAGTGAGTTTTGAAAACATAGAACCCAATTAAGCTTTGACTGAAGGCTATGGGTGTGAGGAAATTGGTTTAACCAAGAAGAACAGAAGGCCCAGAACACCATATTCCAGCTGATCCCATACTAGTTTCATTTTAGTGCAGCTTCATGTAGCTTCTGAAGGAAACAAGAAGAGAATGGAATCAGCCCAATGGTATAGGATCCATAAGAAGTTTTCAAGATGGATTTTCAGAAATATTATCATTTTCATAGCAAAATTTTATTCTTCCTACTGTAGCTTCTGCTCCTCCAGAAAAGGTATGAAGTTGTAGAAGTTATCACCAAAGTGAGCCATCAACCTGACTTGGTACTGTGAAGGGCTGCCCTGTACCTTCAGGAACAGGCAGTGCTCTGGAGGTCAAATGAGTGTTCCCATTTCTGTGAACTTTTTTTTGCATTCTGTGTTATTTCCTAAGGCAGTAAGACCATTTTACTCCCATCTGAACTCATGATCAGGTACTGCTGAATGACAAACAGCTCACCTTCCCACAGCTCCCTTTATGTTACCTATACAGCTGATATGTCAAATAACCCAGCTTCATGTGCCCATTTAGTTAATCTGTGCTTAATCCTTCACTGCCAATGTTCTTCAGAGCCTTTGAAAAGCATCCACCTGTGACCCTGTTTCAGTATGGGGATTTTGCTGACAGCAAACACATAAGAAATTACTTCTAGAAGGAGGAACCCTATTATTAGATCTAACAATACCCTTTCCAGACACATTTCACACATTCAAATAGATTCCTAAATGGAAATATTTGTTCTGAGGTGGTAATTTCTGCAAAATAGAATTTGATTTTGTGCAACAAAAATCAGGTTAGCTTGAAATCTCTCTTTTCTTGAACAAGAATTTAGATGTGCATAATGAGAATAGTTTTATGGCAGAACAGTCAGAGGTTTTTATTTTCCGTTAGCATTATCTAACCGAATAGAATGCCTGGGAGCCTACAGTAAAAAACCAACAAGTAGGACAAGACTTTACACAAAAATTTTTCACATTCCTGAATAAGCACGTGAAAGGAAATATTTTTCTCTTACCAAACCAGGACATTGGATGAGATACTAATTTACCCATAAATGTTGAATATGTAAAAATATGTACGCTGAAAGCCTATAAATGGAATTTATCTGAGATGATAATACAGATGATTTGTTTTGTATAAAGAAACAAACAAAAAAATTAAATGCACAAAATGCCAAAATCACAGCTCCGACTGCCTAAATAGAATGGCAGATTCCATTAGCCCTCCTTAGGAAAGACATTATTTCAAGAAAAAATCTATTTAATTTAATTCCATCTTCCTCTTGTCAAGCTTCATTTAAGGTCTTTTAAAAGCAATTATATCTCATATCTTTTGATTAGAACATTGTCGCCTACTCTACTTTTTACTCGATCAAAATTAAGGTACTGTGCTTTCCAATGAATTTGCATTTGGATGTATTGAAATCTTAGCAGAAGAAAGTAGGGTTAAAGCCATATCCAGATTTTATGGGAGGATGAGAAGGTCTGCAGATGAATCATGATTAAACTCTCCAGCAAAGATTAAACTCTTCCTTAAACACAGAAGTGTCAATCCATGACACTTCTTAGTGGACAGCACTGGATTCATAGAAGATGGAGCTGGAGAGGATCTTAAGCTGTCTAAGCCAAACTACTTTCCAGAGACACTTCAGATGTTGTAGTTTTCTAGTAGTTTCACACTGGAACAGGTTGCCCAGAGAGGCTGTGGGTGTCCCATCCCTGGCAGTGTTCAACCTGAGCAACCTCTCAGGTGAGTGACATCCCTGTCCTTGGTGAGGGGGTTGGGACTAGATGACCTTTAAGATCCTTTCCAACTTAAACCGTTCCATGGTTCTGTGAATGAGCCATCCATCAGCCAATTGCTGTGAAGGGACATTAGTTGCTGCCCTTTATGTAGAAGCTGCTAGGAGTAACTGGATGACTTGGAAAACCAATCCATTCAGTTTGTCATAAGAAGATCATGGGACTGCCTCCCAATCAGTGTTTAGCAGTTTGTGGAATGAACAAGGACTGGAAGACTCTCTGGGATAAAGGGAAGTGTCTACATAAAAAGCTGGAGGCCTGACAGAGGAAAAATAGGGCAGTTCAATTACAGAAGCAGCAAAACAAGGAACGTGGCTGCAGCTGAGAGGGTGAAGGTTTTCAAAGTGGTATTGAGCCACATATTATACAAAGAAAAGCTTCTTAAAAGACTCATAAGAAGACCTATCCTATGAGTGAAAAACACGGAGATACAGTTGCTCAGTGTTGTTTATAAGTTTGCAATTTTGTAACCTATTTCTATTAGGGTGTGCCTCCGTGGGACTACAGAGATGTTGTGTTAGAAGAGATAATACAATTAAAATCTAGTTGGAAGATCAGACTTGATATAGGACAATTCAGCAACTGAAATAATCTACTCTGACTTCCAGTATGTTACAGAGTACCACAGAACTACCCCTTACTTAGCACTCCTCAGAGTACATGGAGAATAATGCACCCTGTTTTGGGGTCCCCAGGAAAAGAGAGCTGTTGATAAACTGGAATGAGTTGAGTGGACAGCCACAAAGATGGTCAGGGATGAGAGCACTTGTCCTTGAGGGAACTGGGCTTGTTCAGCTCGTGGCAGGCTAAGAGGGCGCATGATAGCAGCTCTCCAAGACTTGATAGGAGGTTGTCATGAAAATGGAGCCAGGCTCTTCACGATGGTGCAATAGTGGGCAAGAGACAAACTGCGACACAGGAGGTGCTAACTAAATAGTTGAAAACCCTTTTTCACGTCGAGGCCAGCCAAACACGGGTTGCCCATAGACACTCCGCAGTCTACATCCTTGGAAGTTTTGCAAGATGAGGCTGGATAAAGCCCTGAGCAACCTGGTCTGACCTCAAGAGCTGCCCTTGCCCTGAGCAGGAGGCTGGACCTGAGGCGATCCCAGGTCTCTTCCCGTGACCTGCCCATAGCAGATCATAGATGCTCACGACCGATCGTAGTTCGTGGCCGTTTGCCAGCCCAAAGTGTATGACACGTCTCGCTCTCCCAAACGCCAAAAAAGCGGTGCCAAGGGCAGACAGAGACCGCGTTATAGCGGGAATCTGCGTCCCGGTCGGGCTGCCCCGCGGCCAGCGCTGCCTCCGCCGCCGGGGCAGCGTGCCCGGGGCTCGGCGCCAGGCACAGCCCCGCGCCGGGCACAGCCCCCCTCCGGGCACAGCCCCGCCGGGCACAGCCCCCCTCCGGGCACAGCCCCCCTCCGGGCACAGCCCCC